>OY728148.1:946169769-946563918 GCA_963277665.1 Viscum album
ACAGTTATACCAATGGTTAAAAATGTTGGTATAAAGGGTATATGGAAATCCATAAGGCTATACCAACAGTTTTGTTATAACCATTGGTATAAAACTATACAAATGTTTATAACAAACCGTTAGAATAATTATATTATAGTATCTATACCAATGGTTTGAAACCGTTGGTATACTATTGCTCAGCTCCATCGCAACAGGCCCCTCTCCCCACTCAAGACCGACAACAACATAGAAACCCCTCTCCAGACCTGCAACAACACCAATAAAAAAATCTCCATCCAAAGTATTCATAATTTAGAATTCATTCCAGAATTTATAAATTTAGAAATTTTGAAATTCAAATGAAATAACACCCATAAGAGATAAGGCCTACATGTTATAGGAAATACATAAACACCCAAAAGAGTATTCCAAATTTAGAATTCATTCCTCACTCAAACCAAAAACCAACACACATAAGAGTATTCAAAATTTAGAATTAATTCCTCACTCAAACCACAAAACCAATACACACAAGAGAAAAAACCTACATGTTATAGGAAGAACGTGGGATTTTTAGTCATGATCATGGGTTGAGTATCTTAAAACCAACAGAAAAACTTGTGTAGAGTGGCATGGATTGAGACACGCATATGATAGACAATGGTAGTGGTCATCTGCTTTGACCTAGGATGAGTTATAGGAATAACATGGGATGTTTATATTCCCCTAATGATTATGTATCCATGTATAAATAGTTCCTGATGTGTTAGTGGAAAACATTGTCCAATATCGACATATGAGATGGGTTACGAGAATAGCCCACATGTTTTTCATACACTTTTAAATTAGAATAAGGGGGTATGTGGCTAATTGTAATTTTCTCTCATGGGTCTTATGTGAGATGAATCCCCATCTTGGGTAGTGGTTATGAATATTCAATTCAGTCTTTGGAATTGGGTTCCAAAGGGACATTGGTTTGTCCTAGAACCCACTGTTTGAGGATGGGATTGAGGTGATACATGGGGCTATGGTGTCACCATATGCATTCCTCACCATTGGGGTATTTTTATGATACTTTGGAACTTATTTTTCAAGAATTTATGTGTATCCTTGTTGACCAATTTGTCATATATTATGATTGAGTGTTCATAGGATTTATATAAAATCACTATATGATATTTATTTCTTTTATGTTATTATATAGAATGAACGGACCATGATTGAGAATTAGAACATAAGTGTTGGTGCATGTTCATGATGGGATGTCGAGACTCATTCCTAATATAATTCATGTTTATCTATATAAACTATGACCCATTGTGTTTCAATCTATGACTTGTGAATATTTTATTCTAATAACGTATGAACAATAGACTATATTTTATTTGTTAACCCTTAATTTCAAGAATATATGTGTAGCGTTGTGAAGATTTGTCGTATGTTACTTGTTGTTTTCTCTTAAAATGTTGTCCATTTCAAAAAAATGTGACACACTTTGAGTGGTACCAGTCACACCGTGCCTCGAATTGAGGTGAGGTTGAATCGTACCCGTCACAAATGATCCATGGATCGTTGGGTGGGGGGCTGTTCGGGGGGTGGGCGGGCTATTCAGGGGGGGCTGTCCGGTGGGTGGGGGGCCGTCTGGGGTGGGGGCTATCTGAGGGGTGTGGGGGGCTATCCGGGGGTGAGGGGGGCTGTCTGTGGGGGTTGTCTGAAGTCCGTTTTCATCCACTATGGTCACACAACACCTCTGATTGACATGTCGTCTAGATGAGCATTTCAAAATTAACCCACTCTTTGTTGTCGTCTGATTTTATGGTATTCTGAAGTCGTTCGGCCAGTTTCGACCACCCCACACATGTTTTTCAAGCACGCCAAACACCTAAAAAACAAATAATCTATCGTGTCGCGCAAACTCTCTGTCTGAATGATGATTTGTCTTTTTTTACACAGCACGAATAATAACTAGGGTGTTTTTGTGTGATTTCAAGTCATTTCAATGTCGTTCGGTATGTATTTGACCGTAAAAGACATGTTTTGGCCATTCACGACACACATCATGCATTTTCGGCCACCGTGGTCACATGAAACCTTCGATTGCCATGATGTCTAGCCGACCATTCTACAATTCACTGAGTCTTTGTTGTCGTCCAATTTCATGGCATTCTGAGGACGTTCAACCGATTTTGACTACCCCACACATGCTTTTCAAGCGCACCAAACACCTAAAAACACATATTCAGATGTGCCGTGCAAACCGTGATTTTGAATGACGTGTTTCCCCTCATACACCTCAAAAATAAAAATTAGGGTGTTTTGTGTGATTTCAAGTCATTCTGATGTCGTCTTATATGCATTTTACCGTTAAACACATGTTTTGTCCATTTACGACACACAGAGTATGTTTTCGGCCACTGTGGTCACACGACACCTCTGATTGATGTTACATCTAGCCGAGCATTTAAAAATTCACCCAACCATTGTTGTCGTCTAATTTCATGGCATTATGAGGTCGTTCGGCTGGTTTTGACCACCCTACACACGCTTTTCATGCGCGACAACACCTAAAAACACATATTCTGTTGTGCCATGCAAACCGTGGGTCCGAATGACATGTTGTATTTTTGTACACTTCAAGAATAATAATTAGGGTTTTTATGTGATTTCAAGTCATTCTGATATCGTTCGGTATGTATTTGACTGTAAAACACATGTTTTGGCCATTTATGACACGCAAAGTGAATTTTCGGCCACCGCAATCACACGACACCTCTGATTGATGTGTCGTCTGTCCTACCATTTCAAAATTCCCCAACCCATTGTTGTCGTCTGATTTCATGTAATTCTAAAGTCGTTCGTTTGGTTTTAACCACCCCACACAAATTTTTCAAGCACGCTAAACACCTAAAAAATAGATATTCAGTCGTGTCGTGCAAAACGCACATTCGAATGAAATTTAGCCTCCGCATACTCCTCACGAATAATAATTAGGGTGTTTTCATGTGATTTCAAGTCATTTAAATGTTGTTCAGAATGAATTAGACAGTTAAATGCATGTTTTCACCATTTACAACATGTGGAATGCGTTTTCGGTCATTGCGGTCACATAAAACCTCCGATTGACATACCATTTGGCTGAAAATTTCAAAATTCACCCACCCTTTTTGTCGTCTAATTTCATGACATTCTGAGGTTGTTCCGTTGGTTTTGACCACCCCACACACCCTTTTCAAGCGCATCAAACACCTAAAAAACACATATTCAGCCGTTCTGCGCAAACCGTGCATCCGAATGAAGATCTGTCTCCTCATAAATCTCAATAATAATAATTAGAGTGTTTCAATATGATTTCAAGTTATTATGATGTCATTCGGCATGCATTTGACAGTTAAATGCTTGTTTTTTCCATTTACGACACGTGGAGTGTATTTTTGGCTAGCACGGTCACACGACACCTCTGAGTAATGTTTCATTTGGGCAGACATTTGAAAATTCATCCACCCTTTGTTGTTGTATGATTTCAGGTCATTCTAAGGTTGTTTGGCCAATTTCGACCACCCTATGTATGCTTTTCAAGCTCGCCATACACCTATAAAAAAATATTCAACCGTGACACGCAAACCGCACATCCAAATGATGTGTCGTCTCCTCATACACCTCATGAATAATAATTAGGGTGTTTTCATGCGATTTAAAGTCATTCCAATGTCATTCGACATGCATTTGACTGTTAAACACATGTTTTGTCCATTTCTGACATGCAGAGTGCGTTTTCAGCTAGCGTGGTCACACGATATCTCTGATTAATGTGCTATCTGGTCGATCATTTCACAATTCACCCACCCTTTGTTGTTGTCCGATTTCATGGAATTCCGAGTTCATTCGTCTGATTTTGACCACCCCTTGCATGCTTTTCAAGCGCGCCAAATACCTAAAAAACACATATCTAGCCGTGTTGCAAAAACCGTGCATACGAATGACATGTCGTCTCCTCTTACACCTCACGAATAATAATTATGGTGTTTTCGTTTGATTTCAAGTCATTACAATGTCGTTCCACATGCATTTGAATGTTAAAGATATGTTTTGGCCATTTACGACATGGGGAGTGTGTTTTCAGCCACCACAGTCACACGACACCTCCGATTGATGTGTTTTCTAGCCGACCATTTCACAATTCACCCACCCTTTGTTGTCATCTTATTTCCTGGAATTCCGAGGTCATTCAGCTAGTTTTGACCACCCCACGCACACTTTTCAAATGTGCCAAACACCTAAAAAACACATATTCAGCCGTGCAGTGAAAACCACGTGTCCGAATAGAGTGTTGTCTCCTCTTACACCTCATAAATAATAATTAGGGAGTTTTTGTGTGATTTCAAGTCATTATGATGTCGTTAGGCATGCATTTGACCGTTAAACGCATGTTTTGGCAATTTACACCACGCAGAGTGTGTTTTTCATCCAGCGCGGTCAGACGACACCTCTGATTAACGTGCTTTATTTTTGAACATTTCAAAATTCACTCACCCTTTTTTCATCTGGTTTCATGGCATTTTGAGGTCGTTCGGCCTGTTTTCACCACCCCACGCATGATTTTCAAGCACGCCAAACACCTAAAAAACAAAAAACACATATTTAGTTGTCTCGTGCAAACCACATGTATGAATGATGTTATGTCTCCTCGTACACATCACGAATAATAATTATGGTGTTTTATTGTGATTTAAAGTCATTCCGATGTCTTTCGCCTTTCATTTGACCGTTAAACGCATGTTTTGGCCATTTACGACACGCAGAGTGTGTTTTCAGCCATCGCGGTCACACGAAACCTCTGGTTGAGGCGGAGTTGACTTGTACCCATAAAAAATGACCAATGTATCATTTTACTAATGTATCAACCCAATTCGAATGTGTTTGATCAGTTTTCTGTATGTCAGTTATTGTTTTCACTTAAAATCCGGTCCATTTCAAATAAAAGTGAGACACTTTGAGTGGTACTGGCCACAATGTGCATCAGATTGATGCGGGGTTGACTCCTAAACCTAAAAAATGTACCATGTATTGTTGTTCTAATGTATCAATACAATCGGAATATGTTTGTTCCATTTTCCGTATGCCAGTTTTTGTTTTTACTTAAAATGTTATCCTTTTCAAATAATAGTGGGACACTTTGAGTGGTATCGGCCACACCATGCCTCAGATTGAGTTGGGATTGAGTCGTACACATCACATATGACCCATGGATCATTTTACTAAAGTATCAACATAATCCAGATACGTTTGGTTAGTTCTCTGTATGCCAGCTATTTTTACGTAAAAGGGTGTCCATTTTAAATAAAAGAGAGACACTTTGAGTGATACCAGCCACACCGTGCCTTAGATTGAGGCCGATTTGACTCATACATGTCACATATGAATCGTGGATCATTTTCCTATGGTATCAACATAATCCAAATGCGTTTGGTCGATTTTCTATATGCCAGTTAGGCAAATCGTGCAACAACAGTGATAATATCTTATACTAAAACTATAGACATTGTGCATGATGTGCATCCCCTAGTGCATGGTTAGGGAAAATCATGGACATTGATTCTAATATAGATCCCTATATGGTTGGAAGACACCCTATGGGATGCACTTAAATTTTTTACTAACTGTGAGGTATAGTGTTTTTTACGTCGATCGGGGTTCCGAGCTCCGAACAAGCCCGAGAAGCCCCATAAACCATTATTACATCACTAGGCTTCCATATTTGGTAAAAAATAAAGAGTTATACTTAATTAAAAAATATAAATAACTGAGTGAAAACGAAGTTTAAAAATAAATAGTTATACAGAATTCAAAAATGTAATGGATCAATCTGCCCCTGATCACCATCACCATCACCCGTGTCATCATCAGCCTCATCCTCGCCACCATCTTTGTCCTCATCATCATCCTCATAATCATCCCCATGATCAACCTTGTCCCCATCCTCGCCATTGGCCCCATCCTCTCCCTCGTTCTCATCCTCATCCTCACCCTCGTCCTCTTCAGTATCCTCGTTATCACCAGGAACGTCATCATCTCGACCACCACTAGAACTGCTACCTGGTGCATAGGATAATGCACCCATCAGCGACATATATGTCTGACAAGACACTCTGGCCTTAGGTGGATGTGATGAAGATAAAGCTTTGATATGTTTCATAAATTCTTCCTCCCACATTTGAACATGTTCTTCCAAATCTGTGTCCCTTTTATCAGACTATCTTGCATGTTTCATGACTTGTTCGATCTCGGTGGTACTATAATGGATACCTGGAGAGGACCAATACCTTGTTGGGACTATATTCTTACCAGGTCGGCAGCATAATCGACCATAGTGCTCATCTCCCAAAACCTGATATAAATGATCGTGTGGCACTACATTGTCAGGCTCCGGGGAATCAAGGGCCTCTAAATCAGCCTATTAAAAATATTAATAGATTATTAAATTTCAAAATAGATATAAAAATTTGAAATAAACAAATTTTAACTTACAATCTTTTCTTGTGTCGGTTCATTAACCGCAGTTTCATCTTTTTTCATTCAACACGAGCAAAACAATTTTGCTCGAGTGAGACATCCTTCAACCTTCAATTTTTTCTTCAGTAATGACATTGAAATAATATAAAGTGAAAGTATAATCGTATATACAATATTCAATAAATCACCTAATTTAAGTAGGAAATGATAAAAAGGGGAAGTCCTAAAGCAAAATTATAAACAAAAATATCGTACCAGCTACCTCTCATGATCTGACGTAGTAGTGCACCCCAAAGTGTGGAGGTATTTCTTTGAGTCAATGTTTTTTTGTAAGATTCCTAAATAATGTTTAATAATAAATAAGATGATATTAATTAAAAATATGAAAATCAACATTTAAATACATCAAATGGGATTAATACCTTCAATTTTCCAGTCGCCCAATGGGTAATCATTTGATGATATTTATCTATCAGGTATTCATCCATGATTGGTATTGTCTCCAACTCTGTTCCCACTCTATCATACCATCCAACATACTACTCATGCTTATAACCTCTCCAAAGCTCTCCTAGATCCTTTAAAATTGATGGTTATGCACCTTCGCCATAAGGGAAGTTAAACTGAAGCTGACACCTAATAGATTAATTCTTATAAATATAAGAAAATACTACATTAAATCCAATAGTTTTTTTACTCATATTTGTGCCCATGCATTATCCTTGACTTCGTGTGGCAGATGTCTCCAAGAGAGAGGGATGACCGGAATAATGTCATATTATTTAGCTAGCGTCGCCAAAAAACCCCGACATTCCTACCCAGATTTATCAATCATTTGTCATTCATCATTGTATTGGACCATCAACTGTGTCTGGCGGTTCCATACCGCACGCAAGTGGGTACGCCCCCTCCCCCGCATCCCACGCAAGCGAGTTTTCCCCCTCCTCCCCCTCGTACCACTAGCCTTAATACCGGGATCACCAGATGATTGTCTAACTCTGACACCCCCCCTCCTTCCACCAGCCTCTACACTGGGAGCAATATCAGGCTCCTAATCAGATATCTCTCATCTAGGGGGTCGATCCTGAAAAAAAGTTTAACACAAAAGTAAAAACGTGAAATTATAAGTTATTGAAATATATATATCTGAAATAAAATACTCACAACATGGATGAGTGGAGGAACGCCTATCTGTGTCATGCGATGATTATTTTATGTCATCCTTTTCCACCGCATCTCTCCAATGGGTGTCATTTCCTACAATGAAAACAAATATTGAAGTAATTAGAAACAAATAACTAATGTGTAACCTAAAAACATAATATAGAAAATCCATTCCGATAAAAAAACATAAAGAAATAGAAGATTTATGGTCATTTGAAGATAAGTACTAGGATACACACTCTGAATGATGTAGGTGTATTCATTGAATCATGTCCCAATTGATTTTGGAAAGGGGCCTTCAATAGTTACAGGTATGGATTTGATTAGAAACACCTATAAAAAGGATATCTAGGAATTGTGACGTCCCAAACTAGGATGCCACTCATTAGTGACCCAATCCCAGATGGCCATATGGCCTCAAGAACATCTACCAGAATTCCAAATGTTGTTGACGTATAGTGAGATCCTTTGCTGTGTCTGGGGGAGACTATTACCTCATTACCTAAGTTTTAAAATTTTAACATTATCAATTAAAAAGTGGAATAAAGATAAAAATGGGAAAATATTGGAAATTGATGAAAATAACCAAATCAGTAATACAAACTAATAACATAATCATAATCAGAATGATGGTAATGTATGTCATGTATCAAGAAGAAAAACATAGTTATAACTATCAAGAAATATTACTATACACGAGGCTCAATAAATTCTAAAATTCGACCTACCTTCTTGAGCTAAAACCCAATCATCTGGTTCATCGGTTGAAAGAGTGTGAGTCATGCCAATAACTCTAAATATACAATCATTAATAAAGGTGCATTTTCTTTGTCATTGAATCAAACCATTGGTAATGGGAATAGTTTTACCAATGGTTTCACACAAACGTTGGTAAAATAGGACTTCAAGGCCCCTTTATAGGCATCCCAAATTGAGGCACATGCCTCAGACCCGATTATGTGTTACATACATCCCAAATAATTCATTACTATTCAATAAATCATTCTTGGAACCTCTATGGTCATACCCTTAATTATCCAATTAGTTCCTCGAGTCAATCACAGCCCATGGGTGGATAAAGTTTAGGCTTATACACTAATAGGTTGTTCATGGATTGTAAAAAGGATTAATTTCATAAAGTATAGACAAAAACATTTATTTTTAAATTTGAGTTTAATAATAATGTATTCCAATGATAATAAGATTATTGAATTAAACTTGTGACTTATATAAAATTGTTATGGATGTATACACATGCCAGAATGGCTAGTGAAAATCACCCAACCATCATAAAATTGGGTATTGTCCAAGAACGAAACATAATATACAATGTACAGTGAGAACCATATTTTATTCACCCTAAATTTATATTAGTATAGCCATCTAAGGAAGTCAATTATCACTCATGACTAGCCATGCCATAATAAACAACCAGGAGAGTATGAGTTTTCTCTCTGATCTTAACAACATCATCACACATTCTTAACATGATGTGAATCATGTGGAATATGGATGATATTAACACAAAATTCCCAACAATACCAAGCCTTAAAAGAATTGAAAATTTATGGATGATATTATCACATACTTCATTTTGAATCAAATTTGATTCACTGTCAAATCCCAACACAAACACCCAAATCAAACAGAAAACAAAATTCATACACACCCAAATCAAAATAGAAAACCAAAAGAGTATATGTAGAACATTAAAATGAATGTATCAGTTACAAATTAGAAGTGTAGTACTAAGAAATTTTGAAAATGGATCGGAACAAAGAATTTCCACAGTAGGGTAAATAGAATCCCGCTTCTCCACTTCACCCAAATGAAAACATAAAACCAAAATAGTAGATACAGTATCACTTATATAATACAAGTTAAGAACTGATAAATCTTAAATATGGAAGGATTTCAGCCGTAGGGGATGGAAAATCTCAATTATCCCTTTTTTTAGGGCTGTAGTCACGTGGAATGGAGGAGTTCGAGCGTTTGTGAAATTGGGGAAAAAATTTCCCAACGGTTTGTAAAAACCATTGGTAAAGGATGATTTAAACCTTTCTATACCAACATTTTAAGAAAACCATTTGTATAGATTATAAATTTCCCAACAGTTTTGAAAAACTATTTGGAAAAGATGATTTAACCAGCTTTTACCAATGGTTTCCTCAAACTGTTGGTAAAAGTACTCTACAGGCATTGGGAAAACCACCCATTCTATAAGTGAATTAATATGAAAGAATTTAGTTTTGGGGGTTGGTTAAATGTTCAATAATTATTATCCTTTATATCTTTTATTTTAGTTAGATAATACAAACATTAAATATCATGTTTTAACTTCTATTCTTTATTTATATATTGTGGAATATCATTGAATGTTTGATAACTCTCAATTCCACCTCCTCCTTTAATCTAGGTTGGTGACACACCTTTGTCTAGAATATGTCATCTTCCAAGACCCAATTCAATTGAATATATTTTATCCATTAAATAGATAAACTCAAATAAGTGAAGAAATAAACAATAGAGACAAGGAAAAATTATTAAATAAAAGAATAGGGATAGGATGAGTTTCATGTCATCGCAAGCAGTCACAACATCGGGGACATTCGCCTTACCCACGCAAGCTACTCGAATCTATCTACAAACATAAAACTAAACATTAAAGAAAATTCAAGATCACCTTCACCTCCCCCTAGACAAAGTCTCAGGGTCAACCTCTCATTTTTGAGAGTAATATATTACATGGTGGAGTGGGTGGAAGAGGAGAGAGAGAGAGGGGTAAAGAAATGAAGAAATGTGGATGGAGAAACACAAAGACATGGATTAATAAAACTAAAATTTTAATTACAATTGAAAACTAATAAAAAAATTAAAACAAAATTAAAATAAGAAATAAGGGGCGTAAAGAGGAGAAGAATCAACTTGTTCCCTAATATGATCCCTCCTTAGTTGTGGGTGTTGAGCTAATGATTTGGGAAGGAGTTGAGGGCCTCCTTTTATAGGAAGAATTCTATCTTCTGAAATTTTGCTTGTTGTTGGCCCATTAAATTGTCGATTCACACATAGACCCCTTCATAAAATTGGTTCACCAATATTTTTTCCATTCACCCTCCACCATTCATCTCATTTATCCATAGTATTATGCTGTTATGTAATTATCATTCAATAATGATTTTTATAGCCGAAATTTCTAAGAAGATTCCTTCAAATGTAGAACGATCAATGGAAATCTTAATGACTTAAAAACTCAACCAAAATTGTTTTAGAGTTGTTCTGATGTGTTCTAGTGTTATACCTAGTGTAATATCATAAATGGGAGGTGAGGAGACTGATTTGTGCATCTGTTACTGTTGTGGGGTCCACGCTTTCCACCCGGAAAAGATTCCAACTTCAATGATTTTTTGGACTAATAGATATTCGAATCAACACTGAGACATGAAGAGAAATTTGAATGAAATAAAATCAGGATTCTAAAAAAATCACGAATTTTGGAATTATATTTTTTTTGAAATGAAACAATACCCTTGTGGTAAAAGTCGTTCAGAAATCCAAAATTAAGCACTTTTATCAATTTTTCTCATAATCATTCTAAAATTCAAATTACCCATTATTTTAATAAAACATTGAAATACATGGGTTTATCATTGAAAACATTAAAAATCATCATTATTTGATCAAAAATATTCACATATATTTTCTCTGTCGAATACCCCCACACTTAAACCATGCTTGTCCCGAAGTATAAAATCTCAAAATGGAAATCAGAGGACATCAATATTACTAATATTTAAATTCCAAGGTAATAAAATAAAAAAAATCATTGTGAAATCAAAATTTCAAATGTCTGCATAAAATATCATTTTAATTTCCCATTCTTCAACGAAACAAATAATTCACATATTTTACTTTTAATCGTTGAAAATTTATGGAGCATATCCTTTCATTCATTCAAGATCCTTGATTAATTATTATTAAACATGAAAATTCATGATTTACCTCACTTTTGATTCTTTTCTCTCATCACTCATTATATAATTAAAGTAGAGTTATTCTCATATCACGAGAACATGCTCCTTAGACATTGTCTTGTAAATAAACTACTTTCTCCACTTTGTAAAGACAAAAAGCACATAAAATCATGAGGACATTCAATTAAGGTTCTATTGACTCTGAGTTTTAAGGTTGGTAGGATTTGATTCTTTAAAAATTAAGGCTCAAGCAGGAGTCTAATATCTAAAGTACTATGCATGATATAAAAACTAAAAATATAATGAAATTATCCCCTTCAAAGTAGAAATAGCTAATTCCTAAAACTCAAAGAAAAGGTTATGATCAAGTAAGAATAATGGATGTTTTGTGCACCCTCTTGATTTTTCTTATTTTTTAATTTTTATTCTTTTTTTGAAATTTATGATTATATCAAATCCCACATCCACCAGCTAACTACATACGATCATAAGAACATCGGTCTAGAAAATGGTGATTTTTTGTTTTCCCAAATCACAACCCAGTTTTTTTCTCATTTTGTTGGTTCTTTTTGTCATTTTTTTTATTTTTTTAATTCAAGAGGGAAATATAGAGTATAATTAATGATTCCACAACCTTTTACAATTACCATAATAATACACCCACACTTCTTCCTTAAAATTTATATTATCCCATCCACCATGATTACCTTTAACCCCACACTTCAACATTGAAAAATCATGAAAATACTCAAAGGAGGGTAGGAATGGATTAAAGTGGCTTGAAACATGACTCATTCCTATAAATGTCATTCATTGTCTCTATGGGATAAAATAAGGATTGATGTAAAGGTTGTATTTTAAGGAAAATTGGATTTCCAAAAGATGCCTCAATCATTTTAAATTTGTTTTGAATAGTCATAGCTTTAATAAGTTTCAATAGAAGTTCTTCTCAGTTACATGTCCCAAGATCATCAAAGAAATATGCTCAAGAATAAATAGGAAGTACATGGTCTATAAATCCTCTTGGAAATGGAAAATATAACATTGGACATCACTCAAGGCATGACTAATAAATCAATTCACATAAACATTAGAAATTCAATTCATGAAGGATGGTAGTGAAATTTCATTTACATGAATCAATTAATTCCTTCAAATCATGAGTCATTACTTCAATATCCATGATTCATTTTAAAAATTCTATATTTAATTTCAATCATTTAATCATATCAATATTTAAATCTAAAACATAGAATCACAGGATTCATAAGAAACTCCTGCCTCTTTAATAAGTCGAGTAAAACATGAATTCATGTGTGGGAAAAAAAATTTCTTTAAAGATAAAAACATGTTGTAGACAAAAATGTATAGTGTTTAAAAGATAAAACAATAAAATTGAACACCCTTTTTCCATGAAACTTGGTCCTTCTCTTTACTGTTTGGGGATTCCTTCTACCGTCATGATCATACAAAAAAAATTGCTCAATTAATCACAATGATCATTTTGTTTAATCTCAAAATAAAAGAGGGAGGGGACCACATGCTAAATTATTTTAGTGAAAATAAATTGAAATATAAATTCCTAGAAAACAAGTAAAGATAAATCTTGGTATTATCCCCCATATGGGCCTTGAATTCTGACTGCCTCTAGAGTGTAGTACCTACTGTTATCCAAATTTTGATGGAGGATAAAGATTATTTGATTTGAATGACCACATGTGGATTTTCCCAGCTTTTTCTTCATCCTTTTGGGAAAGAGTGTACTATATCCCCCCCCCTTTACAATGAGTTATAACTTTCATGGTGGGGGTAGGATGAAGTATGAATCATCCTCTTTCTTTGCTGATACTTGTGCAACCTATTATTCTCTATCCACTAGTCACATGAGGTATGCTTCATCAAAATAATAGTCAATGGGAATGTCAGAGTGTATTTCAATTTGAATAATATTAAAACATGAAGTATCAAGATCAATTTATTCACCATAAAATCATCTTTTGTCATCGTTTCCATAGGGAAATACAATACCATATCTTCATGAACTTCCTTCAATAAATATTCAATGTGTCTGGGGAACTCCATATGTTCCTCAGCATGTGCACATCGAGGTTCTTCTTCGTCCTCCAAGGAAGAGTTGAGGTTGTATAATTATTTATAATCAAAAGCACATGGGGTGATGTAGAATTCATATCCAATAAATTTAGAAGGGATAGAGTCAATGAATGGTTCAACTCCCTGAGTCAGTTCAGCATCAATCTCTTGCTTAGTGGTAAGTTCCACTTGGAGTATACTCTCTGAGTATAAAGGTAGGTAGTCAGGCTCCTCCATCTTGACTTCAAATTCCACTACTTAGGTGGTTTCTTCCTTTAGTGGTGCTGATTCTTATTCTTTGTATTGTATGGGGAAGTTAGGTAGTTCCTCATATTTAATCAAGAATTCATCCAATCTTTGTTGATATCCCACTTGTAGCTCAACAAATATATCTTCTTCCCTTGCATCCTCAGGTTCTTCAATTTCAAATATAAGTGGTGAAATTTATTCCACCACTTTCTCATGTTCTTCCTCTGTATTAGGGTTGATTTTCTCTATTAATGCATTAACATAATCAAAATCTCTATTAGCCTTTCTGGTTAGTTGTTCAATGCTTTCTCTATGTTCATACATCTGATCTCTTCTAAAATTTTCATCTTCTTCTTGTTTTTGTTGTCGCACCTATGAGTAATTTTTCCATGCATAATATTCTGAATTTGAATACATCATGGAAGTATTTTTTTAGTTTTTTAAATAAAATGATATATAAAAAATATGTGAAAATAGATAAAGTAAATGAACTAATGATTAGATCCCCAGAAACATCTTCAGTTTTGATGCACGTCTGTTGTGGAGTGTGGACAAAAATAATTACATTTTTCCTAGTGCAGAACAGTGGTAGACCAGGGTCATCTCTCTTTAAGATCCTTCTTAATTTAGTACACTTAATTTATTTAATTCACCTATTCTATCCATTTTTGTGGTTTTGTTTATTAGATAAAAGGTACTAAAATATTTTTGGATTTGTTATTATTTAAAATAATTATATGTGAACCAATAATTCTAAATTTATACTATGATTCAAGTCAAAATTGAATGAATTAATAAGAATGAACTTGGTTTTTGGGGGTTGGTTAAAAATTTAATCATTATTCTCCTTTATATTTTTTATTTCAGTTTGATTATCCAAACACAAAATCTCATGTTTGAATTATAATTGTTATTTATAAATTGTGGAATATCATTGAATTTTTGAGCACTCTCAATTCCACCTCCTCCTTTAATCCAAGTCGGGGACACGCCTTTCTCTAGATTGTGTCATCATCCAAGACCTGGTTCAATTGAAGCTGTTTCATCCATTAATTATCTCAACTCTAATGTGTGAAGAACTAACCAATTGAGAGAGGGAAAATTATTAAATAAAATAATATTTATAGGTTGAGTTCTATGTTATCTGTGGTAGATACAACATCAGGGACATTCGACTTACTCGTGCATGCTACACAAATATATCTACAAACATAAAATTAAACATTAAATAAAATTCATGATCACCTTCACCTCCCCTTTGGACAAGTCTTGGGGTTATGATATAATTTCTGAGATTAATAGATTACATGGTGGAGTGGGTGGAAGAGAAGAGAGAGATAGGGAAAGAAATGATGAAATGTAGATGGAGAAACACAAAGGCATGGATTGATAAAAATAAAATTTGAATTACAATTGAAAAATAAAACCAAACTAAAATTAAAATAATATAAAATGATTAAATGGGGTGGTAAGAGAGGTGTATCATTGTCTGATGCCTCGTTGGGAACCCTCTTTTTCTGTTGGTGTCGAGCTGATGATTTGGGAAGGAGGCGAGGGCCCCCTTTTATAGGAAGAATTATATCCCCTAAAAGTTTTCCCATTGATGGCACAATAAATGGTAGATTAACACATGGAATGCTTCATAAAAGTTGATCCTAAATGTGTTTTCCGTTCAACCTCCTCATTTAAGCTCAATTAGACATCATATTAAGGAGGTATGGAATTTTCATTGAATAAGACTTTTTATGGCCGAAATTTCTAGGAAGCTTCCTTCAAATGTATAAAGATCAATGGAAACCTTAATGACTTCAACACTCCCCCAAAATTGATTAATAGTCATTCTTATGTGTCCTAGTGATATCCCAAGTATAATAACCTAAATTAGAGGCGAGGAGACCGGTTTGTGCATCCGTTACGATGGTGAGGTCCACGTTGTCCGCCTAGAAAAGTTTCAAATTAAATTTTTTTTGGACTAATAGATCTTCGAATCAGCTCTAGGTCATAAAGATAAAGTTGAAGAAAATAAAATCAGTATTATGAAAAAAATTAATCAGTAATTTTTGACTTATATATTTTAATAAATGATAAAAATACCCTTTTGGTAAAAATCTGTCAAAAATCCAAAATTATGCACTTTTCTCAATTTTGTTCATAATCATTCTAAAATTAAAATTACCCATTATATTAATAAAACATTGAAATGCATGGGTTTTATCATTAAAATAAATCTTCATTATTTGATAAAAAATATGCACATAATGTTTTTTTCTCAGAGATGTCCTGCCTCCATGTCTTGTGTTATTATAATATGTCATGCGTAAATTGATTAAATGCTTAAATGGAACTTGTTAAATGAGTGGGTATACTTGTTAGTTGTTTTTAGATTGCTTAAATGGTTTTTTTGTAATTATGATAAATGGGTGGGTATATCCATGTGATGTGTAAAATGTAAATTGGTGATAAGTGGGTGGGTATAACCATGCGACATGATTAGATGGAAGTGGAGTACATGAGTGGATATACTCATGAGATGTAATGGTTTAAATGAGTAGGTATACTCATTGAATGGTTTTGAATGTAATTGTTTATATGAGTGGGTAGGATCATATGGTTAGAAATTTTTAAATGTATGGAATGGTTGATGATTTACATAGATTCTAAGGACATATATCCATGGATTTGGAACGTAGTAGTGGACACCTTGGTTGATTATTATCTTTGGGTCTTGATTTTGTGGGATGTCTCGGGCTTTGTTTAACATTAAATCCAGCTTGATTGGACTCACGTAGGACATGCTGGTACAGATGCTCGTAGGACTCCAACCAATGCCTATATTGTGTTTCTATCGAGATGATACTAGGAAATGATGATGATGAATTGATCTTCAATACATTGGATCCATTCCTTCATGGTCTACACATCATTATAGGGCATGATCGTGGGATATATGAATGTGGTTGTATGACTAGGTCGTGGGTATTTTATATGGTTTTCTTTATAGAGTAAGGTTGTGCGGATAGGATATTTATTGTTTTATGACAAGGCTGTGTTTTTTTATTATATTTCCTATAGGTTCCTTGTTAAGAGATGCCACTTATTGTAGGGAGCCGCAAGAGGCTGTTCGGTATAACATTTTTGCGTTGGTTATAAACCTTGGGCTTTCACACAAACATTACTTCTTACTTGTACATGTTTCGCATATTTCATAGTGAAGCATATAATTTTATAGATCTTTGGGTGGAAACCTATTGGGATGTTTATCCCACACCTTGTTTGGGACTCCTTGGGGACCCAAACAAATTATATGGTTTCAGGTTATAGTAGGGGCAAGCTCCCTTACACTAGTTGTTGATCATTTCATTAGAGCATGGGATCATGAGACCCAACAGAGGCTTGTGATGCTACTGTGACACTTTTTGGTCTTTTTGGATTTTGGATACGTGTATTGTACTTTATTTCCAAGTATATTTTTTGGTTGTTTTATAGATACATGTATCATCTGCATCACGGTATATAAGATACTTATGGCTTTTTATATATTCATGTCTTTCTTATCTATTTTACCTATTGTCCTCTTATGGAAATTACTTCTGCCATTGAATCTGATTGAATTACACTATGATATACTCTGGTAATGAGGGAATTGTATCCCTAATAACTCAATTATTCCCTCACCACTAGTAGAAAGAATCTGGCATTTGAGGAGTGCGTTTGAGGCCATGTAGCCAACCAGGCTTGGGCACTATTGAGTGGCATCCGAGTTCCGGACGTTACAAAGTGTTATCAGAGACAATTTCTTTTCTGGTTTGGTTTACTATTTGGTGACAATATACATGGATATGAAGGAAAATGGAATTTGTTATTGAGCTATGCTCGAGTGTATCAAACCCATGTACAAGAAAAATCCAAATTACCCTAAATGAAATTTCTATTTTCTATTTTTGACTATTACAGTTGATTTGATTTCACCATTAGGTGACACACATGATTTATGCTGATAATATTGATGCAATTGTGGTTTCTATTTTTTTACAACCCGATGATATGAGGGTATTCCATCTCATGCATCATATACTCTCATGTTAGAAATCACAAATCATGAATTATATCATGCCATTTAAGATGAATTATTTGACGCATTCTATTGGGATAGGTTTTGTAATAGTTGTTCCTGATTTTGTGATAGCCTTTGTGTAGAGGATAGAGAAGTGAAATCATCTTTCAATTCATAAGGTGTACGAGCCCTTGTGAAATATAAAATGAAGTACCTTTTAAATTGAAATTTTAAAGTGAATATTATGTGTATGGATTATATGGGCATCACATTTTTGTCCATGAGGTGTTATGGGTCCTCAAGGATCGGAACTTTGTGGAAAATTGGTTAAATAATGTCAAATAATGACTGTTAAATTAAAATAAATGGAAAATAACGACTTGAACTACACCCGGATTTTGAGTGGGTGATAGGTAGTGTTTCTATTTGTGTTGTGTTTGTTCTTTATACAGTCATGGATTTCGGATTAGGTTATGTGTTATGACTTGTTTTTACGAGGTTTTTGACCTATCCTATTCTTTTGATATGCGACTTTGATATCATTCCTTTCGGAGGCAAGTGTTTGGCATTATAGAGGCATGTCACCATGAAGACCTCCAATGGTATACCATGAGGGTGGCGATGACCATGCTTCGAAGGTGGTGGGCCATGAGACCCTAGAGGAACCTTTTTTAGTGTTTTTTGTGGTACAATAGACTATTTCAGACATTGGTGATGAGGCATAGCTCCACGAGGGGTTATTTTTCTATATGCAGACTTTTCAAGGAGCACCTTAGCCTACCATGTCTATGGCTGAGCTGACATTGGTGTTCTAGCAGTAACATCCTTTCACGTTTTTGGGGGATGATGGTCCACAAGATTCTGAGTTGTGTCTTGAGACCACACTAGCTATCTTTGAGCTGCTGAAGACACCTCTTTAGTGGAGGGTCAAGCTCACCCCTTATTTGATACATGGAGTAGTAAAGTACTGGTGGAATGTTCTGAACTAGGCTGAAAGGCGATGAGATATGGGTTGGACATATTTCAAGACCTACTTCCTTGAATACTTTTACCCCAAGACTCTATGGGAAGAGTGATCTAGTGAGTTCATGCTTCTAGAGGAAGGCACCATGACGGTTATAGATTACTCAACATAATTTATAGACTTGAATAGTATTGAACTGATAGTAGTTTTCATGGTGCTGATGAATTGATTGTTCCATCCTTAATTGTGACACATCAAGTATTGGGCTGGGAGTAGTGCTGATGTAGGGGGATAGATTTTTGGCATATGAGTCTCAGTTTCTAAGGCCACGTGAGAGGAATTACCCTATGCATGATCTTGATCTAGATGCAGTTGTTCATGTTTTTCACTATTTGAGACATTATTAATTGGGAGATCATTTTTTGCTGTATACAGACTTATAAATCCTCAAGTATATATTTACTATGTATTATTTTAATATGAGAAAAAACGGTGGGTAGAGTACCTACAATCTTTTGACATAAATATTGAATACATGACTGGTAAAGGTAATGTAATGTTCGATGCACTGAGCACGTGGGCTCAGATACAAACAGTGCAGCATGCAAGTAGCTAGTAGAAACTTATGGCGTTATTCTCTAAGATCTATATGGAGGTGCACAAAAGTTAGCGATAGACATATCTAACATCCATAGTTGTGACCTCTACTCTATTGGATAATGTAAGGATGAGAAAGTTATCAAATTCAGAGGGTCTAGTCCTATGGGAGAGTGTGGAAGGTGAGGTCCCTCCTCTTGGTTTGACCACAGGTGTTGATGAGATCTTACATATCCATGGATTTTTTTGGGTTCAAGTGGATATACATGGAAATATGATGTGGGAGTTTCATGCTTCATCTTGGGCACTACATCCCGGAGTCATCAAGATGTACCGTGACTTCCATCAATAATACTAATGGCCATGTATGAAAAGTGAGGTAGCTAGTTTTGATACGAGGTGTTACACCTGTCAGCATGTGAAGGAGGAACATCAACGACCAACCATGATTTTATACCAGTTACTTATTCAAAAGTGGAAATGAGATGATGTAATAATGTATTTTATGACTGGTTTACTAAGGTTTCCTTGAGGTAACGATGCTGCGTGGGTTGTTGTTGATGGGATCAAAAAGGTTGATCATTTATTGCCGATCAAGGATACCTTCGATGTAAATGTTCTTGGAATGTTGTATATCCATGAGATAATACAACTTCACGGGTTCTCACGCGCTATTAATTCAAATAGGGATTCCCAATTTAAATTACATTTCTTATAGTGTTTTCAGAGGGCACTGGGTACATAGGTTCTTCTGAGCACAGTCCACCACCCTTAGACTGATGGAAAATCAGATTGTATGATACAAGTGCTGGAGAACATGATGAGAGAATGTGTCCCAGATTTTGGGGGATCTTGGGAGAGACACATTCATCTAGATGAGTTATCCTATAATAACAATTATTAGGCAATGATACAGATGTCTCATAATGATGCTTTGTATAGTAGGCTATGCCAATCACCCTTGTGATGGCTAGAGGCATGCGAGGCAGCTTTACTAGGACCTTGTCTCGTGCAATTGAATTTTGGATAGATCCAGTTGATTCAGAAGAAGATGGATACTACACAATCTTGATAGAAATCTCATGTCAGTCACTGTATATGAACTCTTGAGTTTGAGGTGAGGGATCAGGTCTTTTTATGTGTTTAACTAAGGTTGGGACATAGAAGATCATGATACGGGGTAAGCTTTCACCACTATATATTCGGCCATTCGAGATTCCTGAGAGAGTAATATCAGTATACTATTAGTTTTAGTTACCTAAGAGGTACTGAGCCACGCATGACGTCTTCCACGTATCACAACTATGCCATTATAATTCGGACCCATCTCACGCTTTTCAACCTGAGGAGGTTGAGCTACAATTTGATGCATCCTTCAAGGTGCATCTAATTTGTATTGTTGATAGGAGAATGAAGGTTAAACAAGGCTCATTATTTCCTCTAGTACATGTTATTTGGAAGCAAGACCATTCACAAGACGATACTTAGGAGAAGGAGGCCGACATACGTGCTCGGTGACAAGAGTTTTTCAAATGGATCTTGACTACCCATGAGCGGGAAATTCGGGGAAGAATTGATTTACGGGGGAAAGATTGTATGATCCAAGGTTTTTCATGATGTATGAAGCTTTTACAATATTTTTTGGCATAGACCCTAAGATGGGCCATGGGCTGGTTGGGTGGTTTTTGGGAAATAATAGGCAAGAAGTTTTTATACTGGTTGCAGGCCATTTACATGATGTGTAATTGGATTACACACTGTGTAATCCGAGTTCATAACATGTAATGGTTTTTCTAGGACCTTTCATGATGTGTAATGGTTTTCCCCCATTAATGTAAAACTAAGAATTACACACCATGTAAGGAAATTACTTGTCATGTAATTTCCCAACTATGTTTTCTAAAAATAGAGGCATGGACCTCTATTTTTTGGACATAAGCCTTTTTTCTCTCTTTTGAAGCCTAAAAACTATCTTATATAGATTTTCAGATCTATCTCCCATTTGGATTCCATTTCATTCCCTGTAAATTTTGTTCGAACCATGATGGTATGATATTGATTCCTTTTTATCCATTCTTGATTCTTCATAACAATAGTTGCATTTTTTGGATTTAGGATTTTATGCCCCAATTTCTTGTTCTTCATATGTTCTTTAGATTTATTCCCAACCAGGATGAATTAGGACTTGATACTAGATGAGAACTTCACTAATGAAATAAGGTAGGTGGTCTATACATTTCTTTCGGCTTTTGATTCTTTATAGAGGTATTAACCTTTTTTATGCCCGCTGGACATTTTAGCACGAGCCTAATTTTAAAGTGTTATTATGAAATAAATGAGGTAGGACCTGTTTGGGACCCCCCTTAGGATCTTTGAGATACTTTTTTCGTTGCTGACATAGCCCAAGAACACCCATGGGGTGCACCATGCCTTTACATTGGTTTTTACCATTGATGAACTACCCGTGGGGTGTGACCTCGAGTTTTCCTAGTTTAAGGAAGCTCTGTTGTACATAAATGAGGCCGAATTACAATACATAGGAGATATCTTTCCTCCTTACCTTGTGTTATTATAATATTCCATTCCTAACATGATTAAATACTTAAATTGAACTTTTCAAATGACTGGGTATCTCATTGGCTGTTTTTAGATTTCTTAAATTGTTTTGAAGGTAATTGAGATTAATGGGTGGGTATACCCATGTGATATGTTAAATGGAAATTGGTGATAAGTGGGTGGGTATATCCATGTGACATGATTAAATGAAAGTGGATTACATGAGTAGGTATACTAATGAGATGTAATGGTTTAAATGAGTGGGTATAATCATTGAATTGTTTTTAATGTAATTTTTTATATGAGTGGGTAGAATCATATGGTTTGAAATTTTTAAAGGCATGGAATGATTGATGATTTACATAGATTTCATGAATGGACCTCCATGGATCTAGAATGAAATAGTAGACACCTTGGCTGATTATGCACATTTAGTCTTTATTCCCTGAGATGACTTAGGACTTATTACCCCTTTGATCCAGCTTTCTTGGACTCACGTAGGACATGATGGTACACATGCTCCTAGGATTCAAACCAGTGCCTATTCCAATTTTCCATTGGGATTCTCCTGAGACTCGCAAAGGATGCCTTGGTCTTCATCACCATAGATTCGGCCCTTTTGTGATCTACACTTCATTATATGGCATGACTGTGGGATATATTATTGTGGCTGTAGGACAAGACCGTGGGTTTTTTATATAGTTTTTTTATACGGTAAGGACGCATGGACATGATATGAATGGTTAAGTGGAAAGGTTGTGTTGTTTGTTTATATTTCTTGTAGATGACTTGTTAAGAGCTTAAACTTGTTGTAGGGATCCAAAAGAGGTTTTTAGTATTACTTGTTTGTATTAGTTATATGCCTTAGACCATTACACTTACATTACTACTTACATTCACTTGTTTCGCATATTTCATAGTACCTATTAGAACTGTATAGATATTTATGTGGAAACCTACTGGGATGTTTATCTCACATCCTATTTGGGCCTCCTTGGGGAACCAAATAGATTATATAGTTACAGGTTATAGTATGGTAAATCACCCTAAAACTCTTTGTTGATCACTGTTTTAGAGCATGGGAGCATAGGACTAAGATGAGGCTTGTGATGCTACGGGGGAACTTTTCAGTCGTTTTGGATTTTAGATACTTGTATTTTATTATATTTCTATGTACCTATTTTGGATATTTTCTAAATACATGTATCATATGAATCATGGTATATGACACAATTCTGGCTTGTTACATATTCTTTTCTTGATTGTCTATTTTATCAGTTGTTTGCTTATTGTATCTGCTACCACTATTTAATGTGATTGACTTCCATTGTGATAAATTATGGTAATTGGGGTATAGTCTCCAAAATGACTCACCAAGTCCCTAACTGCTAGTCATAAGCCTCTGGAATTTGGGAAGATGTGCTTGAGGCCATGTAGCCAACTGGGCTTGGGGCATAGTAGAGTGACATCTGGGTTCAGGATGTTACATTTATATAGTGATTCAATGATTTCATTTCAAAATTCATTGATTTAATATGATTATATAATTTTATGTTGTGCATGTACATACTATATCACATCTACGTGTGAATAAAATTCCTTAATGTAAAAAATTAATTCCTTTCGGTGTTAATTTTTGAAGTGAGATAAATTCCTTAAACTAATAAAAAATACTATGGGTGAGAAAATTCATAAAGTGGAAAAAAAAATTCTAGTGAGAGAAATCCAATTGTTTGAGAGGTTAGAGAGATTTTATTTCATGGTGACTTTTATAGCTTTAGAATCGATAATAAAATTATATATGTAACTTTTAGGGTAAGATTCTGTCAAACTATGTTATCTAGAACTACAAAAAGGAGTGGTCTTAGTGAAATTTTATTAGTGGTTGTTGTAATAATCACAAGTAAAAAACCATTATTAAATATATTTTAAATATAATGGCGGCTTCAATGAAACCACTGCTAATATTTTTAAAAAATAACTGACCATGCCCCCTCCAATTGATTCCCTAACCCCCTCGCTCCCTTGGTCATGCCTCTCCCCGATGCTGGCGACTGCCCTCCCCCTTGGTGACACATATCCTCGACATCGGCAATCACCCCTCCCTCTCGGCCTCGCCTCTCCCCAACACAAGTGACCAACCCCACATTGATCACGACTCTCCCTGCTTCTAGTGACTCCCCCCCCCTACCCCACACTGATCCCTTAGCCCCACCACTCTCTGACGTTGATGACCACCCCTCCCCCTCGACAATGCCCCTCCCCCAACATCAGTGACCACCCCTCTCCCTCGTTCGCTCCTCTCCCCAAATCCAGAAACTTCCCCTCACACTCGATCATTCCTCTCCCCGACACCAGTGATTACCCCCCCTCTACCCAACCTATCCCCGACACCGGTGACCGCCCCTTACCCTTGGTCACACCTCTCCCCAATGTAGGTGACTGCCCCACACCCTCGACCCCACATCTCCCCGACACTGATCCCCCTTCTCTCCATAAACATACCTCTCCCACCTTCCCCCACTTCCCTGTGATGGATCACCCCTCATCCTCAATAGTGAACACCCCTTTCCCACTCTCACATATGATCCTCGTGACCCCAACCCCACTTGCTACCTGATGATGACCCCACAATGCCCCCCTACTCCTTGATGGCGATCCCCAACGACGACCCCTCTCCCCCATTTCTCGGAGAGTTAAATCCACAATCATAAGGTGTAATTTTTTAATATTGTATGATTGGGTTGATATATCATTATGTAGTATATCATATTGTACAATAAAAGGATAACTTTTATAACCTAGAAATCCTATACAGATAACTATCATTAATGCCTATTATAAATGGGGATCATGAATCTTATATATGATGAATTATTGATTGTATGCGGGGTTATAAATAGTCTAAAATTGCATGATTAATTTATCCCTCATGAATTATTGGTGAGTAAGCCTTAGTGAGTTTTGGAAAATGGTTGATTAGAGGAAAGGAAACCATTTGGTTTTATTGATTATTCAATAATTTTTTATTCTGCTTCTTCCACACTGGCATGATACATCCTAAGTAAGAACATACTGAGTGTACATGTATGTTCAACATGATTTTATATACGATATCTATAGCATTATAGGATAAATTAGGTGACCAAGATTAATGATGTTAATTGATTTTTACTTTTAATTGTACTTGTATGATTAACCATTTATATCATTATATCTGAATATATAGGGAGAAGAGTGAAAATCCAATACCTATGGATAAAGGTTGGATTACATTACCTCGAAACACACCTCGTTATGACAAGAGTTTGAAAAAAAATATTATGTAATTCAAAACTGGTCAGTGGATGGTAGAATAAAATGTGTATGCCCTGATTGAAAATTCTTGTGATGATTAAATTGAAATGAAGTATATGATCATTTTATATAGAAACAATTTTCTACTCAATATGTATGTTGGATTTGGCATGGTAAATATATTGTTATGGAAATTCAAAACAAATATAATCCTATCAATGAAACACAAAGTGACCCTCCAGAGAGGAATTCGGTTTGAAATTTGATAAATGAAACATTTTTCTTTGTAGGATATAATGTCCAAGATTTCAATAGATCAAAAAAACCTTCAATTGACCCTGAGAGTTTTAATCATTCTAATATGTTCAACGACCAAAAAATGAGCTTTATGAATTAGTTGAAGACTGCAACAATAATTGTATGAAGGGTGTGATAAGTATTCAATGTTTTCTTTTCTACTTAAGTTGTATCATATAAACTATCTCTGTGAAATTATTGACAAATAAATATACATGATTTTAGAGTTTCTTCATGATTCATTTAGTGAAGATATGATCATTGCATCATTCTATGAGACTAATAATGTCAAAAATAAACATGGACTATATAAAATAAAGACACATGAATTCTTTAATTATTTCATGCTTTAATAGGGGGAAGATTCCGACAATGGAGAATTCATAAGATGTTATAAAAGTAGATGAAATTCAATGAACAATAATGATAGTATAAATCAATGAAACCCCAAGAAGAAAAAATAAAGAAAACTCCTTCAACTTTACTTCATTACTTTCCTCTGATATGATGCTTTAAAATATTATTCTTGGAATTTAAGACTACAAACAAAATTAATTGACATGATCAAGATAATAATGATGGCTTGATGAGACATTGAAAAGATTCAACATCATAGAAAATGTTTGATTCATTATATCTATATTTTTCCTAAAATCTTAAGAATTCACGTTTGGGATTGGATTCTGATGGTTTTAACCCCTTTTGTAATTTATGTACTAATTATAGTATTTGGCCAGTAGTTTTAATCCCTTATAATTTACCTTCATAGATGTGTATGAATAAATATTATTTTTTTATTTATAAGATTATTTATAGAAATACAATTCCTATAAATGAAATTGATGTATACCTTCAACCTCTAATCAAATAATTGTGAGAATTATGAGATTATGGAATGGAAACATATGACGCTTCAATGAGAAAACTATTGAAAATACTTGCTAATTTAATATAGACAATTACTAACATTCCAGGATTAGGAAATTTATCTGATTCCAACACTCATACTATTTTGTCTTGTCAAGTTTGTAATTTTTTACATCAACAATTACCACATAGAAGAAAATGATGTCATATGCATCATCATTGATTTCCTTCTTTATTCTCATAAATCTAGGTTTAACAAGACATAATTCAATGAAGATATTAAACTGAAAAATCCACTAAAAGTGTTATTAGGTTCTAAAATCATGGGATAATTAATGAGTGTCATTAATGAATTTGGAAAATATAATCATTTTAAAGAAGGGGAAAACGGTACATGGTACAATATTTAAAGCCTCTGGAACACAAAAATAATGGTTATATTTTTCAAAATTCCTCATTAGGAGTTTAATTTGATATTTTATAATCTTGAAATAATGAATATTGAGAAAACATTTTGGGGCAATGTAATTTTCACATTGCTTAATGAGAAGGGTAAATCAAAGGATCACCTTAATGCTCATAAGAATTTGGAGTTAATGAATATAAAGCATGATTTTTGGGAAAATGATAATAGAAAGTATCATTCAACAATTTTTACAATGATAAATCAAGAGAAAGACGTATTCCTTCAAACATTAAAAAATTTAAAAGTGGAAGATTGATGTTCAAGTAATATATCAAGGTGCATTGACTAAAAAAATTTAAAGTTACATGCATTGAAAAGTCACAACTCATGTATTTTGATGGAATAGTTGTTTTCATTGGAATTTTGTAATATGTTAACTGAAAAATAAACTATTCTACCTTTTTCAAATATCTTTTTAGAAAAAATATAAATCCAATTGAGATTGATAAACTTCAAGAAAGAATTGTTTTGAAACTTTTTTTATTTGTAGATGTTATGTCCCCCTTTATTATTCACTATGATGATTCTTTTTATTGTTCATTTGGTTGAAGAAGCTAAACATGGCTGACTAGAACATTATCAATTGATGTAACCAAATGAGACGTACAATGATATAATTTTTATTTTCATTAGTTAATTTATTTTTATTAAATTATTGCATAATTTCTTTTATATGTTTCTTATTTTTTCATCAGGTACATAAGTCATTTGAAATCATATATGATGAATAAATATCAACTAAAAGGATCTATTGATAATGGTTACATATCCAATGAGTGATTGACATTCTATTCAAGCTATTTGGATGGGATTGATACTAGATTCAATCGTGTTTAATGTTTTGAAGATATCTCCACTAATTGTATTTTTGAAAACTAGTTATCAATATTTCTAATTATTGGATATCCAATTGGAAAGGGGTAAAATTTTACACTGAATGAATTGGAGTTTCTATAAGCACACAGATATATATAGCTCAGTAGTATTATTATAGATCCATTTATTGAAGAATTGCGATGTCAAACAAATAAGTGATTATGGGGTAGATCTTGAAATGGGATGGAATTAAAAAAAATATGTTAATAAGGAGATTGTAAAATGGATCACCCATCAGGTAAGTATATACTCATATTAATATTACTGACATGTAGTTATTTTGCCTATGTTAAAACTAAAACATTATATATATTTTTCTAGATAATGAATGTTGAAAATAAAGATGAAATATCAAATGCTTTTAAGTTTTTTTAGCTCGAGGTACTCTAAGAAAGTATAAGATATTTGATGCCTACAATATTCATGGATTTAGGTTTCATACAATTTATCAGGAAGAAGTCATAAAAACTCAAAATAGTGGTATATTTACACTTATAGAGGTGGGATATTATGGAAATTGGGTTTATATAATTGAATTAAACTATCATGGTTAGTTTTTGGGTGTCTTATTCAAATGAAATTGGGTTAATTTTGATATGGGTATAATGACTGATTTATTACATTATAATTCTATCAACTTCTCTCAATTTATCCATACCAATGAGAATGTAGAGAATGATCCATTTATCTTGGCTTACTAAGTGAAGATAGTTTATTATTTGGATGATGAAATACATGACAGTTAGAGTTTTGTAACACTTAAAGTAGATAGACTTATATGATATGAGTGATGAAGATCAATTGGTACTTTGTGACAGTGAACCTAATCAACCAAAAAAACATTGAATAATTTTTTACTCACAAAATGGAAAAAATATAACTTGCAATAGAGGGTGAAAATGATGCACTCATCAAAATGGAGGTTTATAATAATGTAGATAATGAAGATGAAGATAATTGAATGTATAAATTGCTAATAAAAATATATTAAAATTTCACATTGATTAGTGGTTCATACATATATACATTGTTCTAGTTTTTCTTTTTTTTTGTAAAAATTTATTAGTTTTTAATTTTTTATACATATAATATATCTGAACCAATTGAATTGAAAAAATGCTGAGAACAAATATATTTCAAAATCCTGGATGGTTATCATCTCGGAGAACACCACAACTACCATCAGCTTCAGTGGATCTGAGTGATTTGGTTGTACTTGATACTACCAGCGAGCCATCCATTCCCCAGATGCTTTTAGTATCCCAACATCCAATTCAACTCCAACTATAGAGCAGTTGGTCATCCCTTCATAGAGTGGATATCGGTGAGTTACTATTACAGGTATATATGTCTTTGTAAAAAAACTATAAATTTTATTAATTGTATAATTAATTTTTCAAATGGACAAAAATAACAATAGAAGATATATAAATATGAACATGAATGATGTATGAGACCTGAAGTAATTCAATATTATCATTCCATTTGTTGATTTTGGGGTGCCTAATGATGATGCTTCCAGAATCGATGGGCAGATTATTAGACATCGTATTTGTGATACAATGAGCATTCCCAGTAATTATAAATATTGGAGGCATGTTCATGCAACATGGAAAAATTAGATTTTTGATACTTAATTAAAGGTAATTTAATTTAATATTACTTGATAATTAATTTACATGACATTAATAAAATTTTGTAATATAGTTATAGAGTGTTATGTTTTTTATTTCTAGATGTTTTTTCATTTGGATGTCCTAGGCTCTATTTCACGCCCATGCACTATGAAAAAATTAGGAAATAAATGGTGATATTTTAAATGAATATTATGACATGAGTTTAATGAAATATCTTTGAGGTCATGATATATATATGAGAAAGTGTGTGAATGAATTTCTCATGTGAAATGGAATTCATTTTTCAAAATTAATAGAGATGCATCTCATGAGGTAATTGCATATTTTAGAGCATCGTAGTAACATAAACAAAATAAAATTATAATTTTTATTAATGTTTCTATTTTTGGTAGGAATTATTGAAAAAAATACTATGAATCATGAGAAATAATTCATTCTTCATATCAGCGTGTCATAGAGATTTATAAAAAAATAATAATTTTGTTTTGTATTTAATTCACTATTATTTATATAATTTTATTATATGTCAAAGTTTATCTAACTTGTTTATATTTTTTATAAACACTAATGAATTAGGTTACACTGTTGGCCATACATAGATATGGTTTAAAGTGCATAGGGAATCTGATGTCAGTTTTGTAAATGACCCTTCCAAAGATGTTAGTGTAAGTATTTTTCATTATCATTTCATGTTATTTCATTACTATAAAAAAAATAATTAAAAATATATTATAACAAAAAAAACATTAAACCCAATTAAATGGGGTTGGATACATAGATAAAATGATGCCAATTTAGCACCGTTTGATACATCTAGCCGACCCTAATTAATTGGGTTTAAGGCTTATTTGTTGTTATAATTTATTTTTCAATATTTGTTTTTAAAGTAATGAAGTAACAATTCATAGTAATAAAAAATTTATAAATTAAATAATATTATGAAGTTCAAATATTTTAAAAAATAATTGTTAATATTTTTGTATTAACAAGTTCAAATTCAATATATATGGGATGTGAGCCCTTCAAAATCATCATCAGTTCCCCAGAACCATGAAGTTCCAATTGTTTTAGGGAAGGAGAATCCCAAAAATGTACAGGGGATGGGTTCTAGACATACTCCATCAGTTGTCTTTGGTAGGGAGTCATCATCTGTTACTCTTACACCTAGTGGGGGTTCGAGTAGCGCTACTGATAGGGTATCACAAAGATAAATTTCATGGTTGAAAGGAAAAGTGTGAGAACAGGACTCTAATAGGAAAACGTAGGATCAATGGTGAGAGAAAATGGAAAATGATTTAGTTTTTATATTTCAATGGATTGCTAGAATGATACCCAAGGAAATTTCTAGCCTTATAGCTTATCCAATCATGGTAAATTATAAATTTCATAGATCATTCACACATTTTCAAAGAACACATACAAGTTCCTTAAATAAAAATAAAATGAAACTTTTATATTGAAAACATGCACTTTGATTCATACAGACAACATCTTCCACCGGATTGATGTGTGTTTGATTCCTACACATAAAAAAAAATTATATATTGTTATCCTTAAGTTTGATAATCATTCAAGCTCATTTTCTCAGTTTTGACACAGTAAATAATTTGTAATGGTACCAAAGCCTTTAAAAACATGTGTGTGTGGGGGGTGGGGGAGGGGGGGGGTAAAAATAAGAATTAGATTCCATATCAACATAAAATCAGTGGAAAATGAATGTGGATTGATTTTTGAAATGTATCAATAGATGAGACATCATTTTGAGTTATAGTTTACCTGAGATGCATGTAAATGTATTTTTAGTGTTTTAAAACACCAAAACATTTGTGTAATTGTTCAAACCATATAAAATGATATAATATTGACATTAAATCATGAGAAACCCACCATTGAATTATTTTTTATATGTACTCATATAAAAAATATCAGTTAGTCTTGCAGTACAGTCAAAATTATTTAGTAAATAGTTTTTAATGTTATTAAATCCTTTAAAAACGCATGATAGGGGGTAGAAAATAAAAAAATGATGTTGGATTTCCATGAATTTATAGTAAAATAACCATGTTAATTTTTTGAAATGTAGGATCCAACATAATCTTCTTCTAAGTTACAGTTTTCTATGGATTCCTATAAATGCATTTTTAGTGTTTTAAACAACTAAAACATGTGTATAATATTTCAAACCAAATAAAAGAACCTCATATTGACTTGAAATCTTAATAAAACCACCATTGAATTATTTTTTACAAGTAATCATAGACAAACAATCATTCTGATGTGCGGTGTGGTTGGATGGACTTAGTAAATAAAATTTAAAGGCATCAAATCCTTTAAAAATGTGTGTTGGGGTTTCACAACTAGGAAACTTTCATTATATTTCCTTAAAACTAGATAGGGAAAAAAATTGTTTATTGATTTTGGAAATGTAGGACCCGACGATATGTCATAATGTGTTACAAATTTTTTTGGAATGTTCATAAGTGGGTTTTTAGTGTTTTAAACCACATAAACATGCATGTAATGGTCAAAACTGTAGAAAAAGACCTTTAATTGACAGGAATCCATGAAAAAACTATTTTTTAGTTATTTATAATGTGTATTCATAGATAAGACATCAATATGATATGCAGTGGGGTCATAATGGATGGTAAATTATTTTTAAAGGTCCCGAAGCCTTTAAAAATGTGTGTTAGAGGGTCAAAACCTGGAAAACATTGTCAGATTCCCATGAAAATATATAAAATGACTATATATTAATTTTTGAAATGTAGGAACTGATAACATGTCATTATGATTTATGGTTTTATTGGGATTCCTGTAAATGCATTTTTAGTGTTTTAAAGGAGTAAAACAAGACTATAATGCTGAAAACCATAGAAAAATAACTTATATTGATGTCGAATCATGATAAATTATCTATTGAGTTGTTTTTGACATTTATGCATAGACAAGACATCAATTTAACATGTGGTGTGGTCGGAATGACTCGGTAAATGATTTTTAAAGATATAGAAGCCTTTAAAAACATGTATATAGCGGTCAAAACTAGGAAAACATCAGTATATTTCTATGAATTAAAACTAAAACAACCATAGATTTATTTTTGAAATGTTGGAACGAACAGAACAGCAGTCTGAGTTATTATTTTTTCGGTATGCCCATAAATGTTTTATTTGTGTTTTAAAACACTAAAATGTGTGTGTAACATTCAAAAAAATAGAAAATGACCTCATATTAATGTGCAATCAGGGTAAATATACCAATTAGTTATTTTTTACATGTACTCACTAACAACACATCAATATGATGTGAGAGGTAGTTGGAATGGCTTAGAAAACTGTTTTTAAAGGTAACAAAGCCTTTAAAAACATGTGGTGGGGGTTCAAAACCAGGAAAAAATCATTTTATTGCCATGAAATCATAACTCAATAACCATAGGTGGTTTTTTTAAATCTATTAATAGATGAGATTTCATTTTGAGTTACGGTTTTATTAGGATTCCTATAAATTCATTTATAGTATTTTAAAACACTAAAACATGCAACAGTGAAAGCCCTAGAAAAAAAATCAGATTTCTGACAAATCATGGGAGAACCACCATTTTTTTTACTTTTGAAGTGTATGTGTAATGTCGATATGATGTGAAGTGTGGTCAGAATGGCATGGTAAATATTTTTTAAAGGTACTAATGCCATTAGAAACACGTTCTGGGGGGTCAGAACCAGGAAAATGTAGTCATATTTCCATGAAATCATATAAAAATTACCATAGATTTATTTTTGAAATGTAAGAACTGACATAACATCTTTTTAAGTTACGGTTTTCCTGGGATGTCTTTAAAGGGATTTTTAGAGTTTTAAAACACATGAATGTGGTTGTAATGGTAAAACCCATAGAAAATTAATCCACATTGACATGAAATCAAGGGAAAACCAAGGTTGAGTTATTTTTGATGTATATACATTGACAACATGTCAATCTGACAAGTGGTGTGGTCAAAATGGCTTAATAAATAGTTTTTTAAAGGTATCGAAGCCTTTAAAAACATTTGATAGAGGGTCAAAACTAGGAACAATTCATTGAATTACCATGAAATCAAAGTAAAACAACAATATATTGGTTTTAGACATATAATAACTAACGAAACATCTTTTCAAGTTATAGTTCTCCTAGGATACCTGTAAACACATTTTTAGTGTTTTAAAACACTAAAATATGCATATAATGGTCAAAACCATAGAAAAAGACCTTAAATTGACATGAAATCATGTTACATCTATATTTTAGTTATTTTCGATGTTTACACATAGAAAAAACATCAATATAACATGTAGTGTGACCAGAATGGATCAGTAAATAGTTTTTAAAGGTACTAGTGCCTTTAAAAACATGCATCAGGGGGTCAAAACCAAGAAAACATCATCAAATTTCTGTGAAATCATAGTAAAATGACCAAATATTTATTTTTAAAATTTAATAATTGATGACACATAATTTTTACTTATGTTTTTCCTATGATTCCTATAACATGTTTTTTGTGTTTTAAAAAACTAAAATACACGTGTAATAGTCAAAACCATCGAAAAAGACTACATATTGATGTGAAATCATGGTAAAACCACCGTTAAGTTATTTTGGACATGTAATTGTATAAAAAATTTCAATATGGTGTGTTTTGTGTTCAAAATGGGTCAATAAATAGTTTTTAAATGTATCGAAGCCTTTAAAAATGTGTATTGGGGGGTCAAAACTAGGTAAACATCATCATATTACAATAAAATCAGAAGAAAATGACCATATATTTATTTCTGAACTTTATGAATCGATGTAATTTCATTTCAAGTTAGGTATTTTTAGGATGCATGTAAATAGGTTTTTAGTGATTTAAAACACATAAACATGTAGGTAACCATCAAAAACATAGAAAATAACCTCAAATTGATGTGAATCCATGGAACAACCACCAATGATTTAGTTTTTAAATATAGTAAATTATTTTATATCAAATTCATTAAAAAAATATTATGTAATATTTAAGCACATTGCAGATCGATTTAAAAATAAATTAGAATTTTATATACTTATACCTTTTTAGTTTCAAGTGTTGTATCATATTTTAAATAGGAAAATTTATGTTTTAAAAGTTTTTTTCATGGTATATTATTTGTTTTATGTTAAAATGTCTTATGTTTGATTGACAAAATAACAAATTTTATGTTCGACATTATAAATATATTCCATTTCTATTCACTTTTTTATTTCTTTTCTTAAATGTTATGGTTTTTAATGTAGGTGATAGATGTTAACCGAAGGAAAGAGGTTGACCATACGATTCATGACATTATTTATATGGTATTGGTGATGGTTCTTAGTTTCATTGGTATTTTTATATTTTAACAATGATTCTGTTGTAATTCTGATTTATTATGCTTAGTTTTAATTTCTGTCTTTTTTATTACAATTGATGAGATAATGTGGTATGTTTCAATTAATGAGATGATGTTGTGGTATAAGGATGAAACATAGGTCATGGGGTCAGAATATATTGGGAATGTGTTGTTTTTGGACATATTTTATATGTATATATTGATAATTGAGGTATGGATTGACTGAGGTAATCAATTGACTGAGGTTATGATGACTATGAATGTATATGTATATAACTATGGATTTATCATGTATGATGTATGTATAATGGGTTTATTGTGCATTTATGTTTTAGTTTATTACATTTCAATCTTTTTATATTTATATTTTTTTATTAATTATTTTTAAAAATTATATTTTTAAAAAAATATTGAGAGGTGTTTTTTAAGAACCAATGTTAAAAAAATGAATTTGAATCATAATTAATAGTGGTTAATATTAACTACCAATAAACCTAACATCCACTGACATATTTTTTGGTTGTTAGGTTCATCTTATCTATTTTATTTTCAAGTTTTTTTAAAAAATCACCATTAAATAAAATGAAAATCATTGCTAAATTCTCTAAACAAATAATATATAAAACAAGTGCTAAATGAATCAAACTACTATGAAATGACTAGAGAACATGAAATACATGTAGATTTTAGTAACCACTGCTAAATAATTAGGCAACGATTTAAACTACTAACAATAAAAGAAAAAACCAATACTAAGAACAGTCTTTTCGTAGTATGGAGTCTTTTTTAATGGTTTTTGTAATGCATTCACCTGTAATGTTGGGTTCGAACCGGAGTGCTACAAGACCTCATGAATGCCTCCCCTCACACAAGAGGTTTCTGACTAGTAGTGATGGTCTAAGTCCATCAGTGGGGAGACTATACCCATAATATCATGTCACAATACAAATAATACATAATAAATACTATAATAAAAACTAGAGTAATTATGTGAACGATTAAAGATGAGACACAAGTCATACAATAATAAATGGGGTTCTAAAGTGGAAATCTAAACTAGAGTAATAATAGGAAGATAAATAAATAAATAAAACATCCGGGTCCTCTGGATTCCATCTCGATATACTACCATCTCCATTCTCATTTGAACAGCCATCAACCATAGGTCGGTTTTCCTTATCCAAATCCCTAAACATAAAGTCTGAATGTGAATAGATATTTTTATGCAAGGTGTGAGTAATAAAATTCATTAAGACACCACTAATCCATCCTTAACAAGTGTGATAATTTTTAATTAGTGTATTTGGTGATAAGAACAAATGAAGAATAAATCATTAAATCAAAAATCACATAATGAGTGGTTGTGCGTTAACCAAGCCGCTACAACCCCCGATTATACATGCTTCAACTCCATGTTGAATGGAAAGTCAATATATCGAAAGTATTCAAGATATGTCCATGATACTAGAGATCATACTTCTTGGAATTGTGTGTACGTACTACTCAACATCCACTAAGCTCGAACATCAGACTTCCGCTCCTACATATCCTCTTGGATCTATCCATAATGCAAAAGGATCTAGAAAAGTGGCACCTTATGATGGTTCCATGAGTAGTTGAAGCATGTGGTGGTGGGAAATATATTAAAATTTCTTTTAATGTTTATATTTTCAGAACCAAGAGTGAGGACCTTGAACATCAAATTTTTAATTAATTTATTTAATGTTATAAAAAATGATTACCTTATCGTAGGAATATTTTTTCATTAATGATCTTAATCATATTAAAAGGACCTTTCAAATTTCCTTAATTGTGATATGAGAATCCATGAATAGAATCCCTCTAGGGAAAATCCACACATGCACCATTTATATTTGATAAATGTTAAACGATCTATATTTGCTAGTGTGGGGAATAAAATGTCTTGTGTTGTCCATTCTTGATCACTCATTCTTTAATCTTGAATAAATTTCTCAAACATTTATTTTTCTTGAGAGGGAGAGAGACAGAGGTGTTAAAAGAAAATTAAATATTTGAAACAATAATCTATTTTCAATTACCTTCACAATAGCCATAACAGGCTATTTATTGAGGTAGATTTTAGGTTAGGATATTTTTTATTGCATTCTAGTCCTTAAAAAATACTAAAACCTTTAATAAACCTCATTCCATAAAAAAATAATATTCGTATTATTATTCTATGGTGAAATCCAACTTGAGCATCAAAAAATATTTTTTAACTATCATTTTTATTAAAATTATTTATTAGACATGGTCTTGGTCTACTCAAACTCTTATTTTTTTATTAAACAACTAAATAAATATTTAATTTAAATATTTCATTAATCAACATATATTTGTGATCAATAAAACATGAATAAAATTATACCTCAGTCTTGATAATAATATTTATTCAATTAATTAAATTCAAATTGTATTTAATCATGATCATCAAAAACACTTATTGTTTGACCCTCTAGGATTATTTCTAATTGGCATCAAGAGCACTTGCCTAAAGTCCAAATTACTATCTAGAAATGAGTCATGGAACCCAAGAGAATCAACTTAATTTTGAAATGATGAAAACCAAAAATGAACACTCATTATATAATATAATCCCTTTATCATAATATCTCATCATGCAGGTTGCACATCTATGTCACCAACGTTTTTCTTGGTACAACATTCTTTAAATATCTAAAATAAACACATCATTACACCATTTACATGGAATTTAATTCAATGGTTCTATTTCAATCAAATGGATGAGATATCGGCTTCCATAAATATAGAAGGGATACTCCTTCTTTAACTTATTCATTAATGACATGCAATTCATGACAAGAACAATATAACCTAACTTACCATGAATATATGTCGTCATGGTTTTCATCATAAAATCTAAGTGCATGAGTTATAAAATTAATTAATGATAATTTTAAAGTCCATGTACCATTACACATGCTCTCATATAGGAATATCTAATGACACAAAAACATGTGGAATTCCTACCAGTGATTCTTTCTTATAATCTCCCATATTGGTGATTACCAAGTCAGAACTTCATGATACTAAGACTCATCCCATAATGAGTGATCTCACAAAACAGTTTATGAACTATGTGTCCCATCATAGTACGTTATCCAAGAGAAGAACATTGTTTAATAATATCATCATAATACATCAAGGTTCCCTATATAACAGAGAACTGCTATGAAGTTATCAATGTGACATATACTCTAGGACATTATTTAATAAGAGTCTTACAGAACAATGGACAATATTTAATAATATGTTTTATTAATATTCAATATATCGAACATACTTGTAATTAAAGTACAAATAGCTAATCCTAGGACACAAACTCCATGAAACTCCCATGAGGACTAGATCCAACTACCTACAACTTTCAGTCCAATTGAACTCACTTAATAATCATATTTATGGTGAGTCAAGATTTTAGTCAAGGGGTATGATATATTTTCTTCTTTGGAAATACTTCTCACTAAAACCTCACCTCTTTTAAAAAATCCCTCAAGAGATGATACTTCCATAGTAAATGCTTCATCTGTTGATGTGTATTAGGCTCTTTTACGAGAGACACCACTACAATATTATCACAATAGAGTGTAAGAGGATGTTTAATATTATTACCAATTCAAGATCTTGGATTATTTTTTGCATCGATAATGATTACATAGCTACCTCATAAGTCCCAATATACTTGGACTCTACTGTAAAATCTATGACCATAGACTTTTTTGAGCTCTTTCATCTCACAGTACCTCCATTCAAAGTGAATATGTATCTCGTTTGTGACTTCATGTCATCTTGATAAGTTTGAAAACTATAATCTTCATATATTTTGATGACTGGTTCCCCATATTCTCCATAAACTAGGAACTTATCCTCAGTACACCTCAAATAATTAAAGATATTGTTGACTCCAATCTAATAGAGGTCAACGAGATCATCTTGATATCTTCTTACTGCACTTGGTGCATAGGAAACATCTATCCTAGTACATATCATAATATACATGAATGAACCAATCACTGATGCTTATGAAATTTTTTCCATTCAATTTATTTCACCATGTATCTGAGGAAACATTTTCTTGGAAGGATGAATGCCATGTGACATTGGAAAAAATCCCCTCTTGGATTTTTCCATACCAAATCTCTTATGTATTTTATCAATGTATGTACTTTGACTTAGGCTGAGAAAATTCTTGGATCTATCATGATAGATCTTGATTCGAAATATATATGATGTCTCACCCCAGTCCTTCATAGACAAGCATTTATTCAACCGCATCTTAAAAATATATAAGACCGGTATTTGATTTCCAATAAGTAATATGTCATTTACATATACTATTTAGAAAATTAATGCAATCCCACTAAATTGTTTGTAGACACAAGGATAATACTCATTCTTTATGAAACCACATTCTATTATAGATTCAGCAAAAATGAATGTTCCATATCCTAGATACTTTATTTAATCCATAACTGGATTATTTTTTAATTTGTATATATTTTCATCCTTTGGAGTCACAAACCCATCAGTTTGTTTTATATCAACATCTTCCTAATGGTTTCCATTATGTAAGGCATTTTTGACATCCATTTCTCAAATCTCATAGTCACGGTTAGCCTCAATGTCATGTATAATTATGATCGATCTCAACATTACAACTGGCGAAAAGGTTTTATCTCATTTAATTTCATTATGCTATTACAATCCATTTACAACTATCCATACCTTATTGGTACTGACTTTTCCTTCAATTTCTAGTTTCTTATTGAATACCCACTTGCAACCAAGGGGTTTTACATCCATTCTAGGATCTACCAAAATAAAGAATTGATTTTGGTAGATGGAATCCATTTTAGAATTGATGGATTCTTTTCACTTGGCAACTTCTATGACACTTACTACTTTCTTTTAGGTTATATGATCATTATTATAAACTAATAATTAGTCACTATCCTTGGAGATAAGAAAACCATACCATTGTGGTTCTCTAACCTCTCTTGTACTCCCACACATTACCTGTGTCACTAGAATAGTTTTTTATTACATGGGGATTTATAGAACCTATTACTATGACAAGTCATATGTACCTTGACTCTTAACTTCATCTAATTCTATCTCCATCCCACCATCACTTTTATAGATGTTTTCCCTCTCAGGGAATATTGAATGTCTTTCCACTATTATTTATTTAGGGTTAATATTGGTAATATCCCATTGTTTCTTTGAGTTATCCTATAAAGTCATATTCTACACCTCACGGTTAAAGTTTCTTCCAAAAATAGGCCTTAAAAATGCTTTCCAAACAAAAAAAATGCATGTATGACAACATAGGTTTCTTTCCATTTCATAAATGGTATAGTATACTGAATATCCTTCATGATGTTTTTTATAAAGTTTTGTAGTTGTAGAAAAATAATCTTTTGGAAAATAATGGTTTTTAAAAAACTGGTGAAGGTTTCTAAATTTTGAAACGTAAACATAAATAGAGAGAAAAGATTTGTTTTAGATAAATTTTTTTTCGGGATATAGATGATCAGACTGAGCATCACCAAACAAAAAGTATCAAATTTTGTAGCACCGATCGGATAAGTTGTTAGAATAATAATATTTTTGATCAGAAACATCATTGGTCTTAGATCCATTAGCATGATGTTCATGTTTCATTCGAATTAGTGTTGGTTATAAAGTCATAATGTTGTTGAAGAGTTAGAATGAAGATAGAGATGTTAGGAGTTAGAATGTTTTAAACTTTCTAACCTTCAGTCAGACGATGATTTTCTTGTTTTTAATTCTCAAATATCATAAATTGTCAATAACAATTGTGATACAATACTTATAAAGAATAGGGAGAGAATAGGTGAAACCATTCATATTTTGTTTTGGTTGAAATGAAAGAAGGTTTTGAAAGTAATAAAAGTCATAATAATTTTCTATGTAAGTTATTATGAGATTTTCCAATATTGAAGTTATCATAAATCAGGAAAACTATCATTATAAAATATTTTGAAGAAATAGAGGAATCATAAATGTTTTCCTAGTTATAGGAATCAATAAAAAGACTGCATCAGATCCAGAAGTATCGATAACAGACGTTTTTATAAGTATGAATGAGTTATAGATAGTGAGGTTTGAAGAATTTCAAAGTTGCAGGATTCATATTCCATCGTAATGAGAATTCCATCGTATGAGGATTATATCAGACTAATGATAAAGATATTCTATCAGACTACCTATGAGGAGGAAATTAAATTAGACTGACTCTGAGGAGGAAATTCATCATAATGACTTTGAGAAGGAAATTCAATAATGATTGCCTTTTAGAACAAATGTCAATTAGACTAACTCTAAGAAAAAATTCAACCAGACTAACTCTGATGAGGAAAGTCAATTCAGAATGAGATGAGAAAGTTCCATCACAATGAGTTGAGGAAGTTCTATCATAATGATCTAAGTAAGTTACATCATAATGAGCTAATGAAGTTCCATCATACCAAAGAAAATTTTGAAGTCTGATAATAATAATTACAAATAAGAATCAATAACATTTCAACAGATTTTTTAAGAGTTTAAGTGGTCAAAATTCAAATTCAAATATCTGTAGATCTTGATGCTTTTTAATTTAATTATGTAGTAAAAGTTTTCAAGTTTCCTGGCTTTGTCTTTCTGGGATTCCTATTAATAGAATCACAATACATTCGTACTTTACATCTTTTTTATGTGATTGGAAATGGTGGAGCACTGTAGAATTCATGTCAAAGTTATCTTTTTGGAATGAGACCTCATTATAAAGTTGGACATCTTAATGTTTTGTTTACTGAACTAAGGAATATTTGATTGAGAATTTGAGATGATTTTGTGTAATATATATTGATAATGAGTTCATTGTAATGTTTCCATTAGACTAAATTCATTGGACGGAGTCCATTGAACCCATCCCCATCAGAATAAGAGAATAAGGCCTTGCCACATTGGATTGAGGATTCCAGATAGAGAATTTTTGTAGAAGTTTGAATAAAGTCTTTATTATTTTATTTTGGCTCAATTGTTTGTAATAAAATTTGTAAATTAATGGGAGTTAGTATAATAATTTCTACTGAGACATAGAAGCTATCTAGCAGGAGTTGGTATGAGTTGTATTCACTTATTCATTATAAATAATTTATATAGACTCATAGGAGTGGCTATGTATTGGATGTAGGTTCTCACACCGAGGACAAACCTTTTATATCTTACACGATTTACTTGATTTCCTACATTTTCATGCATGGGTGTTTACTAAAAGAAAATAAGGATATAAACAATAACATGTTTCAAGGGTTGTGTTTTTTAAAAGTATTGAAACTTATAAAAGTGACCAACTAATTCAACCCCCTTATAAGTTGTTATTTAATACTTTGAAACTTTAATTGGTATCATAGGTAAGGTTCCCTTATTTTTTCCTATTCATGGATAATATCAATTATTTAAATAGTAGAGGAATTTCTACATTTTATGGAAAAAGTTATTATGGATGGAAAAATTAGATGAGTCTTTATCTCCTATATTTTGGCATAGAAGTAGTTGATGCTACTACAATTGGTTTTACACCTATTAAGAATGATTCTCCTATGTTTCATACTAATAAAATTAATATAGAAGTTGATGGAAAGGCTAGAAAATCTTTTCTTATGTCCTTATCAGAAAATGGTTATGTAAAGGCATTGGGTTTCAAAACTTCAAAGAGTATGTGGGATAAGCTGGAAAGTATATTCAGTGGGAATACTAAAGTGAAGGAAGAAAATATATAAGTTTGGAATAGTAAGTATGAAGACATAAGAATGAGAGATGAATAATCCATTGATGAACACTTAATGAGAGTAAATGAAATTATTTGTGTAAGATTTGAACTTTCCTGAAGATGACTTGAGATTAATTTCCGGTATTTATATTTTTATTGTTTGAGAATACTTGGGTCGAGTTTTACCTTAGGGTGTGTTTGGGATAAAATTTGAGAAAATTGTAAGGGAGAAGATAAATTCATGTTTGGGGCATGGTTTTCCCTAACGAGGTGCCCCAACCCATAAAACAATGCAACACTGGACAGAGGAATTTCATGGTTAGCGCATGGTTTTTAAAACCATGCTCCCTCTTAGGAGAAACTGTTCACCCTCATAATAGAGGCGCATAGTTAGGCTCACAGTTAGGGGAAACCATTCACACCTTCCCAACTAATCATGCACTACCTTATAAATAACCCATAAATTATATTTTTAATCACTGAAACCCCCATTTTAAGTTTTACTTGATCCCTATTCGACCCAAGATTATATTTCATGATTTTGGAGCCTCTGAGATGGATTAAAAGTCTTCATGACCACCATTATTTGTTATTCAAAGACTATATAAAATATATCCACCCTTCTTAGTAAGAGGATCTCATCTCACTTGGTTTCTCATTCCTTCTACCTTCTTCTCCTATTTTAAATAGGGTTTGTTATTCTTATTTTGATTGGATATATACCTTGTTTTTTTATCTAGATATATTATTGTAGTTATATATATAGATTTAAGATATCTTTATTTATTCAATATTTAATTAGGGTTTTAGATTCAGATCATGTTCTATGTCGTTGTGCTGCTCAAATTTTAGGGATTTCTGTTGGATGACCGTTTGTCGAAGAATCGAGTTAGTTGGTCTATAATCCAAATCCAAAAGTCTTTATTTACATTATTTATATGTTATTTTATAATATCTATTAGATTTTTGGAAATTTTATTCTTGACTGATTTAATTAATTTGGTGAATTAATTAATCTAGGAAATGTGAAATTGGGAATTTCAGAAATTATAAATAATTGTAGAATTAATTGTGAGATATTGAGATTTGAGGATTGGAATATTTATTTTTGTGATTAATTATGATATTTTGAGGTTGTGATTGACATAATTAATTGTCTAATCAATTAAGGAATTTTTATTTTGTGGATATTGATTAATTAATTGAAGAATTAATTAATTTGATTGATATAATCAATTAATTGGGGAATTAATTAAGGGTATTTATGTGATAAACTAATAGTTTAATTAGTAATGAAATTTGTGTGGTTATTTAATTGTTTAATTGACTAATTTAATTTAATTTATTAATTAATTGAAGAATTAATTAATTTACATGATGTAGTTAATTAATTTTTTAATTAATTAATGTTATTTATGTGATTATTTAATTATTGAATTAAATAATGGAATCTTTGTGTTTAAATAATTGTTGAATTAGTAATGGTATTTATTTGGGTGTTTAACTATTGAATTAATTATGTGTTATGAATGCTAACATGGCAATTTATTTTAGAATTAAATAATGGGAACATGTTCATTCTAATGTGTAAGTTATAAATGGTAACATGGTTATTTAGTTGTGAAATAAAGAATGGGAACAAGATCATTATAGTGTGTAAGGTATGAATGGTAACATGGTCATTTAGGTACAAATTAAATAATGGGAACATGATCATTCTATTGGGTGATGTGTGAATGGTAACATGGCAATTCAAGTATGAATTAAATAATGGTATCAATGACATTATGAGATAAGATATTCATCGGACATACTTCAGGACCTGGTATGAGACAAAGTAGGTATTGAATTATAAAAATGGAATTATGAGATATGAAATCCATTATGCATGCTTCAGGCTTCAGAATGAGCCAAAGAAATCATTAGGATACGAGTGTCTATTAAAGTTCAGGTGTTTATGTTGTTAAATAAAGATTAATTGATAATGTGATAACTATTTCATTATGAATTGTAATTATGTATTTATACAACTAGATACACTTTCTATTAACTATATATTGTTTTATACACCGTTGGTGGTGGCCTAGTGAGCTGTACTCACACCTTACTCGGGCTACCTTTTTAGTACCCCAATAGACTTTGTGTTTTCTGGATAAGTTAAGGGAAATATCTCATTGTTATATGGATGATATGGTATAGAGCATGGATGAGGGAACTAGAAATGATTTGAGACCCAATTAGGGGTGTCATCAGTGTATTTATTTTGTGTTTAATTTTAGATACCTTACATGTACATTGGCATGGCATATTTTCTTCTTTAGTTTTGATATTGTATTTCCACTTTTAGCCATCTCGTGATACAAATTATTTCAGGTTATGATTACATGTTATTTATTTATTGTTTGTTATTTTTTTCCAGTGTATTTAATCTAATAAAAGGGTGTATAGTCTCCCCATTATCAATATTTCAAACCCTCACTGCTATTCGGTAACCTCTAACAAACGGGGATGCACACCTGGAGTCATGTGACTGACCGACTCGAGGCACCGTTGTGTCGCACCTAGGTCAGGACATTACAAAGTGGTATCAATGTCTATTTTTCTTTTATTTTTTATTACTATTTGGTAAAGGTAGACATGAAACTAGAAATATTCAGGCCTTGTTTATGATCTCATGCATGGGAGTAGCTAACCCAAGTATGTGGGAGAACTCAAGTACCCATGGTGGGATTGTTGTTATTCCTATTTTCTATTACAGTTGAATATTATTTCTACTTGGGTGACACACTTGTTGTGTATTGTGATTATTGATGTTAATTTTTTTTGAAGTTTTGACTCGTGGACCAGTATGGAACAAGATTTGAGTTACATGCATCATTCTAGGAACTTAGGGTTATTGTGACATGCATCATTTTAGGCACACATAAAAAATGGGTTATGGGTATGTTATTGAACCTGAACTGTTTTTCCTTGCATGTGAAATTGAAATAAAAATGGAACCTAACATGAAATTGATAATGATTGTAGAATGAGGTAAGATGAGAATAAATGGGTGTCAAAATGTGAAACTTGAATAATTAAAATGTTTTTAGCCTTTTTATCATGGACCAAGGAGTAAGATTATTAAAGGTAGTGATAACACCTCAGTTTTGACTATGCGGTAGGGTTTGGGGAAATTACTTGTTGTGGAATATTGTAATTTACCTTAAATGTGTTAATTTTGTAAAAGGTGTCCTAAGGTACCTATTTTTATTGGTATAGATATTTCTCTATGACTGTGCTTATTAAGAGGATAACATGAGGATATGACTGGAGATGATCTACCGGAAGTAGGAACTAAGTCACCAATTGTGTCATGTGATGAATTCAGGGAGAAGTTCCAAGGGAACATTTCCCACTTAATGAAATTCATGGGAAGAGACCCAGGGTGGGTTGTGAAGAGTACGTTTGATCTAAAAATGGAGTTACAAATTCAGCACCCTCCTGGTTTTATTAGAGAGGGTGGACCTGAGAGAGATGATTTCTGGGGTGAGTCCATCGAGACTATAATTGACCACATTGAAAATTTTGTAGATAGGATGCTCATGTTGGCTGTTTACATGATATGAGGATCAGTGAATCACTAGTGGTATGTTCAGGCATGGACTGTATAGGACAATGGTATGTTATGGAAGGAATTGTTGGATAAGTTTCTAGAGAACTTCTATCCAGATATACTGAGGTAGGAGAGAGTAGCTGAGTTCATGAGGTTGACTTGGGGGAGTATTTATGTGATAGAATATGTTGGACACTTTACAAATTTGCAACACTTTTCTCCAGCATTGGATGTGGATGAGATAAATACCGCGAGACATTTTTAGGATGGGCTTAAATGTGAGATTAAGTCCCAAGTTAACCATTTTCAGTTAAAGGAGTTTGCAGAGGTGGTGGATAAGGATCTCATAGATATGTGTAACCTGAAGAGGCTTCCAGTGTAGGAATGGTGGTTCCATTTGGATGATTAGAAGGTACGTCTTCTGAGAGTAGGAATCATTGCTATGAAAAAATCAACCAGGGCAGTGGGAAATAGAGTACCTAAAATGAGGGATAGGTTACCTAGGACCTTAATCAAGTGATCTATCACCAGTGTGGTAGATTAAGAAACTATTGAAGATAGTTACCTAAACCACCAATATAGTTACAGTCTTTCAAAAATATGGAACATCTACAAAAGTTCTACAGGACCCAGTGATAGATGAGTAGTAAGGGTATAGCTAGTCAGAATCAGAGTGTTGGAAGAGGATATTCTGCACCATATCTTTCTTTCATCTGGAGTTATACTGGACAAAGTGGTAAAGGTAGTGTATGTAGAGATTTAGGGTAAGATCACTCATATTAGTAGAGTAGTGCAGCACATGGGACATAGACTGCATCACGGTGAAGTGGGGTAAGACCGTTGCATTCTATTCACCCTACATTTGTGGATATCAAGGCTAGACCATGGACAGTGAGATGTACTATTTTTATAGATTCTATTATATCTAGTCCCTTATTTGATATCAGTTCCTATCATTCCTTTATTTCTACAAAACTTGTTAATGGTTTAATCCTCATGATGGAGTTCATGAGTGGGGTGTTGACGACAAACACACCTCAGGTTGTTTGGTCAAGAGACATTTTTTTGTCCAAGGGGTGTATTCTTGAGGTTGAGTAGTATCGATTTATATGGGATCATTATATCATAGAAAAGTTAGGATTTGAACTAATTATTGGTATGGAATGGTTAGTATCATATTGTCCACACATTTATTTTACCATAAGAGAGTGACCATTACATCTCCTAAGGGTTACAAATATATTCACTGTGGAGTGTGGGATATCGAGGTGTTCCGAGTAGGGCCAATTAGTCATCAAATAAGAGAGATCACAACCCAGGTTTCAAGTTTATTTATGGATGATGAAGGTGTAAAATGAGATGTATTTCCACACTTAGTGGATAGGTTGTAGGATGTGTTTACTTAATATTTATAAGGGATTCCACCTGAGAGAGATGTGGAATTTAGCATTGAGCTTATACCGGGGGAAGAGATGATTTCTATTCCACCATATAGAATGGCATCAGAAGATATTCAAGAGAACAAGACTCGGTTGGAGGACATAGAGGATAAGGTATTTATTTATCTCAGTATATCGCCTTGGGGTTACTAGTGTTGTTTGAAAAGACGGCTGATAGGAGTTTATGCTTATGTGTTGATTACCGAAAGTTGAACTAGATGATGGTGAAGAACCTGTATCATCTCCCCCATATCGATGACCTATTTGAACAGTTGAGAGGAGCTTGTGTGTTCTCATATATTGACTTATGATAAGGGTTTCCTACACTGAGAGTACAGACTTCTTATATACCATGAGATGAATTTAGAACCAGGTATGGACTATATGATTTCTTCATAATATTTCTTCGGATGACGAACACGCCAGTAATGTTTATGGACTTAATGAACAAAATATTTAATCTATACCTAGATCAGTTTGTGGTAGTGTTTATGGAAGACATCTTGGTGCACTCTAAGACACATAATTATTATGACCAACATCTTTATATCATCCTAAGTACAACAATATACCATTGGCTATATATCAAGATATATAAGTACAATTTTTGGATCGATTAGGTACACTTCTTGGGTAGCATCATCTCAGAGGAATGTGGGTTGGTAAATCTAGAGAGGATTCAGAAAGTGGTTTCCTGAGAGCATCCCAAGAGCATGTTTTATATCCAGAGATTTATATGATTTTCTGAATATTATTATAGGTTCATTCAGGACATTTACCGATTGGAAACATTTCTGATGGGTTGACCAAAAAAGGGTTAATGTTTTATTGGTCATAATATTGTGATAATTCTTTCTATGAGATGAATATGATTTTGGAATGAGTACCAATATTGATCCTACTTGAGCAAGGTGAGAAGTACACAGTGTATTGAGACACTTCTGGGATTGTAATTGGGGTTGTGTTGATGTAAGGAGATCAATTCGTGGTTTATGGGTCTTTGAAGTTGAGGCCCCATGAATTGAACTACCCTTCATATGACCTCAAGTTGGCTATAATGTTTTATGTTTTAATGTGTTGGGGACATTATCTATTGGGAAATTTTTTAACTATGTATATTGATAACAAGAAATTAAAGTACATATTTTTATAGTGAGACTTGAATAAATTGATAACAGAGCTGGGTTGAATATATGCAGCCATTCAATTTTGATCCAACATATATATGCCTGGAAAGGGGAACATTGATGATGATGCTTTGAGTAGGAAGACTCAAGCTCAGATGGTTCAGGAGTCTAGTGCTGAGTGGAAGATGATGGTTTTACTGGACGAGATACACATTGTGGTTTAAAAGAGTTAGGATTAGATGACTCTCGTAATAGTTTCATTAGAGTATACATTTTTGAGATAGATCTAATATAGGATGTTTTTGGATTTATAATGTTTTACCTTGAGGGAAAACCTTGAAGGTGGGGAGTCACCTTCTGATTGGAGCATATATGGGGATGATGTCATCTATGTCAGGAATCAGGTTGTCATACCTAAAAGAATGTTAGACAAGCTGATGTGTGAGTTTCATGCCTCGAAGTGGGTGGTACATCCAGGTGTGACTAAAATTCATCGTTAACTTCTAAGATGGTTTTGATGGTTGGAAATGAAAAATAAAATAGTAAGGTTTGTGACACGATTCTAAACCTATCAGTAGGTGAAGGCCGAGCATTAATGGCCTATAGGTTTACTATAGTCGTTGGCCATTATAGAATGGAAGTGGAACAAAGTGACCATGGACTTTATGTTTTCTATCCCGAGGATTCCTTTGAAGAATAATTCTATTTGGGTTATTGTGGATAGACTGAAAAGATAGTGAATTTCATGAATATATGGGATACTTTCTCAGTGGATTACTTGGTATATTTGTATGTTTGGGTGATAGTCTGTCTGCAGGAGGTGCCACCGAATAATGTTTCAGACTGAAACTTGTGTTTTACTTCATGATTATTATAGGGATTGTAGAAGGTTCTTGGAATATACGTTGTATTGAGTATGAATTTCCACCCACTGATAGATGGGTGGTCAGAGCATACTATACAAGTGCTTGAGGATATGTTGTGAGATTGTGTTCTAAACTTCAGTAGGTCTTGGGAGAATCAACTTGCACTAGTGGAGTTCACACACACCAATAATTATTGGGAAACTATATAGATGTAACCATGTGAGGCTCTTTATAGTAGGCCATGAAGACCACCTCTAGTCTGGCTGGAGGTAAGTGAGTCTAAGTTGTTGGGATCGAGTTGTGTTTAGGACACATTAGAGCATGAATAGTTGATTCAGAAATATATGGATATGACTCATAGTAGATAGAAGTCACGCGCTGATAGAAATAAATGACACCTATAGTTTATAGAGGTTGATGATGTATTCATTTGGGTGTTTCCTAGATTCAATCACTATAGAATACAGAGACCGGGCATGTGGGAACCCATGTTTTTTGGACCGTTTGAGGTGGTGGAGAGAATCAAGCTAGTGGCGTACCGATTGGCTCTTCCACAGAGATACAGTGCCATGTATTATGTTTTCTAAGTGTCAAAACTAGGTTGGTATAACCCCAAACCTTCTAATGTGATCAATATGGATGATGTTGAGATTGAGATAGATTTTTCATTTGAATATCATATAATACGTTTGTTGAATCACAGTGAGAAAGTGTAGCGGGGAAAGACCATGCCTCTTGTTTGTGTATTGTGGAAAAATGGGAATATGTGGGAGGAGACATGGGAATGAAAAGAAGGTATGTGGGATCATTTTCCTAATCTTTTTGACTCAAAATCTAGGAGATTCTTGGGAGTGAAGCTCAAGGATAAGATGTCATAAGGTGGTGAGATTGTAAGATCCCGACCTTTACTGAAGATGACTTGGTCTTAATTTCAGGTATTTAGTTTTTCCTTGTTTCAATGTACTTGGGTTGGGTTTTACCTTGGAGTTTGTTTTTGGGAAAAATTGAGAAAATTTGAAGGGACAAGGGTAGTGCATTGTTGGATCATAGTTTTCCCTAATCGTGCACCCCTGTCCAGCAAACCATGCAACCTTGGACAGAGAGGAATTACATGGTTGACACATGGTTTGTCAATCTATACACCCTATTATGAGAAACTATGAACCCCCATAATAGAGGTTCACATTTAGGTACACATTTAGGAGAAATCGTGCTCCCCTGCCCAACTAATTGTGCATGAATTTTTAAATCACCAAAAAATTAGATTTTTAATCACTAAAACCCCCATTTAACTCCTATTTGATCCTCATTTATCCCAAGATAATATTTCATGATTTTGGAGAATCCTTTATGGATTAAAAGACTTAACAACCTTTTTAATTTTTTATTTAAAGCCTGGATTGAAGATCTTCACCCCTCCCTGTTAGAGGATCTTACCTTGCTTGGTTTCTTATTCCTTATCCTTTATTATCCTATTCTAGAAATGGGGTTTTATTCCTATTTTGATTGGATATAGACATGTTTTTGTGGATCTGGATCTAGTATTGTAGATCTATATATATATTTAAGATATCATGATTTATGTGATCTTGATTTAGGGTTTTAAATTTGAATCTCATTCTATATAATTGTGCTACACAAATTATGAGGATTTTCATTGGGTGATCGCTCATCAACGAATTGAGGTAGGTTGTCTATAATTCAAATATCAATGTATTTATTTAAATTACATGTAAGTAATTATATAATTTCTATTAGATGATTAGAAATTATGTTCTTAATTGAATTAATTAATTTGTTGAATTAATTAATTGAGGAGATCAGAAATTGGGTATTTTTGGAATTATAGATTGAGATACTTAATTGTAGAATTAATTATGAGATATTAAGATTTTAGGATTGAGATATTTAATTGTGGAAATAATTATGATCTATGGAGATTATGATTGATATAATTAATTATGGAATTAATTATGTGATTTTTTGTTTATGGATATTGATTAATTAAATGAATAATTTATTAATGGAATTTACATACTTAATTAGTTAGAAAATTAATTAAGGGGATTTATGTGATAAACTAATTATTGAATTAGTAATAAAATTGGCGTGGATGATTATTTATAGAGATTACAAATATAATTTATGTGATTAATTAATTTTAGAATTAATTAATGTATTTTATGTGATTAATTATTTTTTGAATTAATTAATGTAATTTATGCTATTAGTTAAATTTTGAATTAACTAATGGAATTGTTATGTTTAACTAATTGTGGAACTAGTAATGGAATTGATGTGGATAATTAATTGTTGAATTTATTATGTGTTAAGAATGGTAACATGTTTATTTAGTTGAAAATTAAATAACGGGAACGTGGTCATTATAATGTGTAAGGTATGAATGGTAACATGGCCATTTAGTTGTGAAATAGAGAATGTAAACTAGATTTTTCTAATGTGTAAGGTATGAATGGTAACATAGTCATTTAGTTTTGAATTAATGAATAGAAACATAGACATTCTATTGTGTGATGTATGAAGGGTAACATGGGAATTAAATTATGAATTAAATAATGATATCAATGGAATTATGAGATATTATATTACTCAGACATAATTTAGGCTGCAACATATTTCAGAGTAGGTATTGAATGATAACAATGGAATTATATGATATGATATCCCTCAGAAATACTTCAGCCTCTAACATGAGTTGATGTGGGGATTGAGGTCTGAGTGTCTACAGGAACCAAAAGGTTTATATAGTTAAATAAAGATTAATTGATAATGTGATAACTATTTACTTATGCATTGTAATTATTTCTTTATATAACTAAATACACTTGATCTTGATTAAATATTTTTTTAGTTGTCAATAGTGGTGGAATACTATAATGCCTTAGATTTTCCATGCACTATTTTTTGGATACTATATATATTATTTGTGAGACCATGAACTGAGACGCTGTGTGATTCTAAGGCCGTTGTTCCTAAAATAAATGTTTGAAATATATTAAATATCATACATGCACAGTTTTCATGAAAAAGTGTAATAACTTCTAAACGGGTACCCTGATCAGAAATATGATGGTACCGTTGAGTTCAAAATGTGAGGTTTACCCTAGGAATGACTTAACATTAGTCGGTGTGGGTCATTTGTAGAAAAGTCATCACAAGAATGGAAATGAAAAAAATAATTTAACAAATATTTTATTGCATTTTTGTTGATGCAGTGATTGATGGACTTTAAATAAACTATAATGGAGAAATACTAGGGTTAGCTGTACAACCCTGGAACCGTTGGAGAGCCCTAGGAGATAGCTTCAGTGAATCCTCATAGATGAACGGTGATAGGATCTTTGATCAATGATCGATGCAAAAAAGATTCAAAGGATCTCACCAAAAAACATGACACAACCCCATTCTTCATTAGTGATCGATTTGAATCAAGGTAGGGAATGCATTTTTATTTTATTGTTCCCCATTCTTGATTTATACAATGAACATGAACCAATCAATTAAAATATTGATCTGTGGTTTGATTATTATGTGGGATGAGTTTGTTTTATGAGTTTTTTATGGGAGAATATATTTTTAATTTTATTATTCATATTTTCATTCTAATAATGATGGATCAATATAAACATGAACATTTATCAAGGATTGTTACTCCAATATGTTCTTGTTATTTTCTCCCCCATTCATCATTCTACATGAGCATTCTCGATCAATCGATCATTGCGCACCCATTTCTTGGTGCAACGATCTGATATCGTAGATTTAAGATTGGAATAGCCTGACAGAGGTGTGATGATGGAGATAAAGCAATTTAGATGAAAGAGGATACCCAATTTACCATTATTCAACATCAAACAATGAATGAAAATTTATTCATTTTTAGTAGATTTGATGGTATAATTCATTCTTCATCGACAAAAAGGATTGGATGAGTTGGGATCTTCAATATCAGGGTGAAACGATCACCAGATCGAAATCTGGAGGCATTGGATCAAATGCTGGAGTTGATATGGGATTCTGAAAATCCCTGAACAACACAATGTTTAATCTAGATCTATAGGTTGTGTGGGACCACATGAACTACGATTAGGGTTTCCATAGGAAGTTAAATATCACATGGGATGTGACCCCTTTGACATAGCATGTGCTATCACCTGGGTCACTCGGCATGTACTCTAGAATAACACAGGCTATTTACATGGGAATATTTTCATAGGCTAAGATGTGTACTCGTACATGAGAAGACAAGTATAGGATGGTGACGTGTACTAGCACATGGTTAGAGTAAATGGGATACATACTTGTAGTGTACTACTACATGGACACAGTTTGATGAGATGAACCAATTACACGGGCAAAACCCAGGTTCAAGGGACATGGAGTGTGACCCCTACTATACACTGTGTACTCTTTTATACATGTCTTGGAACCCTTGTACTCTATATCTTGGAAAAATTTTGTTAGGGTTTTTTAACTTTATCTTTTCAATGAGGGTTAGTATGCAATCATTTTTTACTCCCGGGAAAATGATCCCTTCAGTAGTAATTCCTAGATAGAGTTGTTGGAATTCCTCTAAGAGGACCAGAGTGAGATCCTCTATTCATATTCATGTCCTAGGTGGAGTTCGTGGTATCGACATGAAAAACACTACATGTGAGTCATTCCTCTACATAGAAGGTTAATCCAGATTGATTTGTTGGTATCACCCCATGGCCTTGCCACTGATCCTCATCTATGTATTTTATTCTATTCAAACTATTAGCACGCTCTTTCTCATGAAGAGACCTGATAAGAAGTACCTATTGGACAAACATCATCAATGCTATCAGATTCAGGAGTGTGTTCACTCAGGTGAGTGCTTTGTGGAATATTCTATATGGAATCATAAACTAGTATAATATGGTTGTGACTTACCTCTAGAATGTGTTTCTTTGTTTAGTATATCTGGATATTCTTGATATATGTGTTGTAGAAATATACATGTGTAGAGATGAATGTATTTCCTTTGTTTCATGTGACGCAGGCCTATAATAGGGCTTGTAAAAAGAAATTTAAATTTCCTAGTGTAGTATAATGGATGACCAGGTTCGTCTGACTTGAGGAACTTTCTCATATGTTCACCCACTTAATTTAATTCACCTAAACTAATTATTTTTAATTGTTTTTTAAATTAGGGAAGGTTATGAAATTAAAATTAATGAAAATATTAAACTAACATGCAATGAAAAAAATTAATTAGTGAATATAGAACTTTGAATTTACGGGTTGGTTTTTGGGTTCCATCATTCTCCTTGTTGGTGTTTAAATAAAGTTTGATAATTCAATTTTGAGATCTCATTCTTGAATTACCATTATTTTATTAATTGGTGTGAAATATTGAATTCATTTAGCAATCTTAACTTCCCCTCCTACTTTAATCATGGTTGATGGAATAACTCAATCGTGAGTGTGACAACTTCTAAGACATGGATCTATCGTATTCCATTTCAACCACTAAATGGCTCAAATCCATCATATTAAGAGCTTGTATTTAGTATAAGGGAGGGAACAAATTTAATAAAATAATATAAATGAGTTTGATTTTAGTTTCCTGGTGGGATATCGCCACACCCGTGCACGTCACTCTTTCTCATCAAAAACATAATAAAACAAAATAATTTTACAGTAGAATAAATGAAATTGACCCATACCTCCCTAGAGCCAAGGATAGAGTAAGTATATCATTTTTTAGGGTATGAGGAAATGGTGGATAGTATGAGAATAAGAAAATAAGAAAATAAGGATAAAATATGGAGAAGAAAGGAGGGTGATTGGGTGCAAGAAAAAACAAAAATAAAAACCATGCATGAATTTATTAAAAATATAAATTACAAATGAAATCTAAAAAAATAAAGAAAATAAAACAATTTAATAATATTATAAGGGAAATATTTTTGAACGTCCCCCCTCTGTGGAGATCTCCCCTTGGTTCCATGGAATAAATATGATGGAAAATGGGATGACATTGGAGGTGGGAGCTCCCCTCCTTTTATGGGAAGAAATTATCTTCCTAACGTTTGCACATTTTTGGCAATATGAAAGGATGATTAACACATTACATCGTTCATAAAAGTTGTTAATAAATTACTTTTTCATTCAACCTCAAAATTTCATATAGATTAGACACTTCTGGAGGGATTTATGTATTTTTTATTGAGAATGTATTTTTTTCAAGATGAATTTTCCAGGAAGATTCCTTCAATGTATAACATCTATTTTCCACACTAATGGGATAAAACACCCTGAAATTTATTTAGGTAGTCAATATATGTGTCCTACTTCATATACATTTCTAATCACCTCCATTGTTGGTGTGTAGCCTTATTTATACATCCGTTATGAAGGTGGGGTCCACGCTGCCTGCCCGAATAATTTCCAAACATCAATGATTTTTTAGGCCTTTAGATATTCGAATAAGCCTCTAGTAAAGAAGAAAAAGTTAATGGAATTAAAATAATTATTCTATAAAAATAATCATTCAATTTGGAATTATATTTTTATATAAATGAACAAAATACCCTTGGCGTAAAAATCTATAAAAAATACAGAATTTAATCACATTTCACATTTTAGCTCAAAACACACCATAAATAAAAAATTGATCTATATAAGCTCAAACTTATAAATTAGGATGGTTAAAACAATTTAAATGCATATAAAAAATGTGGGAAATATTAGTTTTATCAATATATTTTTTGGTTTCGGGGTGTCCTACTAAGTATTGTTACACTCACCTATTCATGGGGTTTTCCTTCATCTGTCATGTCATGTGTAGAAGATTGAAATTTTGATAGATTCTTAGGAGGACCAGGACCAGACGGTGCTTAGTGAGACATTAAAAAGTTATCCCAAAAGGAGAAATAACTGGTGGAAATATTTTTCAAGTTAGAGATTTAAAAAACTATTGTTATCTAAGTTCCAAAGATGAGAATAAGTTATGGTGATAAATAATTTTCCAACTTGAGAAGAAAAGAAAGAAAGAAAATTTAAAGTTTATTATGTACAAAATTTTCCAAAATTGAAAACAAGAGAGGAAGATTTTTGTGTTACCTGTTAGAAAGGGAAGATGACTAATAAAAGTCATATGAAAGTTGAGATTCCTTCTACCGGGCCTCTTTAACTTATTTATTCCAATATATGTGGGTCAATGAGACATCAATAAAAAGAGGATATTTATAATTTATAAATTTTAATGGTGATTTCACTCAAATGACAAACATCATGTTTTTGAAACACAACTCAGAGCCTATAGAAATGTTCAGGTTTTTCAAAAATGAAATTGATATAGAGATGGGAGGTTATATAAAGAAATTGAGAATGGATAATGGTATTGCGTTTACAATAAATACTTTAGAAAATTATCTAGTTGATCATGGTATTAAACATTAGTATAGTTCTCTATAAACCCCACAACAAAATGGAGTAGTTGAAAGGAAGAATATAGGTTTGGTGGAAATGGGAAGAATCATGTGATAAGAATAAAAACGTTCCATGTTCTACTAGGGTGAAGTTTTTAGTATTATTTTATATGTTTATAAAAAAAATTTATGTTTGGAAACCAAAATGAGTTCTTATGAAATTTTCTATGAGAAAAGCCCTTTATTGAAGTATATCAATGTTTTTGGAATCACATGGTTTCTTAAAATAATGAGTTTGGAACGGGGAATGTTTTATGAGAAAGCTGAGGAAGGAACATTTATTATTCACCCAATGGATGAAGTTACAAATGTTGGAAAAAATGTTTTTAAAAGTTGGTGGAATCATATTATGTGGAAGTTATTGAGAATCAAACATATTTAACAAAATTTTATGGAGATTTTTAGGAATAAAAACTAATATTATCCAATGATAATGAAAGTAACAAATGTAATTTTCATGAAGATTCAGATGAATCATATGATGAGGACAATGAAGAAAGAAGGGGAACTCTGAAATGTATTACGTTAAAAAAAAATTGAGACTAATAATCTTTTGGGGAATTAGAAGGCTCTAGTTCAGTCTAGAAGAAAGCTGAGATTAGAAAATAAAATTTCACACATATCAAAATTTGAACAAGAATCGGTCTCATAAGTGATTCAACACAAAGAATGGGTGAATTATATGAATGAAGAGTTGGATCAAATTGAGAAAAATGAAACATAGGAACTTGTTTTATGTCTGAAATATAAAAATTTTATCATAAAAATGGGTTTATAGAAATATTTTGAAGGAATATGGAGAAGTTTCACGAATCAAATCTAGGATTTTTTATATAGGCTATACACAGGTGGAAGGTGGAGATTTTGATGAAACATTTTCCACTATATAATGGTTAGAAACTATTATAATATTTTGAGTAGTTCTTTCTCATCAAAATTACAAAGTGTTTCAGATAGATATAAATTTGGATAAATTGAAGAAGAAGTTTACAATTAGTGACCTTTTGGGTATCTACTTGATAAGGATGAAAAAAAATTATATTGAAGAATGATTTATATGGGCTAAAACAAGATCCACATTCATGGTATTCTATGATTGAAAATTATTTGAGAATGATGATTTTTTTCAAAAGGAAAAGTTGACAGAAACTTATATATGAATGATGTTGACATTGGAACTCTAATTTTAATTGTTCATGTTCATAATATAATTTTTTCTGGGGATGAAGATTATTTTTGTAAATAAATTTCTGAGGAAATGAAAAAGAATTTTTAAATATCATTATTGTGAGAATTAGCTTTCTTCCTTGTCATAAAATTTCAATATAAGGAAAATAAATTTTCTTATCTTAATAAAAGTATACAAGGGAATTGTTAAAAAAATTTGGAATTGTAGAATATAAAGATGTTTCTACTCCTATATCAGTGAGGATGAAGATGAGTAATGATGAGTCTGGAAAAATTGTGAATTAGAAAGACTTTTGGGAGATGATAGGAAGTATACTTTACCTTATAACCTCAAGCCTGATATTTTTTATGCTATAAATTTGTGTGCTATTTATCAAAGTAATCTGAAAGATTCAAATATGTTGGCAGCAAAGATAATTCTGAGATATGTCAAAGGAACAAATTCACAATGATTATTATAAAAAATAAATTATTAGATGAAGTTTCATGGTTATTCTAATATTGATTGGGAGGGAGATTATAATGATAGAAAATAAACCTTAGAAGAAACATTTTCCATGGGTGAATGTTGTTTAAATTTTCATAGTATAAAACAAAGTTCAGTAACCTTGAGAAGAGTGGAATTAGAATATGTTGTCACTATTCAAGTATGTACTCAGATATTATGGATGAAAGTTCAATTGGATGATTTGAATATAATGTTTTCTAAACTATTGAAGACACTTTATGACAATCAGATTGAAATTGATCTTTCTAAAAATCATGTCCCACATTCAAGATCGAAATACATAAATATAAAGTTTCACTTTATAAAAGATAAAGTTGCTGCTAGAGATGTTTTGTTGGAGTATATCTCAACGAAGTATCAAATTATTGATATCTTCACAAATTCCATTCCAAAATTTTGGTTTGATGAGTTGAGGATGAAAATTCATGTTCATCCTCCTATAATGACTTCCTAAAACTCATAATGAAGTCCTATACTATGCTTCGGATTATATTGACAAAGGGGTAGAAAAAGTCACAACTTTTTACTATGTAAGAAATTTTTAATTATCTTTATTTTATGAATATGAAGTTGTGTTTATCAGATAATGGGGTAGAGGAAAATAAAATTTATAGAAAAATAAAAGTGATAAAATATAAAATTTAGGGGGATATTATCTTATCATGGCCATACAATTTTTTTATCCCCAAGGGATGGATTTTTTTTTAAAAAAAACCTTATCTATTAGTGTGGTATCTAAACACGCTTTTAATAAAGGATGTGTTTTGGTAAAATTCAAAAACTTGAGTTGTTTACAAAAGTGGAATTGTGAAAATTTTCTGAGAGTTCAAAAATTTATTAATGAGTTTTGTTAAAAATCTTAATGGGGAGATTGAAGAACCTTTGTGATGTTTTTTTTTTGATAAATTATTGTATTTGTTGATAACCAATCTTTTATAAAATAAGGTTTTTGAAAAATAAGTGAATGTTTCTGAATGATTGAACACAAACATAAAGGGGGAGAAACGTTTCGTTTTTGAGAAAGTTGTTTTATAGGCACAGATTATTGAACTGAGAAACACCAGATGAAAAGTTTCAAACTGATCACCACCGGTCATAGAATTTGTCAAAAAGTTAGAGTTTTTTATCAGAAACAACTTCAGTCTCGGATCCATTAACATGAAGTTCAAGTTTCATTGGACTCAATGTTTGTTATAATGTTATAATGTTGCTAAAGAGGTTGAATGAAGAAAGTGATGTCAGGAGATGGAAATTTCTTAAACCTTCTAACCTTCAGTCAAATATTTCTTTTCTAGTTTTTAATTCTCAAATATCATAAGTTGTCTGAAGCACTTATGATGTGATCCTTATGACGAAAATGTAGAGAATATGTGCAACCAATCATATTGAGCATTGGTTGGAAATAAAGAAGGTGTTGAATGTAAGGGAAGTCGTAATATTTTACTATATAAATCATATAGTACTTAATATTGATGTTATCATAAATCAAGAAAACTATAATGATATAATATTTTTATGAAATAGAGGAATCATAATGATTGTAGTGATTCTAGGAATCAAGAAATTTTTTTTCATCGGATCCTGTAGTACTGAGCATAGATGTTTTCAGAAGTCTGAATGAGTTATAGTTCATGAGGATTGATGTTTTTCAAAGTGGTAGATTAGAGTTTCTATTGTAAATATAATTCCATCATAGTGATAATTCTATCATTATAAGGATTCCATTGGATTGAAGCAGAGGAAGTTCTATGAGGAAGATTATGAGTAGGAAAGTTAATTAAACTAACTCCGAGGAAGAAATTAATTCAAACTAACTCTAAGACGGAAATTCAATCAAGACCAACTCTGAGAAGGAAATTAAATCACACTGAATCTAAGAAAGAATGTTAATTAGGCTAACACTAATGAAGAAAATTTAATTTAGAATGAGATGATGAACTTTCGTCGTAATTAGTTGAGTTAGTTCCATCATAAAGAGTTGAGTAATTTCTATTTTACTGAATAAAAGTTAAGAAGTCTTAAAATAATTATTATAAAGAATACATAAGAAGATTTCATAATATTTGTAAAGAGTTTAAGTGGCCAAACATGAAATTAATATATGTATAGATATTGGATTTTTTTAATTTGAGTAGGTGGGAAAAGTTTTTTAGTTTCATAAATTTGTCTTTTTGAGATGCCTATAAATAGAAGAAGGGTATATTCATACTTTTCAACTTTTTATGTGAGTGGAAAAAGAAGAGCACTACAGAATTCATTTCAAAGTTATCTTTCCACATTTAAATATCATTAGAAGTTTGGACATCTAAATTTTTCGTTTATTGGGCTGAGTAAGATCGGACTGAGCATTTGAGAAGAGTTTGAGTAATGGATATTGAGAATGGATTAATCAAACAGAGTCGATCAGACTAAATTAGTCGGACTGAGTCCATCAGACCCAACCCTATCGGATAGAGAGAATCAGACCCAACCACCTCATAATGTGGATTCTGAGCTGAGAATTTGTTGTGTAGTTTGAAAAAGTATTTTTCTTTTGGGTTTTCTCAATTTTTTTAAAAAAATATAAACCAATAAGATTATGTATAATCATTACAATTAGGATATATAATGTGTCTAATGGGATTTTTCACAAGTTGTATTCACTTATTCATTTCAGTGAATTTCTATAGACCCGTAAGAGTGTCTATAAAAATGATATAGGTACTCACACTGAGGCCGAACCTTGTAAATATCATGTTATTTACTTTTCTACTAATTTTTCAAACATTATTATTTACTAAATGATAATAAAGATATAAACCTTAAAAAGTTTCAGGGTTTAATATTTTCAGAAATATTGAAACTTATAAAAGTGAACAACTAATTCAACCCCACTTTTGAGTTATTATTCGATCCTTTGGAACTTCATATACTGTTTATCACTTTATTTGAAACTTCTTTTTAATATTTTTGCTAATTTTTTTTAATTAAATTCACTAACAGAATAATGTAATACTCTTATGAATCATAATTGATCTCACCATGTCCAACAATATGTGGTTACTCCTCTCACTTACATTATTCCACTGATGTATATAAGGAGGAGTGAGTTAATATAGGATCCCAAAATCTTATGAGTAATCAATGAATTCTTGATTGAGATATTCTCCACTAAGTTCTAAGAGGATTTTCTTAATCATATTACCAATTTGGTTCCCATTTTCATTCTTTTTTTCTTGAATTTATCAAAATAACCTGACTTATACCTCATTAAGTAGACATATTCATTCCAACTAATATCATTGGTAAAATTTATGAAGTAAGAGTACCCACCCCTAACTTAATAGGAAATGATCCACACATATATGTATGAACTAATTCAAGAATCTCTTTAGACATTTCACCTTTTCTACTAAATGAAGATTTATTCATTTTACCATATAAATAAGTGTGACACATACCAATTTGTTTTAGTTCAAAAGAATCTAAATATCCATTTTCGTATAACATAGTCAAGCATTTTTAATTTACATGACCTAGACAATGATTCCATAATTGGGTGTGGCATGAGTTATGTGGATTAGTTTCATTATCAATTTCCATTACTTGGTTTGTGTAATATGATAATGAAAATTTGTTATTTAAATTCACCTTACCATAAGAAATGTTATTTTTATAAAATAAGCAACATTCATTTAAAAATATTCAAATTAATCCATCTATATCAAGTTTAGATATATAAATAATTTTTATTGTAATGGATGAAACATAATAACATCCTATCAAAACCAAGATCATTATAAGATCCCATATTTTTCTAGGTATGTCTCACTTTGAGGTTTTCATTGAACATATTTTTTTGGGGTTTCCTTTGTAATTAAGCCTTAGTGACTCCGTCTTATTTGATGAAAGAGAGCCTTTTTTGAAGAAAATAACCTTAATTTTAGGCATGTATGTCTATTTAAATTAATGGATTCCGAGTATAAATATGTGAAATGGGATTACTAGTATTTTATATGAGCTTAGAAGGATCATAGGTGGTTTGTTCTCTTTTATAAAAGATAATATAAAAACTATTCAATGAAAAATTATATGTTGTGTACATGTTACATTACATGTAACTATTTCTAGATGCATTTCATGAACTAGTTTATGATGTGAAGTGGTTACATGTCATTAACATGATTCACATTGTGTAAATATTGATAAAAATAAATATTAACCTAGGGCAAAAGGCTTTTCCAACATAACATAAAAATGAGGAAATACATGACATGAAAGGATTACACATCATGTATTCCTCATACCTAGTAGTTTTAAGTGTGTCGTGTACATATTACTCTCATTATTTTTTCTTATATCCTCTCCTCTCTCGCTCTTTGGGTGATCTCTAGGAAATTTTAAATTATCTTCCCCCTTCTAGATATCCCATTTTCACATTCGATCCTTGGTGAGTTTATTCACTTTGGTTTCCCCCTTCTCAACCATCATTACTTTTCATTATAGTTTACTTCTTTTGAACATGGTTTTAGTTTTGGGATTTGATCTTGTTTTGGGTCAATCTAGGTTCTTCTTGTGATCTTCTATGACTTCTTCTTTAATTGATTTTGACATTAGAAGCGTTCTGTTAATCACATGTTAAATGCATGGAGACTAAACCTAACCCTATTGTATGTTTAATTGTGAATTATATGAAATATTTTGATTATGAACATGTAATGTGAACTATTGTTAATTAGTTGATTTATAGTAAATCAGGGATTAGATTCCTTTAGATTCAATGGTTGATGCAACCTGGATTATGGATTCCTGTTGGGTGAGAAAACATTTGAGTAAAAAGATCTTGGGTAATTGTTTAAAGCATGGGGAGTATGAAATGATACATTACGTGATTTCTTGATATATAATCCCTAGGTAATCTATTGTTTATTATTGATATGATTTTTAATCATTTTATAGATAAATAAAAGATTATTTGAAAGAAAAACGGTAATTTTCAAAATTAACCATTGAGATTTATGATGTGGTATTATGATATCGATACTATTATGACTTGTTGAGTTGGTGATGAAATGATTATATATAGGGATATCCTAGTAGTGTTTAAATTATTATATAGTAGGCTTGGCCCAGTGATACATTCCAAAATTCTTATATATAGGGATTTTCTTGGAGGTTGAAATGCTTATATAGTAGGCAATTCCCAATGATACTTGCTGAAATGCTTATATACCAGGTTACACCCAGGGACACATGATGAACTGCATTTATATAGGGTGATGATTGGAGGATGAAATTATTATACAAAGAGAGCTACCCGGTTGTTTGATTTTTCAATGGTATATGGATATAGATGGAATGGTTGTGTTACTTGCTCAAAGGCATTTCATCACAGTTTTGAAATAGGTTAATTGATATATTATATTAATTAGTTAATTAATACATCTATTTATCACTTTATTGCATATAATTATTATCATACTGGTTGTGTTTAGGGATGGTGGTGTCGACCTACTGAGTTTTATTGACACCCTATTTGGGAACCGTTTGGTACTTGAGCAGATTACATGGATGCATGATTGGACAAGGGAAAGGGACATTATTGTTGATTCTTTTGTTTCTTGCTAGATGGGATGGATTTTGGAGATGGGTCTGACATAGGGATCGGGACCAGAGCCTTTTGGGTTTATTTAATGTGAATTGATTATTTTGTTTTCATTGGTTTTAGTTTCACTTTTAGATACATCTTAGCTTGTCATTACATTATTCATCATTATAGGTTCCTCCTTTTATATTTCTAGCTGTATGATATACCATTTCCACTATTTATCTATTACTCTAATTTTTATTACTATGGTTTAGTTCCACTGTGTTTTACCATGGGGTGTAGTCTCCCCACTATAAATATCACAGCCTCACTACTAGTCAACAACCTCTTGCATATGGGGATGCATTCTTGACGTCTAATAACCAAATCATTTTTACCATGTGAGAGAGTACCAGATCATGGGACATTACAAAGTGGTATTAGAGGATCAGCTTTTTATTTTCTATTACTTTTTTTTTGAAAAAAGTAAAAAAGAGATGAGGATCTATTGGGACATGGTAATAAGCTTATTCATTGGAGTAGCTAACCCATGTAAGGGGAAAAATTTGAGTTCCAGGGATGGGATTATTGTTTATGTTGTTCTCTTGTTACAATTGATGTTATTTCACCTTCATTGATTTATATGTTCTGTGAAGTTATATTTTGTGATGTTAATGTTTATTGATATTTACACTCATGGACTAGTATGGTAAGATATGAGTATGCATGCATCATGATAAGCACATAGGGATATATATATATATATATTTACATGCATTGTTCATGACAGGGACATGTTTATTGCATGTGTTATATACTTTCCAATATAAATTGTGAAATAATATATCTATTATATTTGACAAATGGAATGAAATAAAATATTATTTAATAATAAAACACTTATAATACATGGTTAGAGAGACACAGAGTAATGGTTCTCTACTGTTATCACCACTTAAGGTTTACATTATTTTTAGCCAAAGATTATAGGAGTGTGTTTTTCTTGTAGATAAAATGACTCCTCGTTATCTTCGAGTTGAGTTCTACGAGAGTGGAAATCAGTAATCTCCTAACGTAGATGAACTAGAGCTTCATGTTTCTCTTGAGGATCAATTTAATGTTCATAATCACAACAACATCTTAAGGGTCATGCAATCCATGTAAAATGAGAATATTTTCATCGTGCCTTTGATGTATGAGTTGATGAGAGATATTCCGCTATAACATCCACCTACATTCACTGGGCAAGGAGGCTCCAAGGTAGCTGAGTTCTAGATTGAGTCAATCTATAAAATCTTCAAGCATCTTGAGACACCCACAGATAGGGGGTAGAATCTTGTTGTGTATATGCTCAGTGGACCTACCAAACATTGGTGGGATATTCTAGAGCAGGATGGGAAGAAGGAGGAGTAATCTTGGAAGGAATTCGATGTGAATTTAATGAGAAACTTCTATCCATAGATGCTGAGGTATGAGAAGGATATTTAGTTCATGCATCTGATATAGGATATAATATCAGTGATGGACTATGTTGAACATTTCACCAACCTTCAATGCCTTGTGCCACATTTAGCTATTGATGAGATCTCTCGGGAGAAACATTTTCCGGATGGTATTCACTATGAGGGTAGGTCATATGTGAATGTTTTTATTCTAAGTATATTTTTATATTTGATGAATCATGAACTCATCACAGCAATGAATCTGAGAGAGGACCCAATAGGTAGCCATGCAATTTCCACAGGGTAAACAAGGACCTCTTATTTTGGTGGCAAGAAGTGATTATATGACCTTTTTTTCCAAGGAAATGACATGAAGACTAGTTTAGGTAGTGGGAATCCATATTAGGATCATATTCCATTGTAGTTCATCAGTGTAGAAATTTAAACCACAAGAAACCATAGTTTTCATACACCACTTTGGAGTGCCATATTTGCAGCACGATGGGCCATCTTCATAAGTTTTTTTAGAACTTCTCATAGTATAGTTGTGGTAGGGGACTAAGATAGGTACTAGATTCTAGGAAGGACTAAAATAATCCTCATCAGATAGGTATCTAGAGTTCTATAGTATGTTTAGGTTAAGGTGGGAGATGTGTTACCTCATTGTAATGAAATAATGTTAATTAGTAAAATTTGTTTCCTGAATAAATGTGTGTCTTATTATATTATATATTATACACATAAAAATATATAGAGAAACCAATAAAAACTAGATTAATAAATATTATTACATTAATCATAAATGAAACCAATTAAATTTCCAAACATTACAATTGGACAAAAAGTATAAAATATAAAAGCTAAAATGAGAGAATGTGGATCTACCTCATCTACTAGAATTATTGGACCCACTACCAACACTATAAAAAAGAAACAAAATTACATTAAACCAATGAAAATTATTTAAAATGGAAATATAGAACCTTGTGAGGAGTTTATTTGAATATTGAATGATTTAATTCAGTGGTATATATATAAGGTAATGTGACTGTTGGAATAGTACGATGACCATTTGAATAGTAACCTGATCGTTGGAAATAGTAACTTGACCATTGGAAGAGTAATTATACCAAAAAATAATAAATTATGATAAAAATAACATTTATCATGATAAATTTATGGATATAAAAATATTATAATTCAGTAAAATAAATATCATGATTAAAAACCTCAAAGAAAATAAATCATATTTTTAATAAACTGTATTTTAAAGTATTTTGTAAAAATAATTAATTTCCTATTAAAAATAATATTTTACCTATTTTAGATATTTATTTTTATTAAATTAATATAATTTTTGAAATTATCATGTTAAAATTTTCCTTGGGTGAGTTTTTGGTAATTTTCTAAAATACTTCAATTTTTAGGTGAATAGTGAAAATATAGTTTTTCACATAATCGATGTATCTTATGTTACATCATTAATAATTTAATAATGACATAATATTTTATAGAAATTTATTTTCGGCCATTATATATTTAATTTCACAAATGAGTCATTAAAATACAATAAAATTAATTTTCAAACCTAAAAATCACTTTCCAAAACCTAAATTCCAAACTGATTCCTTAAAATATCATTTTCTTTTTTTCTTCACTTTTCTTTTTAATAAGTTAATGAATTAGAATTATAAATAGGATTTAAAGTCTTAAACCAATTATATTATATTTATATATAATTTATTATGTCAAAAATGCACTATTACATGTTTTTCATTTGATATATTATTTTATTAAATATTTTATTCTAAAAATACCCCTCTCCCTTCCCTTGGAAACACACTCCTCTCAAACATTACAAAGAAAAATATCTTCCCAAATACTCCCTATAAATCCCCTTACATTACATAGGGAAATTTTGGAGCAATCCAACTCAAATCACCAAGGGTGTTATAGCATCTTACAAGGGATGCTACATTGACGAGAGAGTAAGTCTCTATTAACTTTTCCCTTTATTATTATTTTCTTTCTTATTTTTTACAATTAATTTAAAAACCATATACTATAAAACTAATTATTCAATAATTTAAAATTATATTTTTTATGTTAACATGATGTAATTGTCATATTTATGACAAAAATAAATGCAATACTTCTCTTTCCCTCTCTTCTAACAACGTCCCGTTAAAGGTTGATTAACCACTTACGAAGACATTTCTAAGACAATTATTATAACCACCTTCATGGATGGATATTATTAATTATATATAATATAAAATTAATTAATTACATTTATTATAATATACTTGAGTTAATCATACTTTTCTATAAATGACTCTCAATGAAATTTGAGAAATCAAAGTGAAACAAGAAACTTTTAGGAAAATCATGATATCAAAACACTTCAATTTAATCAATAGAAATTAATAAATATAATAAAATTATTACAATTGATATATAATTGTATAAATAGATATAATTAACATATTTATTAGTTTTTTAATAAATATACGTTTATTATTCAAGAGGCACAAAAGGGACAAAATAAACAAGGAATTAAGGTAAGGGGATTCATGAACCCAACTCTTTTTCATTGGGATATCCATATTTCATGACATATTTGGAATAAATATTCCTCTAATGTTCCTTAAATATAATTTCATTATTCACCTATCTTTTTTTTTGTATATACATGTTTTTATTTTATTTTATGGAAAATACAATGATTTTCCAAAATAACTCTTCTTTCCAAAACACATATTTGACTCCTCTTGAGTTTTTTATTCTTAACTAAAGAATGATGATTCTTATATAAAATATGTTTTTTCCATATTTCATTTTGGAACCTGAAGTTTATTTATGAAATCATAATTTTTGAAATCCTCATGCAACCCATTCCTTTCCATGGGTTATTTCATGAAATGATTGTTACACATTCTATGTGACATGCATTATTATGTAAATATTATGATGTGATGACTAGACCAAAATTATATATCCCTCCAATGCATTAGGTAATGTGTTTTATCTCATGAGATAATGTTTATTATATATGAACATGATGCTATATTTTTTTTACAGTGATGATGTTATGATTATTCACATATATTATGTGTTAACATGATTCTAGATTTATTCACAACTATATGTGACATTTGACCACTATAACATGATGTTTCATTTTTATGCATTTCCACATTCAATTAATTAATCACATTTTTACCTCATGATATTGATAATGATCCTAGGATTATGATATGATGATTATTCTCACCCATGTTATATTGATTCAAGTTTTTTATTCATCCTCTTATATGGATTTTATCTTACCCCTTTCACTGATGTATATCCTTAGGTAATTGGATGTACTAAGGATAATGTGAGATTTTAGAAGGATAAATAAGAAGGACCTAAATAAATTTTTTTGTTTTATTATTTAAAAGTTATTTATGAGCCAAATTTTTCTAAGAAATATTCTTTTGGATCCTAGATTTGTAACTCTATAATGTTGTTTATCTTCAAAATGATGTAATAGTTATGTATGAAAAATTAGGGTCACTATAGTTTGTATCTAAGAATGGTTTAGTTAATTTGGTAATTATGATTAGAAAAAAAGAGTAAAAACCATTAGTATAAGTCTATATATAGGTAAAACATCTTAGAAGACTATTTTTAGAAAATTATAGACATAGGGATCCTATAAGACATTACTTTAGTGTTAATTTCATAAAATAATAAATTACTCATAATTTATTGACTTCTGTTTTTTTTCAAACCTTTTCTATTCTAGAAAATGGTTGGAATAAAGAGAACCTAGGCCTAAAACCCTTGTTAGTGACAATAAATCCATTATCCAAATGATATACCCAATTCCATGGGAGGTTGAGTTCAAAACACTGTGGAAATGATTACCTAGTTGTCTCGAGATATGGATAATAACATGAACTATATGGAATGTCCATATTCACCCAATAATGATCAATTATCCATTTAGTCCTTAATGTAAAAATGACCATCGATGTTTAGTGGAACTTCCAATCCACTTGATGTGGAATAGTGGGTTAACTCAATAAAGAAGATATTTTCTATGATCCATTTCTCTAATAATGAAATGGTGACTCTTGCAACTTATCATTTATATGGAGAAGCTATTCAATAGAAGGAATTGATAATGAATAAAAATACAAAGGATTAAATGGAAGATATGGAGTGACAAGAATTTAAGACAATATTTCTTACAAATCATTTCCCTTGAACTCTTCAAAAAAAGATTGAAAGAGAATTCATATAGCTAAAGAAAAAGGAAGGTGAAGTTGTCACGACTTATGATGAAAACTTCATAAGGTTTTAAATTTATTCATTGTGTTTTTTATCAATAATGATAGGAAAAATAGTTATGTTCTTTATTTTTTTTAAACGAAACCTTCGAAACGATCTAGAAATATAATAATTTGGGAGTTTTGAATATGTGGTTAAATGTTCTCTTAAAGTAGATACGGAGTTCAATGAATGGTCCCATGGTTATGGATATAATAAGAGAAGAATGGGGTTTCAAGATTGTGGGTAAAATGAAAAATGGGGAAATAGGATCCAACTACCCACATATCAAAAATGTGGGAAGAAGCATCATGTTAATTTCCTCAAAGGGATGGGGAAATTCTTCAAGTGTGAGAGATAAGAACACCAAGATAATGAATATTGAACATACATGAAGAAGCTGACCAAAATGATATAGGAAATGAAGGAACATCTTAATGCACCACCCATGGTTCAATGCTTTAAATATAGGGACCAATGTTGTTATGCAAGAAAGTGCACTAAACCACATGTCCTTGAGGGAAACCTGTGTCAGCAATCACCAAAGTCAAAGGAGAAATGGAAATCTTATATCATCACTACTAATGAAGTGGAGTGTGAAAATGAATTCATACAAGGTATGATTCCTATTCACTAAATAATAGAATGAGTATTATTTCATTCTGGATCTAAGTATTATTTTATATCCTAAAGGTTTCTAGAACTATTAAATTGAAGCCCTGATACCTTTAAGTGGAGATATCCATAAAAAACATAGTGGTGTAATCATTACAACCCAAGTGTTGGACTCTTCTCCTATAATCATATTTTGGATGATTCTTCTTGAAAATATTATTATATTTCCATGGTTGAAATTTGATCCTATATTAGACATGTATTGGATTTCATTATATATATAATAAATAAACTATTGAAAAAAAATCTATTTTTATATTCTTGAACCATCCCACGATCCTCTAAAAATTCAAGGAAGATCATGAATCTTTTTTGGAAAATCCATCAACAGTGTGGGTGTTGATACCCTATAGAGAATCATAACTATCCGAAATGGTTGAGTCAAAGGAAGGTATTAAACTGAAGGAAATGTCCATTGTTAGGGCATACATTGATGTATTTCTCAAAGAGTTACTTGGAATCCCATGATCATGAGGTAGAGTTCTCAATAGATCTCATACCCAGATCCACTCCAATCTCAGGATTCGCATATTGGATGTCCTTGATTGAAATGGAGGAGTTAAAGAAGTATCTACAGTAGCATTTGAAAAAATGGTTCATGCTCCCTAGTACATCACCTTGGGGTGCACCAATGCTCTTTTTCAAGAAGAAAGATAGATCAAAACAGGTGTATATCAATTACCAATATATCAACAAGGTCAACATTAATAAAAATTATCTTCAACCAAAAATTGATGACTTGTATAATCAACTACAAGGTGTGAAATAATTCTCAAAGGTGTATCTTTTTTATGGATATCATCAACTAAAGTTAAAGAAAGAAGATATTCAAAAGACTATTTTCCTTACAGGGTATGGGCACTATGAGGTCATGTTAATTCCCTTCAGACTTACTAATTTTCTTATAATCTTTATGGATTTGGAGAATATATTCTATAGTGACCACCTCAACAAATTTTTGGTAGTGTTTATCTGTTATATTCTCATTTATGCCAAGATTAAGTAGGAACATGATGATAATCTAATGATTGTGTTGGTGATATTAAGGAGTGAGAAAACGTATTCTTAGTTTAAAAAGTGTGACTTTTGGATGCAAGAAGTCACAATATTAGGGAACGTGATCACATGTGATATAATTTATGTTGACCCTTTAAAGACAAAGGCAATTGAAGAATAACCTAGACCCACTAGTGTCATAGAAATCAATAGTTTTATTGATTAGCTGGTTAATATTTACATTTTGTGATAAATTTATCATTATTTTTTAGCCAACAAACTAATTTACCACAAAATGGGGTAAATTATTTATGGATGAAGGATATGAGGAAATATTTAAGGAGATCATGAAGAGTCAAATCATTGTTCTTGTACTATAATTTTCCAGTCAAGATAATTGTATCACTAAGAGCGGGAGGGAGAGAATCAGTGATATATTTTTCTTTAATATTTCCTTAATTATATAACAACCTTGGAATCCTATTAAATATTTCTTTCCGTATTAAAAATAATTAAAACACAAATCTATAAGAACACATGAATTTACAAGTATCGTTATTCCACAAGAATAGCTACATCCTTTCTATGATTTTGAAATGATCTTATACCACACAATCTGTTAAAAAATAATTCTTTTGTGTGGAATACAATGAGTAGGATATTCCATTTCACTCATGTAGCTATATATAAACAATTAAATAGTCAATGTGATTCTTCTATAACAAATGATGAAATACAAAGTTTTGTAACAACACATGATATGGTGATTCTTTATCAACTTTCACAAATGGATATTTTTAAAAAAATTCTTCAATTTATTACCTATATGTTGGTAAGAAATTTTCTAAATTTTGTTACAAAACTCAGTCTGATTTCCCAATCCAATTCTCCCAGTCTGATTATCCCAGTTCTATTTCTCAATATGACAAATATATTACTTTTTCATAATACGGTTGAGAAAATTCTGAACCACTTCTTCTTCAATCCAAAAATCCCAATATGATTTTCCCAGTTCGATGATTCAACTTAATAAGACGACCAGTTGAATAAAAAAAAACAAAATTTGGAAACCTCTTCTTCTCTTTAGAGATATGTCTTCTCTATTCTTCTCAATGAATAGTACATCTATCAAAAGTACAAGGTACTTTCCCTTTTATACTCACCCAAAAAATGGTTTGGGTGGGATTCTTAAAAAAAATCCCACTCAATCAAATTTTCTGAATCTACACATTCCTTTTAATTTTGGGTTCATATTAACTTCATAATATCTTCTCAACACTTATTTAACATTCTCAAATCTTCTCACAACTTCAAATCTGCTTTAGAATTTCAATAAACATCATTCTAATTCTGATTTCCCATTTCAATTTGTTCTTATGACCTGCTTCATTATGATGAATACAAATTCAAAACAATATATTATTATTCATATCTTCTCTTGACCCACTTGAATTATAAACAAATTAATTCAAACTATTTTAAAAGGTCAACTAAATTATTGATATAGCTATTAATTTCTTCTTCATATTTGCCACCACATAATTTTCCTTTTCTTTTCTGTCATCATTTCCAAAAAAATTATTCCTCTGATGATTATTATGGCATGCCGAGTATGGACTGGTTTCACCAGCTTCAACATCAACAAATTAGTTCTCTTATGAATATGATACCAATCAATTTTTATAACAAAAAATTCTGCCTCTAATTAATATGATGACATACTAAATATAATGGATCAACATTACTAACTTATTTTTTTTTTGAATATGATTCTCAAAAATATCTTTCTTTAAGGATTTAAATCTTCTAGATTTTGGTCTGACTGAAAACTAGAACCTTTATTATGACTATCCTACCATGCCTTTAAAAAAAATATATCCAGAAATATCATTACGATGATCATTAGACCACAACGATTAAAATACAAAATATTTCTTCTTTAATAAACTTTTAACAAGTATCATTAATTTATTTATGACTTTTATTACTTTTAAGATCAACTTTAGCATCATCTCACTTACCAAGTAAAGTGTTGAATCTTCCCTATCATTCATAAATATATTTATTTCCTACTCATCTTGAATACAATTGGCATGATTACAATCAGACTGAATATGATTGGAATAAAAATTTCCTCCCATTTCTTTCATCAAGCTTTCATCACATGTTTTAAAACTTACTTATGATTTAGGAGAACTCCATGATTAGAAAAGAAACATCACATATTAATCATATTTAGGCAGACATTCCCCATTATGATCAAACATTTCATTCCAAACATTGGCTGAGTTCGATGATCCTCTTCATCCAGAAAAAATATTCCCAATGTGATGGAATTTCGTAACCCTTATGAGTCTGATTTTGTTGAATATAATGGTCAGTCCAATATTTAACAATTACAAAGTGAGGTGATTTATTTTATTCTTAAACTCCATTGTTAACAAATGAATATACCTGAATATGATATTAATCTTTATCATCTTAGTCCTAAAATTCTAACACTTTGGATTTTTTTGTCAACCAAGGTTCATAAATCGCTAAATTTTTATCCTCAAGCTATGTATTACTTATCAATAACTATAATACTACGTGTGCTAAATCATTGTATGAAACAGGAATTAGTGACATAAATTTCAGGATGTCCAAAATTAGTGATTATGCAAAATTTCCTCATCTTTTCATCCTCAAATTTTAAACCTCTGTAGAATACAAAAAAAGTGTTTCGAATAACCACTCAAACGAATAGTTAGAATAGTTCACACACTTACAGTGATGAATTCAAATTTTACCCACAACTCTCCCTATTTACATGATTCTATAATGATAGATTTATAAAACAATTCCCCACTTTAAATCACATTCCAAAGATAAGATAAGAGAGGGAACAAAAACACATACCTCAATCTTGACGAGAAAGAAGTTAGATGACCTTTTTCAGGATCAATTTAGAGTATGCTTCCCTGGGTAATGGTTTTGGGAAAATTTCAGTAGCTTGTTCCAATTTTGGAAAAAAACTCAAACTTCAACTCATTATTCTACACATGATATTTGATGAAATAATTGTTGATATCAATATTTTTTGAATGATAATGTTTTACCAGATTCATGGAATGGTTGATTTCACTTTAATTATCACAACCCAAGATAATGTTTAACTTCAATTCAACAAGTTAGTATTCTAACTGATTCTTCATCCACATAAGTTGGGTAGTAGATTGTGTAGTAGAAAAATATTCAGATTCAATTGTAATGAGAGTTACTGAATTCTATTTCTTTATATTCCAAAAAACATAACTATTACCGAGAAATAAATCTCCACCTGATGTGGATCTTCTATCATCAACATTTACTTCCCAATCATCTTCTGAATACCCAAAAAAATCAATAATTTCTAAGCTATCATACCTGATTTCTAAATTTTTTGGGCCTTTGATGTATTTGAGGATTATTTTTCTAGAAAGTAAATTTGATTATTTAGGATCACTATAAAATATTTCAAATAAGGTTACATAATAAACAATATTGGGTCCTAAGGTAGTAAAATATAAAAAAATTCCAATAAACATTGGAAACTCTTTCTGATCAACTTTCTTGTCTTCTCCATCTTTACTTAACTTGGTTCCCACTAATATTGAGGTGTAAACTAGTTTTGAATATTCGATACTGAAATTTTTAGGAATTTCGTTAGAATACATCTATTGAGAAAGAAAAATATATTTCTTCTTTTATAAAATTTTTAACCCAATAAAGCATTTCATTTATCCGAACATGGAAATCTCAAACAACATTTTCATTTATTTAGAAAACTTTTCACAGGATCTTTCATTATTCCTAGTAAATATAATGTCATTAATATAAATAATTATGATGAAGGAAAACTCTTGAATTTAGTTGATGTAAATATTGTTATCAACCCATACGTTCTAAAAACACATATACCTTATGAAAGTATCCATTTTGGAATACTATGCCCTCATAGATTTATTTAGTGCATACAGGGATTTGTTAAATATGCACATATAATTTCCTCTTTCCCAACAACAAATCCACAAGGCTGTTCAATGTAAACTACCTCATTAAGATCAACATTTATAATTACAGACATTACAACCATTTGAAAAATTTTGTAACTCTATTGTGTAGAGATAAATGAAAAATTATGATTGTTTCTAACATTTCCACTAGAGAAAATGTTTCATCAAAATCAACACCTTCAATTTTATTGTAACCTTTACATACTAATCCTCCCTTGTTTATTATCATGTCACCTTATTCATTCATTTTGTTCTGGGAAACCCACTTTGTAAAAATAAAATTTTTGTTATCTGGATTAGGTACGAGTTCCTATGAATCATTCTTTTCTATCTGTTCTAACTCTTAATTCATGGACTGAACCCATTCTAGATACTCAAAATATTATTTCACGGCATTCGCCCTAATTTTTGAATACAAAGAAGTACGTGTAATAGAATTTGTTGTTCTGATTGTTTGATCCTTTTTATGTTCATCACCAAGAATGTTCAGAGTTTCCTCTAGCTTCCAAATCATGTGATGAGATTTAAGATATTCGTCTTCATCACTTGAAATAGCTGAGTCTAATTCTTTTTTTTGAGTAGGATTACAAATGGATGTATCCTTATCATAAATGTTGACAAAAATTTATTAATCCTACTCCACTTCCATTATGTTTGATTATATTTATCCTTAATATATTTTTCCATAACTTTCAAATTATTAGAATAAAAAATTCTTCCTATTTATTGGTTGAGACATCTATATCATCTTCCTTCTAGAGCATAACTAAGAAAAATTACATCTTCACCTTTCTGCTCAAACTTTTCCAGATTTCCCCCTTTCTTCTGTATAATGAATGGACTACTTAAAACTCTTAAGTGATTAAAAATTTTAGTTTATCTATAAAACAATTATTATGGAGTCATATAAAAACATGGCCTATAGAAACATCAATTTTGAATATAAACAACAGTACTCATGGGTTTCCTCCAATACGAATGAGAAGGACCTTGTTCAAGTAACATAGTTCTCCGCCTTTCCACCAAACTTCTATTCTTCCATTCATCAACCCAATTTTGTTGAGGTGTGTATAGGGAACTATAATCATGCAAATTTTCATTCTTCTCAGGATAAATTTCAAATTCATAATTCTTATACTCATCACCATTATTAGTTTTCAACTTTTTCACTGAATACTCACTTTTCTTCTTATCATTTCTCCTAAAACCTTTAAACATTATCAGAGCATATGATTTATGTTTCATATTCATAACACATGTAATGTGATTAAATTCATCGATGAATGTGATGAAGTAATTATCATTATTTTTTGATTGTATACTAATTGGTCAATAGATGACGGAATGAATATGTTCCAAGGGTTGTTTTGAACAAATCTCAACTTTCTTATACACAGACTTTGTAATTTTTCCCTTATAAAAAATAGTGCAACAAAAATATATTATTCATTGAAAATGAAGAATATCTTAAACAACGTATCACTTTCATAACTTACTCTTTTTTATTTGACACATGTTTCCCATCCTTTTATGCTATAATTAATTTTCTTGTACCATACCCAACTAACAAGAGTTTTGTACCTCACAAACTTGAAATATGATTCCCTTTGTATGTTGGCCTCTTGTAACTGTCTTTTAATCCATATCAATTTTCACAAAATTAATCTTTCCCGAAGGTAAATTTGGAACCTTCACCGCATAATTTTGAAACACTCAACAAGTTATGTTTCAACTCATCAATATATAAATATTTCTTAGATTTAAACTTTTCTTTCCCAATGATAGTTGATCCAACACCTTTATTTATTATTGTTTCATCCTTTTTGAATGTTGTATTTACCTTTTTGAAGTCTTTTAAATTATTCAAAAATTATAAATCTTCTTTCATGTATGAGGAACACCAGCTATCAAGAATCCATGTTCGTTCACCTTTAAATGATTTAAGGGTAGTTTTAACAATAAAAGATTTCTCTTTCTTCACCTCCGGCTTATATGAAATGATAAGAAAATTATATTGTGTCGGTAACAAAAAAATAAAACCCTTATCAAGATTACCTGGTTGTTCACATCTTTAACAAATAGTTTCTTGGGGTTGGAACATATTTTTAATTTTTGCACCATCATTATCAGGATTCTTTTTAACTTTTTTTATATACTTATTATTTTGAGAAGATTGACTCCCCCTAAACCTATGACATTCATAACCTATTGAATAGTAGTAATGTTGTTGTTTGAAGCAAAACATATTTGTTTTATTTGTAATTCCATCGAAATACCTGTAGTAACTATAGAAATAATATTTTCCTCTATAGCTTCCATACTAACTGGAGTTATGAATATGTTTCTTAGAAACCTTCTTATCTGGATTTTGTTGACCACTAACCGTTCTGTTATCAATCAGAATCTTCTTTTCTAGCTTATTTCTCCTTTTATCCATGTAATAACTAGAAATAATAGAAATATTTACATACTAATAATTTTTAGAAACATTTTTAGACTCAGGTTTTTCAAAAACATGTGAATTCTCAACATTGTTAATCTTAGCCACATACATAATTTTCAAATCTTTATTATTTCCATAAATAATTCTATATTTCCTATCAACTTTTGATGGATACTTTTTTTATCCTTATCAGGTTTTTCCTTAGGAAAACATTCACCAACTTCATATATAGAATTTTTGGAAAATATAATTTTATTTTCATCTTTACAAAGTGTTTACTAGACAAGTTATAACTATTTTTTTATTCCATTAACTTCAATTCCAGATTTTCATTACGATTATTTTCTTTCTTAAGATATTTTTTTAAATCACTAATATCCAGTTGCATCTTTTTCTCCACGTCTAAAAATATTTCATGAATTTTTTATGAGGAACATTCATCTTACAACTTCTTGTTTTGTTTTTCAAGACATCTAATATTTCTCAAATATATTTTAAATCTTATTTTAAATGATATTTAAGTGGAGTTTCTTCTTAATCAGAACTGTTAATTCTGAATTCATCATCATTAATTGTTATACTAAAATTATTCACAGCAACATGCTCAGTAGATTTTTTTGATTTAGCTTTACTATATTCTTATGCTTTATCATTAGATAAGAAAATAAGCCTTTTGGAATTTGATAATTTTTTACCCTTCCCTATAGAATAAAATTTTCCTTTCCACCATATTTCTTTCATGACCTTATTGGCCTTATTTCTTCTTCATCACCATCTTTTTATTTCTTTCTTTGTGGAAATTTTTTTTAATGTGGCCAATGAATCCATATTCAAATCATTTCAAGGGAAAATTCCCTATATATTTACATGTACCTCTTCTCACATTTTTATAAAAAAAGGATAAAATATCATCAAGATTTTTACATACCTCATTTACAGAATCAAAATAACCACCTTCTTCTTCAATAATAATCTTCTTTGAATTATCTTTCTTCACAGTCTTGAATGAAATTTCTCTATCAATTTTTTTTTATTTTCATATATTTTTACCTTATTATTTTAAATGTGATTATAGTTCTATGAAAATCATCTATATATAATTTTTTATGATATATTTCCTCTAATTAATAATCTTTAGCATCAAACTTGTCGGGAATAATTCTTAATATCTTTTCAATAACTATAGAATCCTTGAAATCTTAACTAAGACATCTGATAGTGTTGATGATGTTATTTATCCTGGTAAATAAGGACCTAATAGATTCATACCCACCCATTTTCAAGTCCTCATACTCCAACCTCTAGATTTTTAATTTTTCTTCTTCACTTTTGTACTGCCTTCATATATGTTTTTCATCTTATCCCATATACCTTTAGCTATGGAAACACACAAAACCCTTAAAAATTCACTTTTATAAAGTGGGGATAGTAAATAATTCTTGTCCCTTCCATCACTCTCAAGATTATTTTATCAATAGATTAAGATGATCTTTATCATCAATAGGATGAAATACATCTATTTCATCTTCAAGAAAATCATATCTAATAGACTTAAGATGGGGAAACATTATATCTTTCCAGATATGATAATTCATACCATCTAAAACTAGGATTCCTTTATTTTTGACACAATTCAAATTATCCCTCAACATCTCTTCAAAAATTCAACAAAGAATAAATAAAGGGAACCTGTCTCTAATACTAATTTTAATTAGCCAGTCAAGATAATTGTATCATTGACAGAGGGAGGGGTGAATTAGTGCTATATTTTTCTTTTATATTTCCTTACTTATTAAAAAACATTTTTTTCCTGTTTAATATTTCTTTTCCTATTGAAAATAATTAAAACCCTCATATATAAGAAAACAAGAATTTGCAAGTTTTATTATTCAACAAGAATATATACATCCTTGTTATTTTTTGGAAATGTTCTAATAACACACAATACACTAGAATACTATCATTTTGTGTGGATTACATTGAGTAGGATATGCCCTTTCACTTGTGTGTCACTATGTAAACAATTCAATAGTGAATATTATCCTTCTAGAACAAATGATGTAATAAAATTTTTTGTAACAAAACAGGTTATGATGCTTCTTTATCAACATTCAAAAATGTGTTCTTTTTTATTAAAAAATATTTACTTTCTTACCTAGAAGTTGGTAAGAACTTTGATGGACTTTTTTATAAAACTCGGTTTGATTCTCCTAGTCTAATTGATAAATAAGATAAATATATGACTTTGTTAGAATATATGTAATAAAATTCTGAAACATTTCTTATTCAATATAGAAATCCAAATACAATCCTTCCTGTCTGATGATTCATCCCAATACGATGACCAATTGAATAAAATCATGTCTCTCCTCCTATGCTTCTATCCGAAATACTTCTTCAACAATATTCAATCAGGAAACCTCTTATTCTCTATAAATCTCTGCCTTGTCTCTTATTCACCATGAAATGTACATCTATCAAAAATTATAAAGTAATTTCTCTTTTATACTCACCCCAAAAATGGTTTGGGTGGGATTCCTGTAAATTTTTCCTCTCAATTACATTTTACAAATCTATATGTTCCTTGAATTTTAGGTGCATCTTTCCTTCATAAACTCTTCGCAAAACTTCTCGATCGATCATGAATTTTTAAATATATTTATCTGTTCTTTATACTTTCTTTAAAAAAATTATTCTGATCTTTATTTCCCATTATGATTTTTCATTATGATCCGCCTCATTACGATGATGAGAAATATAAAATAATATATTCCTCTTTGTCTCTTCTCTTGACCCACATGAATTATAAACAATGTAATTAAACCTATTTTAAATGTTTGACTACATTATTGATAAATCTCTAAATTTATTCTTCATATTTTCCACCACCAACTTTTCAGTTGCTTTACATTCATCAGTATCAAACAATTCTTCCTCTAATGATTATGATGGCATATGGAGTCCGATGGACCGGTATCAGCAGCTTCAACTTCAGCAACTTCTTTCTCTTCTAAATATGATACTAGTCAATTTTTATCAAAAAAAAAATCAACCATTGATGAATATGAAGACATAATAAATCCATTGGATCAATATTAAAAGAATATTTATTTTTTGAATATGATTCTTGCTAACTTATTTCTTTTAGGATTTAAATATTTTTGGCATTTAGTTTAACTAAAAACTAGCACCTTCATTACGATCATCCTCCTTGGTCATTAAACAATTATTCATCCAGAAATATCATTATGATGATCTTATGACTGGAATGATTCAAATTCATCAAATTTATTCTTTCATAAACTTTCAGTAAGTACCCTTAATTCATTCATGACTTTGATTATGTTGAATGTCAGCTTCACCATCATATAACCTACTAAGTAAAGTGTCTCCACATACCTATATTTTATCAACATCTTTCTTTCCTTCTCAACCTGAATTCAATTGGTATGATTATGATCAAAGTGAATATGATTGGTAGAATCTTTTTCTTCTCTTTATTTCATCAATAGTTCATCAATAGTTTTATAACTCACTAATGATTTATGAGAACTCCAAGATCAGAAAAGCATCATTACATTTTCATTAATGTATGGAAGAATCTAATTTTCCCCATTATAATTAAACCTTTCATTGCAGACTTAGGGTGAGTATAATTATCCTCTTCAACCCGAAAACATATTCCCAATACAATGGACTTTCTTAACTATTGTGAGCCTTATTTTCTTGAATATGATGGTCAGTCTGATTTTCACCAATTAAAAAGTCAGGTAATTTATTTTCTTCTTAAATATCCTTTAAAACAAAAAATAATACCTAAATATGATAGTCATCCTTATCATCTTGGTCTTAACATATTCTCACACTACCAATAAGTGGACAAGGTTTTGTGATATATAGTGATGATTCAAAGAAAGTCTCGAGTTGTGTACTCATGTAGAATGATAAAGTGATATCCTATTCCTCGTGAATGTCTTGGGTTTTATACCGATCATAAGAGTCTGAAGTATATATTCACATAGAGGTATATCAATATGCATCAAAGATAATGGTTTTATCTAATCATGGACTATGATTTCTCTATTCACTACAATCCGAGAAAGGAGAATATGGTTGATTATGCTCTTAATAGAGAAAAACATGCTACTATATACATGATTAAAAATGAAAGAGACCTTATCTTCTTGAATATGAAAATGTTATATCTTAAAATCATAACGATGTGGAATACATCTTACCTCTCCCAAATGATTTCCCAACCATTTATTCAGGAGATGATCAAGGAGACATAAAGGGATGATCTGAAGCTAAAAAAAGATGAAATCAATAAAGGAAGGGGAGTTACATGAGTCACAAATTGATGATGATAGTGTAATTTAGTTTTTAATTAGGCTTTTTGTTCCTTCATCACCATAGATAAAGACCATGCTATTGTAAAATGTACATATCCTATCTTTCTACACCACCCCAGAAGTACCAATACGTACCATCATCTTTGAGGACACTTTTGATGTGACAACATGAAGAAGGAGATTAAGGAGTATATATCAAGGTGTTTTGTATGCCATCATATTAACGTAGTGTGAAAAAATTCCAATGGGATGATGAAACCATTTCTTATAACCATGTAAAAATGGGGGAATATCACCATGGACTTTATCAATAGTCTCTCGAAAAACATCCACAGAAAAAAATATGATATGGTTTGTGGTGGATCCACTCACCAAGACTAACCACTTTATCACTATTTAGGAAGATTTATCACTTGAAAAAAATTCCATGATATATGTGAAGGAAATAGTGAGGTTTCATGGGTTTCCACATTAGATAATTTTTCATTGTGATCCAAGGTTCACCTCTAAATTCTATAGAAGCATTCAACAATAATTTTGTACTAAATTAAATTTTCGCATGACCTATCACCCCCAAACTGATAGAAAATCTAAAAGGACTATTCAAACACTTGAGGACATGATAAGATCGCTCTTGATGGAATTTAAAGGAGGATGTGACTAACATATCCCATTGGATAAGTTGTCATGTAAAAACAACTTCCACTCAAGTATTTAAATGGATCTATATGAATCTTTGAATGTAAAGTAATGTAGAACTCTACATTCTTTCGGATGAAGTTTTGTAATGAAAGATACATGGACCTAATATTATGAAATTGATGAAAAATAAGTTTCAATCTAAACAAAAACATATAAAATCTACCCAGAGTCGGTAAATGAGCTATACTGACTACTATCGAAGGGACTTTAAATTTGATGTTAGAGAAAAAGTTTTACTTTCAATATAACTATGGAATAGTCATACACATTGTAATGAAAGGTAAATTTTAGCCCAAAGAATATTGACCCCTTTGAGATCCTTGATCGCGTAGGATTAGAGACATATCAACTTTCATTTCCACAAAGTATGGCTCAAGTTCATAATTTTTCCAAAACCAATTTTATGGAACTAATTAGGCCACTATCATTCCATTATTGAGTTTGGTTGGGTTTTTATGACTTTTTTAGGTAAAAATGTGGGTAAACCAAACTTGTTTTCAAAATATCTAGTGAGTCCTTTTCCACCCTTATAAAAATCACAACATCTCCTCATTCCTGACACCGCTGAAACCAATTAGTTTAAACCAATATCTACCCATATATATTCCCAAAAGCCTTCCCATAGACCCTGAATCCTCCCTTTGGTTAAAAATCCTTTCAAGGAATCCTTTTGGTACAAACCAAAAGTAGTTACACGATTAAGAAGTAAAATCTTCTCTCAAGTTTTTTTTTCCATTATCCAACCCCTCATATCTTATTAGTTCATTCTTGTATAAGAAATCATATCCCCAATATAATAGAATTTTTTATTCTAAGGGTCAGACCTGCACATACACATACTTAAATTTAATGGGTAATGAACATATTGTGTCTATGTATAGTGAAATACTGCCTCACAAAACGACGATTGTTCATTTTTCATTACCAACATTCAAAGTTGGCCATTGTGATGGAAACTATACTTTTATATGATATAAATGATATTTATTAATTATTTCTTCTAATTTAATCCTTTTATAATACACAGCTTTACTACTTTCCATTTTTCATTAATACGATAACATCGTTTGAGGAAGTGTGGACTACCTCCCCCTAAAAGCAATGTGATTCATTCACACGATCCATGGAATGTATAAAGAATGATTATAATTAAAAATATGTGAAATAAAAAGACTCTATATGATATAAATAAAATAATTACCTTTTTTGAAATATACTATATATATATATATATAAATTTCTTTATTACCCATTCACACACTTAAAAAGTGATAACGTCGTTCATAGATGTGTGGACTACTACCTCTTCTACACGATTTGATTCATTTTACACCACAATAATTATATATATAAGAATATATGATTAAATAATATATTATTTATGTTATATTGGTCATTCTGGAAATATTTGTCGTTACATACCTTCTTTCTATAATGATCATTGAAAAATAAGAATGTCAATCATGCGTACGTACGACCTACCATCACCATGATTGTAATGTTGGTTCATTTTTCATAACCATATTTAATAATTTATTTTAAAGGTATAATTAATGAATTAATATGACAATTATTTCATGATTATTATTTTTTAGATTTCATATAATGACCCCTTTGACAATAGTTGACCTACCAATGTTGTTTTTGACACATAATCTGAATTCGGTGTAAACAGATGATGTAAACAGAATTGTTTAAGTAGTTGTATACAAAATAGTATAAATTGAAATAAATGTAATGTAAATCATGAAAAAATTTCTCAATAAATTAGAAAAATAACATATGTTTATTATACAGGAAGTCAAAGGACGTTCACCCAAAAATTAAACTCAAGGTAAGGTATTAACATCACACTTTTTACATCTATGAGATAATGTCATGTTCAAAATTTAATTATTTTGTGTGGTGTATCTACTAACCCTTATGATATATTATATAATTTATTATTTTATTTTTATGGTATTTAAATTATTCCTTCAATATTATTCCTTCATCAGTCTTATGAATTAAAATATTTTAGAGTGGTATGGGACACTTTGGGATGTTTAAACATTATTTTCCTTATGACAAGTACTAATGATATCTCAATGGAATTTCCATTCTTGGATATTATATATCCATTTTTAAATAAAACCTTTCATTATTATCTGGTTATTCATGACCATTTTCAAGTATCAGTACTATTTATTCCACTCTTTGGTACTCAAAATGTTTTAGAAAATGTTTTTAAGAAAACTAAACTTTATTTCTCTCTTTAGTGAGAGAACCTGTTTTCTTCTAAAACGCATGTTTTAATACATTAAAAATCAAAAATGTTTTTAAAATGATTTGGTAAAGAAATGTTTACCATTTTTTTCTTTTACCATTGTTTTCAAAGGAATCTTCTAATCACTTTATGAACAATTCATTTTTTTAACCTTTAACGATGTAAAAATAATATTATTTTTCCTCATTTGACACGTACAGATTTACCCACTATCATTTATTTGAATCTTTCTTTTCATGTATAAAAGGTTAATTTTTAATGAAAATATTTTTAAAAGTTATTTTCAAAGAAACAAATTTCCAAAAAGTTTTTCATAATATAAGGTTATTTTCCTCAAGGATTTTTTTAAAATATCATTTTATAGTATTTCTATTAATCATAAAAAATAACCATTTATTTTCACTCCACTTGAGATTTCTTTATAGATACCATCATTACTATTCATCTGGGTGGCTTATTATTGATTTGTCCAAGGATTGTATTCACATTCACTTCTTTGAATCATTTGTTATTCACGTTGAAATATTCAATCTTCTATGATCATTGAACATTGAATTTCCCCCTAATTATCCTTTTCATTCATCATGTTTGTTACTATTACCTAAACCCTGTACCATTTTATATACAGTGTCTACTTTGATAGTTATTTAATTATTTGGGAAAATATTGATAATTTCATATCCTTTATTCAATACAGATATATGACAAGGCATATTATTTATTTTCAATATTCGATATGAGGAATGATTTGGAAAGTCAATGACAGGTGGAGCCCGAAATGTATATAGGTCCTCAATGAATCAATAGGTTCTCATGAGAAAAAATTAGTTTCACAAATTAGAATTGTTTAAACCCTCTTGTGAAAGGTATTGATAGTATAGGGTTTCATGTGCCTCCAACATGATGTCTATTAAGAAATCATTTCCCTTCTTTAGTTTTAGTTATTATTCATCCATGAAATTTTACATTGACATATCTATTGATACATTTCATTATCTGTTATTTAGATAGAATTTGTTTCAGTTTCTTACCTTCCATATTTATTTTTCCTTATCGAGTTATTTTAATGGAATTTGTTTTCAGTTATTACCTTTCCATAATATTTATGAACTTCCTTCTCAATTTATTGATTATATAGTGAAATTCCTTCTCAGTTTATTGATTATATGGAATGTGAGTTCAGTTATTCACCATGTCATAATTATTATTCTAATTGATTCATTATTACTTCTGTTATATTTTTCCCTTACTGAGAATTTGAGCTCACCCTTTTTATGTTTATTTCCCTTGGAATCCAAGAAGAATACTTTTAATGATATATAAGGATTTACTAGAGGGATTAGATTTATCGTTGAAGCTATTTATTTAGAAAGAATGAAAAATTATGTTTTAATTAGTGTATTCCTTTCTCATGTGTGTATCTCGTTTACCAAGAATACTAAACTCTCGATCCATTGCGATTTAAATCCCTATAATATTTTCAATATAATAGTTTTAGACACCGACTCTGGGCCTTCTGGGGTCAGGTTACTACTATTGGTATCAGAGTAAGTTTAGTATCATCCATGGAAACTAGATTAAGGAAAACATAGGTTAGAGAACATAGACCTAATATAGAATTTTAGGATAAGTATAGAATAAAATCATAGAATTTTGTTATGGTAGAGATTATGTGGTTCTTTATAAAAATACATCCATGTGTGGATAATACAAGTGTATGTTGTTTTCATGCATATGTAGCTAGGATTAATAACTATGACAATGTATTATGAGCCTAACATGGGGTAACCTGGTATACAACAAAGGTACTTACTACAAAACTTCTTTGACACTCCTAGGGGATATGTTTAGGATAATTTAAATTTTCTTTAAAAACCACCATGAAGGAATTTGAAAATGAATAACCTAGGTTAAAACTAGGGTGTTTAGATTGAAAATAGGGATTCATGATTTAAAAATCCTATAAATGATATTATGGATAGACTCTAGACTACGGAAATAACTATGTGGAAATAAGTGGATGAAGTATTTATGTATTAGGGTTGTATTGAAAAATTTAGTTAAAATCCTATTTTGTGATTAACCTAATTTAAAGGATTTCCATCATATTTATTTTAGGAATTATATTAATTTTTTTAGGAAAGGATGACCTATAATATGGGTGATAACTAATCAAATATGGCAAGGTTTTGTGTCTTAAACCCATGACCAAAGGATGATAAAGGTTTCTTTCCAACCACTAACATATGATATTTCTTGGTAAATTTTTCATTGTTTTTAGTTACACAATTTGATGAATAAATGTTAATGATAAACCTTTAGTTTTACTTTTGAGGATTAGATATTAATCTCTTAACCATATTGGTTTTTTAGGATATTTAAAGAAAATAGTAAGAATTTTCACTCTTTTATAAGAATCTTGATCCTTTAAATGTTTCTTTTAGTGCTTCAGGCATAAAAAATCATTATTGGTAATTAATTTCAAGGAGTAAAGGAAGAAATTATAATTTGATCAAAGAACAACCAAAATTTAGGATTTTTCATATGAAATTGAAACCTATCAGGTAAAAATATTTCATTATATTTTTAAGTAGTTAAATAATTACCCAACATTAGGAAAATGTTTTAAAAATAAAAATTTTTCCTAATATCTTAATTTCTGTTGAATCTGTGGTCTTTTAAATCATCACAGAATTATGGCTTTGAGGTCCTCAACTTTCCATTGATCATTCACTTGTTTGTGATTGATGACCCCATTCACTCTTTATAAATATTTACATTTCCATGCAAGTACGTATCTCTACTTTACACTAATGTTCTCCTATTTAGAGACCTAGTTACATGGTAGTACACGTGACCTATGTACTTTCTATTCTCTCTTTTATAGAGTATGAATTATAAACCCATATCATTATGTGGGATTTCAAACATAGGATGTATCAAACAATCTATAACCATGATCGAGTTTAAATTGTGAGGATGTAATTTAAATAAGGTGGGGAGAATGTGGTGAACTGAAAATCTAAAGTAAGAAACTTTTATTCGATAGTGTGTATGGCATATGTCACCGAACACGTAAGGTAATATAATATCTATATACTTTATAAAATATTTACTATTTAAAATAGATTCTATGTATTTCAATACATGCAACACCATGTTAGCTTCTGTTGCATGCAAGAGAGGCCTTCCATGACAGATTATGTTACATGGAAGAGTGGCTTTCCCCGAGTGCTTGTGTTACATGCAAAAATAACCTTCCTTGATAGCTTCCATTATACACAAGACTGATTTCACCAAATAATAATGTATTATTAAAATATTATTATTTAATATAATATGATATAACCTAGCCGTTATGTTAGTAGTTATAAATAATATTAACTAACCTATAAAAATTTATGTTTTAAATAAATATAAAATGAATTCATTTGTTACTAACTAATAATAAATGAAAATAAGAACCAATTGGATAAAAAAATAAATATTATTATTTATATACATCCAAAGGAGTTTTGTCTTAATAAACATAGTTAATTAAAATTAATTAATGATTTTAATGAAATATATATGTTATATATTAAATATAATATTTTTATAATAATCCATTATGTTTTATATGCATAAGATAAGAATAAACCCTATTTTACATATAAAACCTATATTTTTATAAAGGCAATTTTAGAACCTTTTAATAGAGAACACATTTTAAACTAGAATTTTGACAATTTAATTGATTTGATATCTAAAAATAAACTTAATCTTGGAAATATAAATATAATAATTATTTGAGGGTGATGTTTTGATATTTTCCTGAAACATTTCATATTTAATGAATAGTTAAAATACTGAATTTTAGTTCCAAACTTCTTTTTATCTAATTTATTTATAAGGTTAAATTATATTTTTAATTGATTTTAATGTTTAATTAGATAATATTTTTATAAATTAATACAATTTATGTCATTGGAATAAATTGTAATTTTAAATTTATTATAAAAAATAGCAAACTTTCATACCTTTTTACTTTAAAAACATGCATTGTCGTCCCATCTTTGGGATTAAATTTAAATTAATTTCTTCCACTTCTGTGATTTTAATTTGGATAATGGATTCCATATTTGGAATATAAATAATTTATAATTTCTAATATGACAAAATTTTACTTTTATAAAAATATTAGTGAATGTAATTAAAATTAATTACAATTATTAAGGTAAAATTAATCTTAATAAAGGACTAAACCTTTAACGTAAGGGGACAAATGACCAAGAAACTTCTCCAAAACCCCTTTTATGGAAATAATTAGGACATTAACCTTCGATTATTGTGTTTTGTTGGTTTTTTATGACCTTTTTTTTGTTAAAACACGGGTACACCTAACTTTATTTCAAAAGACCAAGTGAGTCATTTTCCTCCCTTATAAAAGGTCGTCACCTCTCCCCATTCTTAACACATCACAAAACACTTATATATGAAAAATACATTACCATATAACATCCCAACATCCCTCCAATAGAAATTTAATCCTCCATTTTAGTATAAATCCGGACAAGGAATCCTTTTGGTAGAAACCAAAAGTAGTTACCCGGTTAAGAGGTAGTGTCTTCTCTCAAGCTTTCTAGTTTTATTTCCTTTCTCCAACCCCTAGTATATTCTTATTATATTATTATATAACAACACAATTATCCTTAAAATACTAGTATTTTTTATGATAAAGGTTATACCAACACATACACACACTTCCATCTAATGGGTAACGAACATATTGTTTCTATGTGCAACAAACTACTGCCTCATGAAATGATGATTATTTATTTTTCATTACCAACATTCATGGTTGGAAATTATTATGGAAACTATTTTTATATATGATATATATGATATTTATTATTTCTTTATAATTCTTTAATTTTTTTATAACACATACATTAAATACTTTCCATTTATTTAATACAATAACTTTGTTTGAGGAATGTGGATTACTGCCCCCTCAAAGTGATGTGATTTGTTCACAGGATCCATGGAATGTATAAATGATGATTAAAATTATAAATATGAGACATAAAAAAACATTATATTATATTAATGAAATAATTACCTTTATGTATATATACTATATATATATATGTGTATATATAATTTTCTTTATTACCCTTTCACACACTTAAAAAGTGATAACGTCGTTCGTGGACATGTGGACTACCGACTCCTCAACCCGCTGTGATTTATTTTACATCACAATAATAATATATAAAAGTATATATGATTTAATAATACTTCATTTATGATATAATGATTATTTTGGAAAGATATGGTGTTACTTACCTTCTCTCTATAAAAATCATTGAAAAATAAGAGCATTACTCATGCGTACGTACAACCTACCATCTTTGTGATTGTAACGTTGGTTCATTTTTCATAACCATATTTAATGATTTATTTTAAATTCATAATTAATGAAGATATATGATAATTATTTCATGATAATTATTTTTGAGATTTTATATAATAACCCCTTTAACCATAGTTGACATACCACTGTTGTTTTTGACACATAATCCGAATTTGTTCTAAACACCAAACGTAAATAGAATTTTTCAAATAGTTGTATAAAACATAGTAAAAAATGAAATAAAATTATTTATAATCTTGAAAAAATTTCAAAATAAATTAGAAAATTAAAATAATTTAATTATAAAAGAAGTGAAAGGATGTTCACCCAAAAGGAAACTCAAGGTAATGGATTCTCATCTCACTTTTTACATCTGTGAGATAAATGTCATATTCAAAAATTGATTATTTTGTGTGATGCATATACTACCCATTTTGATATATAATTTCATGAATTATTTTATCATCATTGTATTTGAAAATCCATTCAATATTATTCCTTCATGAGGCTTATGATTTAAAAAATTTCAAAGTTGTATGGGACACCTTGGGATGTTTAATGATTATTTTCCTCAAGAATAGTACTAATGATCTTGCAATGGAAAATCCATTAGAGGAAATTGTATAAAAATTTTTCAACAAAACCTTTCATTATTATCTAGTTATTCATGACTATTTTCAAGTACCAGTACCATTTTTACACTATTTGGTACTGAAAATGTTGTAGAATTTTTTTTAAGAAATCCCAACTTCATTTATCTCTTTAGTTAGAGAACCTGTTTTCTTTTATAAATCATGTCTTAATAAAATGTTTTCAAAAATATTTTTAAAATGATTTGGAAAAAAATTATCCTTTTTTTCTTTTACCATTGTTTTCAAAGGAATATTATTTTCTCTTTCAAACAATGTATTTTTCTAAACTTTAACCATGCATATAGAATTTTATTTTACCTCGCACGACAAGTACGGATGTACCTATTGTCATTTCTTTGAAGCTTCCCTTTCATGACTAAAAGGTTACTTTATATAGAATTTTTTCTCAATGGTGATTTTCAAAGAATTTTTTTTTCAAAAGGTTTTCAAAATCATAGGATATTTTCACCAATTTTTTTAAGTATCATTTTATTGTATTTCTATTCATCAATATCAACAGAAACTACTAAAAAACTAGGTTTATCGAATACTAGGTTTTAACAGCGCTAGCTAAAAATGATGTTAAAGGCCCCCTTTGTTAGTGCTAAAAAAACATTATTAAAGAGGTCTTTAATAATGATAAAAAAAATTGTTAAAGGGGGACGTTTATCATCACTTTTAAAAAATCACTGATAGATGGTATCTTTTAACAGCACTTGTAAACAAACACTATTAAACGGGGGTCCTTATCAGTGCTTTTTTATAAGCACTGATAAAGACACCTCTTTATAAACATTATTTTTGTAGTAATGATAAAGGTATACATAAAAAAATTCATTATGAATAATATATTAATGTATAAATATATTTATATTGATATAAATATAATAAATATTTTTTAAAATATATTTTAGATAAGGTATATAGAATTTTACACTTAATATATAAGATATTTTGTGAAAATGGATTACAAAATAAATAAAAAAATCTTTCTAATTAATAATTTTCCAATTATTTCTGATTAACAGTCATTTATTATTATTTTGAAGAGAGAAAATACAAAAAAAATTAATAAAATATCTAAAATAATTTGAAAACGTAACTCAAACTTCAAACAGTGATAACATTTGATCTGGGTGTCTATTAATGCTCTACCACATATCAAATCAAGTTTTTAAGGAGATCTACAATCTTAGTGACAATGGTAAACCTCTATCACATGTTTATAAGCAAAATAATATCATAAGATATCAAAAATAGATTTTTTAGTCAGGGTACCCTGATTTTTTGACATTCGATGGATTTTCAACCTATTTTAAGGGGGTCTTATTGCCTTTTTTGTTGGTGACTAATTTTATTCCAAGGTATTTCATTTATATTGATATTATGGTTTTAAAACTTTATCATTTTTCATAATTTAATTTTATTTATAGTTAAATATATACACGTGTCATATGTTTACTTATAATAAATCACTCATATAAATACAAAATATCAACATATTTATTTAAAAATGTATATACTAATATATGTAAATAAATACATATTCTAAATATATATTTAAAATAATATCTATCCATTTTTACATTATATATACATATACATATGTGTGTATTAATAAAGAGATATATATTTATATTTTATTCTATTATATTCAAATGAATATAATATATAATATATTTAAATAAATATAAGTATATATATATCACACACACACACATTTATATATTGTATAAATGTATTTTAAAATAATTATATAAATATATGTGTATATATATATAAACAGAAATATAATTAAATTGACATCAAAACAACATAGTGTAGTGGTAAAGGTGTTCCTTCTTTGAAGGGGAGGTGTAGGGTTTGAATCCATGAAGATGCGCATAAGGATAGAAATTCACAAAGTGATGATAAAAGGTGGTGGGGTGAAAAGCACAAATAAAGGGGGGTAGAGCGCTCTTAAAGGGTTCGTGGAAGTTCTATTAAAGGGGGTCAGGCTCATAAGTGTCCAAAAAAATATAATTTTACCCCCTTTAACAATGATTCTTTTATCATCACTAAAACAGTGTTATTAAAGGCCCCCTTTTACATCACTAAAATGTGTTGTTAACGGACCCTTTTAACAGTGTTTTTTTTACTATTGTTAAAGGGATACTTTGACAGTGCTTTTTTAGCACTAATAATGTTTTGATATTTTAACCACACTCATATTGTCAGTGTTTTATTAGAATTGATAAAGGACTATTCTAGCACTTTTAAAGGCCTATTTTTTAGTAGTGAACCGTTTATTTTTACTCCAATTAAGATTTTTTTGTATTGATATCATCTGTATTCTTCCTTTGAATGGTTTATTATTGATTTTTCTATGGATAGTATTCACATTTACTTCCTTGAATTATTTGTTATTTCCCTTGAAATATTCAATATCTTTTGATCATTGAACATTGAATTTACCCATAATTATCCATTTCATTCATCATGGTTGTTACTATTTCCTAAACAAGATGCCATTTTACATATGATGTCTACTTTGACAGTTATTGTATTATTTTGGAAAATATTGATAATTTATTCTTCTTTATTCAATAGATATATTTGATAAGGCATATTATTTATTTTGATTATTCAATTTGAGGAATAATTTGGAAAATAAACGATGGGTGGAGACTAAACATTATATAGATCATAAATTAATTGATAGGTTCTTATGAGACAACTTATTTGTGCAAATCAGAATATTTTAAACCGTCATGTGAAAGGTCTTGAAGGTATAGGTTTTCAAGTTCCTTAGACCTGACGTCCATTAAGAAATCATTTACCTAATTTAGTTTCATTTATTATTCATCGATGAGATTTTGTGTGAACATATCTATGGATACATATCATTTTTAATTATTTAGATATTATGTGTTTTAGTTTCTTACCTTACCATATTTATTTTTTCTTATCTAGTTATTTTAATGTCACATGTTTTCATTTATTACCTTGTCATATTGTTTTTGAACCTCTTTCTCAGTTTATTGATTATATGGCATGGGATTTCAGTTATTCACCATTTCATAATTATTATTATCTTTGATTCGTTATTTCATCCACTATATTTTCACCTTACTAATCATATTATCTCACCTTTATTATATTAATTTACCTAGGAATCCATGAAACATACTATAAAAGATATATAGGGATTTAATTACTAGATTAGAGGTATCCTCAAAGCTATTTATTTAGAAAGAAGAAGAAAAATATATAGTAATTAGTTTATTAATTTATCATCTATATATCTATTTTATCAAGCCTACTAGACTCTCAGTCATTTGGGATTTAATTCCCCATAGTCTTTTCAATGAAATAGTAGTAGACACCAACTTTGGGCCTTCTGGGGTTGGGTCTATACGGATCTCCTCTTAGTGACGCTAGGGTTAGTCTTTTGAGAAGCCCAGAACCTCTAATATGTGTATATGGAAGTTAAGAAGATAAATTGGTAGGGTTTGGTCGATCTAGATGGTTCAAATTGGTTTAAGTTAGTGATGGAGAATGTTACCTTTTATAATTTACGTGGGGAATTTTAGGAAACTCCCAAAATATTAAATTAGTATATATTATTTTTTAATTAAAAATTTCTAAAAATTGAGTTATTTAAAACCTAAGATGAGTTTGCATCTAAATCCTCTCAAAAAATAATGTTTAGATAGGTTTAGGTCACAATGGTAACCTAATCATTTGTTTTTAACCCTTAGTTAAACCCTTTAACTCTTACCATGGCAAATTTTTTTACTCTTTAGGGATAATATAGTTACTATAAAATGATAAACGAACCCCAAATGGATCATTGGTGACACATTTAACCTTAATGTAGTTATTTGGACGAATTTATGTTTTTATGAATTTTATATCATTTAATAAAATATTAATTATTTTAAAGTATCATTTTTTTCATTTTTGATACTATTCAATATTTGTCTTTTTAAAAAATATCCTAAAATCATGATAACTTCGAACCAAAACTTATAATATATCACTAACATTTATAAATTATCTATAAAATTCATAGATGTAATTAATTATGTCCAATTTTTTTATTTTAATGTTCTTAATATGATTTATATTTTTATTTCCATTAATTATAAAATTACTACGTCGTTATTATGAAAGAATTTAATTAAATTATTTCTTCTCTAAAAATTTTAAATAAATTATCATGATGAAGATAAATTTATTATCATTAAAATGAATATGTATAGTCTAATTTATCTTTTCTATAACCATGTATTAAAAATGTAATACTTATTAAAAACATAAGTATGACATTTTTAACTTATCATTAAATAAAATTTAATAAATGTATTATTCTCATCCAAGTGGCTTAAAAAGAGTATAATTTCGTCTTAATGATGATTTTTGTAGAAAAACACTCATTAATTGAAATTAGGACAAGTGTTGGGGTAATTTTATAATATCATTTATATCTATAATTACTTAATTTTCCCTTAACTGTGGTAAGTAAAATATTACTAAATTTTACTATTCATGTGACCAGAAATAAAAGAACCCTATTTACATAATTTGGACCCACTAATTATAAATATATAATCCATTTTTTATAATTCAAGACATAGAATTTGTAGTAATTAATTTAAAATTAAACTTGTTGACGGCGTGAGAAAATGAGTTATTAATGTTTAAACCTACAAAAGATTGAAACATTTTTATATCTAAATTCATTGTAAATTTTTTTAAATAACCTAAATTGTATTAAATGATAAAAATAATCAATTTATACTTTAAAAATATTCTATAATATAATTTGACACTATAAATTATTTTGATGAAAAAAAAATTTCAATTAAAATTTAGTATTTTTCACTATTAATCAAAACTTGAAACTTATCACAAAAATACCAAAAATTTAACTAATGTAAAATATTATATTTATCATCAAAATATTAAGTTTATTTTTTCCAATAGAATCCATAAAATTGTCAAAAATTGGAATTAAAATAAGTTCTCCATTAAAAGACGATAAAACGGTTTTTATAAAAAAAATAGGTTTTATGTGTAATATTGGGTTTGTTATTATCTTATACCTCTCAAATATATTATTTGAATATGAAATTTATTTTATTTAATATATAAAATATATATTTAATTAATATCATTCTATAGTAGTAATTAATTTAATTTATTAGAATAAAACGACTTTGTGAGCATAAAAATAGTTCTTTAAAAAACATCTCATATATATTCAGTTGGTTACTATATTCATTTTTAATTAATTTAGAACCAATTAATTCAGACATATACATTCATAAGTTAGTTAATACTATTCATAACCACTAACTTAATGGCTAGGTTATGTCTAATTATATTAAATAATAATATTTTAATAATATATTGTTCTTTGGTAAAACCCGATCTTTCCTGTAATGCAAGCCAACTCATTGTTGTGTGAAGCATAAACATATTTTGGCATTGAATACAACATAATATATCAATGAAAAAAAAATTATTTAAGAAGTTACATAATGTAAAATCTCGGGGTGTTATAGGTGATGTAGGGACATCGGGTGTTTATGTTAATGCATTTCATCTACAAGGTGGAGATTTTTGAACTTTATTCACTCAATATTGTAAATTAAATGATTTTAATCCCATGCATTATGTGAAGACCCGACCCTAGAAAAACCAAGAGTCGGGGCCTTCTGAACATGAAGTGACGTTTTAAAAGAAAAACATGCACTGATAAACACACATCACTTCCCATGCAGAGGATCGAGTTTGGTTCAGGCTCTGGGAAACCGGTAACATAAAAAATGTTTCATCTCATAAAAGTTGTTACCTGAAAATGTTATATTCAAAACGTAAGGTGAGAATAACAATGCCCAGTAATGGGTTTAAAATAAACTAATGAAACTTTTGAATGCATTTTTTAAAAACTTATCCAATGAAAATTCTCTTATAGAAAACTGTAACACATTTAACAAAACATAAAAGTGCTCAACTAAGATTTTCAAGGAATACATGAATCAATTAGGAAATTTTCAAAAATGGGTAGTAAAAGATATCCTGCACAAGTATGATGTATGAATGTTGAAGCACAAATTAAACTATTAAGATTAATACTTAATCAGAGTTGTGCGTGAAGGAAAAAACATCAATTTCATATGTTGGTTACTATTTTACACAAATCATGCCCCAAACATTTACTTGTGATATCAATAAGAGCATGATAAAAACATAAGGGAAAGAGTTGTGAAATAATAGGCATATCATCTTGAAAAGAACTTGTAACATGACTTTAATATGTGGATTCCACATTTCATTTAGAAATTCAGGAACTTATCACTGAGGTTCAACCACAAGGTGTCAATAAAGAAACATTACTGAGGTTATTCACCAGAGGGTCGTGAAGCCTGTCATCTCTAGAGATTAATTCATTATCCCATGCAATGGAGCGCTATCAGGGCACACCCTTAATTTGTCTTTACTTTCATGTGAGCCACACAAATCAATACTTTACTTAAACGGGGTATTATATTAAAGATTTCACATACCAACTTGAATAGTTCATTCATAGTTTGTCATAGTAGTTAAATTTACATATCATATAAGTGAGAAATGCATCTAGATGATTAAAAATCAAGCTAACAATCATATGACTATTATTAAAAGGAAAGAAGAAAGGCAGGTTATGGAACATTCATTGACATCTAAGGTACTAAAAGAATAGAAAACTAGAATTTATCACATGCAAGTTTGTTCTTGAAATTTTAAAATTTTGTCATCCAATTGATTACAAGGTGAACCAAAAATCTCAAGTAGGGTTTTGAGCTTGCACATGCTAAAACATTCAATATTGTTAATCCTTTCCATAATACTAAATAATGTCTATGATAGAAATCATGAATCTTCACCATAAGAAACATCATTTAAAATATACGGAAAACAAATAAGTTACTCTTAAATGTGGATATAAGTTTTGTTTAACACCCTATTTCTTATGTTTTTAAAACTCCACCTAAACTCGAGACATAATGTGTAAGGACCATAACAACTGAAATCAATGTTCATGCAACCTATAAAATATATGTATGTACCCAAACTCAAACTAAAATATTTGAACACCTATGTGTGTTAATCCCCTATGAATATTAGTTCAACAACATTTTCAATAGGGAAGGTCATGCCCTTAGTCATAAAAATTTGTTTATGAAAACCTAAAAAAAATAATTTTATAAAAACCCAATCATATATATATATTTTTAAAATTTATTTATTATTTAAATATGAAATTAAGTGTATGTGAATATGTGTTGTGCATGAACAATTATACACAAACATCATGCATATAACCGAAGTTGAAAGGTCATGCCCATTCCTGTATATAACTAACGTATATACATATAACCAAAAGTATATATGTATTTTCAAAAAAAAAATGAGGCCAGGTATAATCCTTACATTTTTTAATCTACTTGAATGCAAGAGAACCCGAAGGCCTTGGTTCATCATTTAAGAATGTTTGGACTGAACCGTATGGTTAAAAAAAAATTATTTTAATATATAAGTGTATGTATTCTCAAAGAAGAAAAACAAGGAAAAGCTAAAAACCCTTACTTTAAAAACCAGGGAAAGGAGGACTTTAGGGAGGGATGGTCAGGCTCGCTGGAGACTTGAACGGGAGAGAAGAACCGAGAGGTCTCGGTTATTTATATACATAATCTCACACACCACCTTCCATGCCAAAATGTACCCACTTGCATTGCATTCAATGGGGGGTGTTGTTCTTGAAGAGAACAAGGAGACATGGGGGTCCCCGATGATCAGAGGTGAAGAAAATGAGGGGTGTGCCATAGGGTAGGGTTACTAGTGTAACCCATGCGTGGAGGAAGAAGAAGACGCAGCTAGGAGAAATTCCGGGGGAAAATGGACGGTCTAGATCGATCCAAACGTCAATCCAAGGGAAGATATGCATTTGCTATTTTAAAATAATTGAGCGGCTTAGATTAGATCTAAATTTCATCGGACGGTCTAAGTTCGACCCGATAATTTCAAAACCATGAACGACCATGATTAGATTTTTCTGGATTGAACGGTTGACAAAAACGCAGAGAGAGACACGATCGCTGAGGGTCGAGTGCGGGATTGGAAACAATGGCCCAGATCGCGCGTGATGAGATCTAACGGCCCAGATCATGTTTCGCCCAAAAAATTTCTTCCCACATCGAAACAGAGAGCAGTTTTCACCTCCTTTATAACCCTAGTCCTCCCAACGAGTGCTGAGAAATCACACAACACCCATGAAGGGGGCTCTATACACAGGCTCCCGCCCGCAGGCCTTGGCTTACCCAGACCCCGCCATGACCTCATGCCCGCACTGGTGCGCCTATGCGCTCTTGGTCGCTCCCGAGCACCCTTTGAGGAACCTATGCTTGAGTTTTGGCCGGCATTGGCTTGAGGCTGATGGTCAAGCTTTTCCTCTTCGTGTGAGTGGCCTCCCTCGGCCCTAGCCAAAAAGGGCTGGCCCTAGTGGGCCAATTTTTTTTTGAAAAAACTACACTAAAAAAGTTTTAAGAAGAGGAAACCATCCATTTATTAAAACTATATATAATTTTATATTATTAAACATTATTGAATACAAATTAAAGTTGTTTTAGTTTTAAGTATTTCTAAAATAAATAATACTAAACCCATTTTTTTATCTCAAAAAGTTACGAAAAATAAATTTTAACAAACCTATATTATAATTTATATAATAGTATTCACAAAAACATAGTTCAATCAAAACATAACTTAATTTGAAATACTTAAACATAGTTTATAACATTATTTATGAAATGAAAATCATTACATTTTATTTGAAAAATTCGCAATGTGTTTTGAATTCCTTAATTATTTTCAAAATCACTTAAGAGTGAAATGAAGTTTTACACCATATCCTTTTAAAGTTCATAAATGATGGTTTAATTATAACCTTAATAATAACTCAATTATTTGGAATCTAATTACTATATAAATAAGTTCACTTATCCTAACAGGGTTCAACGACTATTTTTTTTATAACTGTTAGCTTCCAATTGTCACTAGAGCAACGGTCGAAAAACGTGTCCTATAAAACCAAACCTTACAGTGTCCAAAAACTCAAAAGGAAGAAGATGGTGCTTCCCATTTCGCTTATGCTCAGCATGGTTTTTATGATCACATTGGTGATGTTTTTTTAGTTGACCCAAAGGATTTCCTTTACATACTGGGTCTCATTGTCGTGATTGGGGGTGTTCATGTAGTTTTGGTAGGGTTTTTAACAGGTATATTTGGTTAGCATGATTACTGTTTTGATCTTGGTGTATTGTAGACCCTATGTTGTTCTTATTTAAATAAAGAGACTTATGTTTATCCTTTAATTTTTTTTCCTATTAAAAGGGATTTAACAAAAGTAAATGCATAATATCATCATTATATGATACCCAAAATTTGGGGTGTTACATTACTCCCCCCATCAAAGAATTGTGTCCCTGCAATTCATTTCATACAAACATGCTAAGAAAAAGCTCTCAATTGTTCCTACTATATCCCCCATCGTAAAGGATCCCCAGGTGCATTCAGTGGAACACACAAATTGATGCTCAACTCCTATAGTTCTCTGATCCAGATACACTTCGGGTAGAAGGGGTCGAAATCATGCACCAAAAACTCAGGCTTCCAGAGGGAGGCTCGAATGGTACAAGGTTTGGAAGTGTCCATATGTACCAACTTATGAAGAACATACTGAATTATGTATCAATCGAGAACATCTAAGTTATAGACGTTGTCATACAGGATAACGCTGAGGAGTTGGTACATGTAGGTCACATAAATGTTTCCCTCTAAAGCACCCTCTTGAAATTTTACTCCGGGCGTGTAGTTCCGGCCTAGGGTGAAACACAGGAAGAGCCCTTCGTGGTATTTTCCTCTCCCCTTATGCTCGGCCAATTGTGCTGAACCTATACTGTAGTAGATGGGAGCATTCCCTTGACAGGTATAAAGAATCCTCGGACTGTTTTTTCCTTCAAACAATTCCTTTCATGTTCCTCGTAGGTTCGCAAAGGTACAATACTCATCTTCAGAGGTTTTGATTGCAATAATATCCAATATCTCAGTAGGAAGAGATAACATGTGGGTTTTTCCTCCCATATGAAAGTTTAAGATGAGAGTTCAATCACATGAAATCCATCCAAAAGTATAAACAAAGTAAATACATAAGAAAGAATAGATAACAAAATATGTTCTTTAGATAACTATGGTGCACAACATAAAAAGGGTCTAATGGTTTCTCTAGTTCTCTAACACACGAATTCCCAATACAAACTCGAAACTCTCTATCTCCCTAAACTATATGCAACCTGAGAAATCAGGTTCGATACCATGGGAGCACTTATGGTATCTATATAGTCTCACATGTGGGGTGTACAACTGTGAGACATCCATATGTACTTGTAGTCTGTACACAGAACGAAAGGCTTTGTATTCAAGGATGTCAAATTCCATCATTTGACCAAAATGGCCATAAGACAAGACGTGACCCATGTATGCAGCGTGAAGATCTCCCTATGCAGGAGCATCTTGGAAAGCCGTGAGGGACAAGACGCCTTCTGCTGTGGTGAAGCATCTAAAAAGCTCGTTGGAGTACTTCCCCCGTCGTGTGTAAGATGGAAACTGGGCTTGCATCAGAAATATGTAATCTAGACCTACTCTTCAATGGAGTTGATGTACTCGGGGAGAGTTGGACACATCATAGGGATGTTTTCACGACATATGGATGAGGGAATAGTTTATAAAAGCTTCATGGATGGATGTGGAAATTATGGTTTTTAAGGCCTCATTGGGAAGGGACAAAATATTAGTACCATCGTTTTCCATCTAAAAATTAAGATAACTCATTTTAGTAATTCTGAAGTATATTTTTCTTTGTTTCGGTTCTGGATTTCCAGAGTTATCAAACTAAATCCTCTGATACCAACAGTGAAGACCTGACCCCAGAAAAACTAGTTGTCGGTGCCTTCTGAACATGATGTGTCATTTTCAAACAGAAACATGCACTGATAAACACAAATCAAATCCCATACAGATGATTGAGTACGGTTCGGGCTCTGGGAAACCAGTAACTTCAGAAATGTTTCATCTGATAAAAGTTGTTACATGAAAATTTAAAATTCATACCATAGGATGAGCATAAGAATCCTTAGTAACCAGTTTAAAATAAACAAATGAAACTTTTGAAAGAATTTTTTAAAAACTTATTCAAAGAACATTATCTTATAGAAAACGGTAACAAAAGTAACATAACATAAAAGTGCTCAAATAATATTTTTAAGGAATACATGAATCAATTAGGACATTTTAAAAAAGGGGTAGTAAAAGATATCCTAAACAAGAATGACGTATGATTGTTTAAGCACAAATTAATCCAATAAGAGTAATACTTAATAAGAGTTGTGTGTGAAGGGAAAAAACTTGAATTTCATATTTTTGTTACTATTTTATACGAATCATGCCCCAAACTTTTACTTGTGACATCAACGTGAACATGATAAAAATATAAGGGCAACAGTAGTGAAAGAATAGGCATATCATCTTGAAAAGAACATGTAACATGACTTGAATATGTGGCTTCAACATTTCATTTAGACATTCATGAACATATCACTGAGGTCCATCCCCAAGGGGTCAATAATGAAAAATTACCGAGGTTATTCACTAGGGTATCGTGAAGCTTGTAATCAATTGAGATTAATTCTTTACCCAATGCATTGGAGTGCCATCAGGGTGCACACTTAATATGTATTTACTTTCATGTGAGCCACATAAATCAATAATTTACTTAAACGGGGTTGTATATTCAGGATGTGCCATACCACCTTGGATAGTTCATTCATAGTTGGTCATAGTAGTTGAATTTATAAATCTTATAAGTTAGACATGCTTCTAGATGATTAAAAACCAAGCTAACAATCATATGACCGTTATTAAAAGGAAAGAAGAAAGGCAGGTTATGGAACATACATTGATATCGAAGGTACTGAAAGAACAAAAAACTATAAGTTATCACATGTAAGTTTTTTCTTGAAATTCTAAAATTTTATCATCCAATTAATTACATGGTGAACCAAAAAATCTGAGGTACGGTTTTGAGCTTTCACATGATAAAACATTCAATATTGTTAAGCCTTTGCATAACACTGAATAATTTTCATGGAAGAAATCATGACTCTTCACCATAAGCAACATCATCTAAAAGATAGAAATAACAAATAAGTTACTCTTAAATGTGAATATAAGTTTTGTTTAACAACCTATTTCTTATGTTTTTAATACTCCACCTAAAATCAAGGGTTAATTTGTAAGGTCCTTAACAACTGAAATCATGGTTCATGCAACAAATAAAATATATGAATGTACCCAAATGCAAACTGGAAAATTGGCATAACCATTACTGTTAATCCCCTATGAATATTAGTTTTACAACGTTTTGAATATGGAAGGTCATTCCCTTAGTCATAAAATGTATTTATGAAAACCTACAAAAAAATAATTTTATAAAAACCCGATCATATATATAACATTTTAAAAATTTATTTATTATTTAAATTTAAAATTATGTGAGTGTGAATACGTGTAGTGTGTGAAAAATTATACACAAACTTCGTACATATAATCGAAATAGAAAGGTCATGCCCATTCCGGCATATAACCGACGTATAGACATATAACCAAAAGTATATATGTATTTTCAAAAAAAATATGAGGCCAGGTATAATCCTTACATTCATCAAGCTATTTGAATGCAAGAGAACCCGAAGGCCTAGGTTTTACATTTAATAACATTTGGACAGAATGGTAAGGTAAAATAAATATATTCTTTTCCGAATATATAAGTGTATTTATTCTGAAAGAAGAAAACAAGGAAAAAATAAAAACCCTTACTTTAAAAACCAGGGAAATGAGGACTTCAGGGAGGGTTGTTCAGGCTTGCTGGAGACTTGAACAGAAGAGAAGAACCAAGAGGACTCAGTTATTTATATACAAAATCTCACACACCACATTGCATGAAAAAACGTACCAAATTGTGTTGCATTCAATGGGGGTGTCGTGCTTCAAGAAAACAGGGAGACATGGGGGTCCTCGGCTGTCAGAGGTGATGAAAATGCGGGGTGTGCCATAGGGTAGGGTTACTGGTGTAACCCATGAGTGGATGAAGAAGAAGACGCGGCTAAGGGAAATGCTGGGGAAAAATGGACAGTCCAGATCGATCCAAGGGATGAGATGCATCTATTGTTTTAAAAGAATTGAGCGGATTATATTAGATCTAAGTTTCATCAGATGGTCTAAGTTTGACGTGTATATTTTAAAAACCTCGAACGACCATGATTAGATCACACCGGATCGAACGGTTGACAAAAACTGTGGAGAAAGACGCGATCGCTGAGGGTCGAGTGTGGGATCAGAAACAACATCCCAGATCACGCGTGACGGGATCCAATGATCCAGATCACGTTTCTCCCAAAAAACTGCTTCCCACATCAAAACTGAGAGAAGTTTTAACCTCCCTTATAACCTCGACCCTCCAAAATAGTGCTCAAAAATCACACAGCACCCACGAAGGGGGGCCTATTGACGCACGCCTGTCGTAGGGTGTGGCAAAAAAATTATTTCCTAAGCTAAAATGTAGTAATGTGGTTGACCTAGGATGTCTCCCGAAGAGGAGTGCACACAAAATGGGTTGTCACTTTAAAACGGGGGTAAAAAAGTTGTGAACAGAAATTTGAAATTCAAATGATTGAAAAACAATGAAATTTAAAAGGGTGATTAGGTCGGGGTCGGTTTCCTAATTATAATGCTATCCTTGTTCAATTTAATTCAAACCTCTTCTTCTTAGTTGATTAAAGTGAGTTTCCACAATCGTTTCTTCTCACTTCCTTGGTGAAATTGTTATTGTGAGAGAAAACCTTACAAAGATCTCGGTTTGGTCAACTCTCCTTCCATGTGTAAAATAGTTGTATTGAATATCCTTAATTGAAATGGGAAATTCCCGATCGGGTTTTGTTTATCCCAAACAATCAAGAACATTCACTACACCTTTTACACGTACTGACGATCGTCGAGTACTTCACCACTAATTCCTAGTTTATTCCATCGTATATAAACCAGAAATTAGTGGAGGGAGATATTGATTATTTTACCAAGGAAAAAATAAATAACGGAATTAATATTCAAGAACGATCGCACTTGATTATAAAATCCGCTATAAGAAATTGAAAACAACTTTGAAGAAGAAAGAAATTTATTCAATTACGTCCAAGAACTCAAGCATTACAATATAGAAAACCAACCCTTCCCCAATCACTCCAAAAGTTTACCCCACCATGGTAAGGGTAATCGAGTTGAATGGGGAAGAAGAAGGCATTAACAAACTATGAAAAAGAAAATAAATAAAAGATAAAGCTGAAAAGTTCTCCTTCTTGGTGTCCCGGAAGGAATGGGGTGGAGAATGGATGCCTTGAGAGGGTGGAGCTCTCCTCCTTTTATATCCAGAATTCTTCCCCCGAATGTCTACGCGTTGTAGCCCCATTATATTACATCTTCACGCGTTGAACCCTTCATTAATGTTGTTCATAATTCCCTTGGACGTGTCCCCTAAAAGTTTCATCGGATTTGGACATGTATTCCGAGAGTTATGGCCGTTTTACTATGAGAATTTATTCTGTCCAGTCAGACTCTCCAAAACGAACTCCCCCGGATTAGGGTGCTTTAATGGCCCCATAAACGGCCAATTCACTCGGTGCTTCCTTCATAACAGATTCTCCAAAACTCCTTGCGCGTCCACCCACCGAATTTCACAAGCTTTGGCCCCACAGTGGATGAGTTATGGATCCCACATCAAAACTAGGCAGAACTGAAAACAGTTTTCTTGAGCCAACTTGTGAGCTTCTTTTGAGCTTCCATATGGCCGATTCAGATTTTGGTCCAAATATATTAAATTCAGACACGGATGTCTAGAATCTGAAAAAGAAAGAATTTTGCAATTTCGATCAGTGTAGATAATGTTATGGCCAATCTACCGAAATAATTTAAAACTGTTAAAAATCCAAAATGGCCAATTTTTACTATTCAGCTCAAAATAACACCATTATCATAAAAATGAAACAATTCATCTTAGAGGAACAATTTTGTGGGTTTAAAACAATGATATTCAATATAAATTAATTGAAAATATTTGTTCTATCAATTCCCCCACACATAGCACTTGGACTCCTGGACAAGTAAAAATCAAATCAAATCAAATCCAAAACACATATCAATGAGATCAATCAAATCAATTTCAAGAAACAAAAAGATATCATGCCTCATAAAAACTGTTTTTTCAAGTTCTCCATTTAAGATTTTAATATATTTCTACTTCATTTCTTATCCCATGCACACAAAACACCTACCTCACATGAATTTTCTCTCATCTCACAAATGTAAAGGCTGAACAAGGTTTTTCTCATCCAAACTCACACAAGAGTCACCATAGGTTTGATAAATTCCTAATTCTCCACCCGATGTGAGTCAAGAACATGTGTTTCTCATGAGGACTTTTCAGGGTTGTTCTGTGGCTTCCGGTTGGTAGGATTTAGATGTTAAAAGTTCTGAGGCCGAAAAAGGAAGGCTTGGATCTTATTGAAGCAAAATTGCAAGATTCTAGTTTTCACTCAAATATGGTCTCCTTCACTTCCCCTTTGTTGAAAATAGGCTCCATCATCATTCAATCAGCTCAACAGCAAACATTTCAATCTTTTCAAACATGATTTTTTTTTAAAGCTCCAGATAGGCACAACTTTCTTTTTACATTGGAAGCTCCAGAAAGGCACAGCTTCTCTTTTCATAAAAGCTCCAGAAAAGGCACAGCTTTCAAAAGAATAATTTTTCAGCATCACACACAGCTCTTCCACAATTTATTTTCCACCCAAAGTATAACCAAATGAGGTAGTACACCACAAGACATCTTCCCCCACACATAAGTTCAACAAGATCATACAATTTTACTTCAAGACCAGGTATGATAGGGAAAATTGGCTTGTAATGTGGCTAACCTAACAGGCAATTCATGGCTACTAGGGGCTACAATGAAGGATAAATGTAAAGGTGGGCCATAATGAAAAGGATTATTTTGAAAAGGGGGCTTCAAACAAAATAAATGCCTCAATCATTTAAAACACACGTACCCCAACCCTCAAGTTTTGAAAGGAATAAATCAAATTCTAGTTAAAGCAAGTATGGTCTGGTTCTCTCAAGAAATGAGATGAATGAATAGAATATGACAAAAATGGTTCAGAAGCCTCACATGAAAGTTATTTCAAAGATATAGACAGTGAAATATGGCATGAGATTTAAAAATCAGTGTACTTTTCATGAATTTTTCAAAAGATTTGAACTTGAAACAAAGTCATTTCAGCATTAATTTAACATCAGTTTCATGAAATAGACTGGTTCACTCATTGACATGGGTTTCAAAAATGGTATTGATAATCATTTCAGCTCAAAAGTTTCAGAAACACACCAAAAATTGAAAAATAAACACACAAAAATTTGAAAACACACATTTTTTTTATTTTTTTTTTATTTTTGAAAACAAACATTTTTATTTTTAAAAACAAACATCAAATAAAAATCCTATACTACAAAGGTTCCCTCCCCCACACTTAAACGATGCAGTTTCCTCGATGCATTCAAGTGGATTTAACATGTAAGCCAATTTTCAAATTAATCACAACATCAAGAAAGTGTGAAAGAGAGGTACAACCAGATTTATTCGTAGTGAAACATTGAGTTAAGCTTCCAAGTGTTGCACTCTGAAAACCTACAAATAAAAGAACAAAAGAAAACATAAGATATTTATTGAAAGAAATAAAAATAGAAATAGGATGAGAATAGAAGGATAAAACTTGGTTTAATCCCCCAAGTGGGCCCTGGGTTTTGACTGCCTCCAGTGGGGCAGTTCTAATCAGTTATCCCCAATCTGATGGTGGATGAGGTTTCTTTGATTTGAACCACCACATGTGGCTCTTCCTAGATTTCATTTCATTGTTCTTGTTGAGGAGGACTCCATAGATAGAGTACACCGGATCCACCCCCTTCGCAATGTGGTACACTGTGCATGGTGGGGGTAGAATGAAGTAAAGAGCCTCCTCCTTCTTGGGTTCATCATGAACAAAATCTTCTTTATTCTCCAGTGGTTTCTGAAGGTATGATACATCTGGGGAAAAATCAAAGGGAATGTCAGAGTTTAATTCTATTTGAAAAAAATTAAAGCATGAAGAATCAATATCAAATTCTTCCCTTTCAAAGTAAGTAGCTTGTGTCTCATTTTCCTCCAGAAAATCCACTTTGAACTTCTCATGTACTCCCTCCATTAAATGTTCAATAGGTTTGGGGAGCTCCAGATGTTCCTCTTCAGATGCATATTCTCCCTCCAAGGAAATAAAAGTGTTGGATGAATCTGAAAAATTAAAACAAGGGGAGGTAATACTCAATTTAGTTTCAACAAAATCAAAAGCTAATGAGTTTATAAAAAGATTAACTCCCTGAGCTTGTTTGGATTCAATTTCTTCTTCAATGGGAGGTGCTTCATGAAGTTGAATTTCCCTCGATAGAGGTAGGCAGTCAGACTCCTCTATCTTCACTTCAAATTTCACTGATTTGTTGGTTTCTTTCTTCAATGTTGTTGAATCATCTACATTATGAGGAATAGTTGGCTCAAGAAGTTCCTCACACTCATTCCAGAAGTTATCCAGATCTTTTTGATCTCCCGTATGTATTTCAATTGCTAAATCTTCTTCATCAATCTCATCCAACATTGATTGAGATGGGTTCAATGGACCTTCTTTTAATTTCATCAATGCTTCCATGGGTTCTTCAACTTGAAGGATTTGTGGGGATACTTCTTCCATCAATTTTTCTGGTTCTGGTTCTTGTTCGGGCTCTAGTTGTGGATCCTGGGATGCATGTACTTGTTCCGCTATCCACTGTATTGAGGTCTCGAGGTTTTGAACTGTTTGACTAATTCTTTCAAATTGGGATTCAATATCCTTGTGAACTTCTTCTTCTTGGTGTTGTACATTGATCATGTCTTGATAAAATTCTGGAAAATACTCCTGAAGTTCAATTAATTCTCTGGCCAATCCCTCCAACACTGGGTATTCGAGGTTCTCTTTAAGGTTTTCAATGAGATCCTTGAATTCATCCTCGGTTACGATTTGGTTTCGAGCCCCTCGAATTTGTTTAGCCAAGAAAGAAACTTTATACTCTATAGACCAAGGTGATTCAATAATTGGCTCTCTCACTGGTGGGTAATTGTTCCATGAATTAAAAAAATAATCATTTGAAAACAACATGGTAAAAGATTTTTTTTTAAAAAAAATTAAATTTGAAAACGTGAAATCTTTACAAATAAATTGTGGCACTACCTCCCCGGCAACGACGCCAAGTTTGACGCACGCCTGTCGTAGGGCGTGGCAAAACAATTATTTCCTAAGTTAAAATGTAGTAATGTGGTTGACCTAGGATGTCTCCCGAAGAGGAGTGCACACAAAATGGGTTGTCACTTTAAAACGGGGGTAAAAATGTTGTGAACAGAAATTTGAAATTCAAATGATTGAAAAACAATGAAATTTAAAAGGGTGATTAGGTCGGGGTCGGTTTCCTAATTATAATTCTATCCTTGTTCAATTTAATTCAAACCTCTTCTTCTTAGTTGATTAAAGTGAGTTTCCACAATCGTTTCCTCTCACTTCCTTGGTGAAATTGTTATTGTGAGAGAAAACCTTACCAAGATCTCGGTTTGGTCAACTCTCCTTCCATGTGTAAAATAGTTGTATTGAATATCCTTAATTGAAATGGGCAATTTCCGATCGGGTTTTGTTTATCCCAAACAATCAAGAACATTCACTACACCTTTTACACGTACTGACGATCGTCGAGTACTTCACCACTAATTCCTAGTTTATTCCATCGTATATAAACCAGAAATTAGTGGAGGGAGATATTGATTATTTTACCAAGGCAAAAATAAATAACGGAATTAATATTCAAGAACGATCGCACTTGATTATAAAATCCTCTATAAGAAATTGAAAACAACTTTGAAGAAGAATGAAATTTATTCAATTACGTCCAAGAACTCAAGCATTACAATATAGAAAACCAACCCTTCCCCAATCACTCCAAAAGTTTACCCCACCATGGTAAGGGTAATCGAGTTGAATGGGGAAGAAGAAGGCATTAAAAAACTATGAAAAAGAAAATAAATAAAAGAGAAAGCTGAAAAGTTCTCCTTCTTGGTGTCCCGGAAGGAATGGGGTGGAGAATGGGTGCCTTGAGAGGGTGGAGCTCTCCTCCTTTTATAGCCAGAATTCATCCCCCGAATGTCTACGCGTTGTATCCCCATTAAATGACATCTTCACGCGTTTCGCCCTTCATGAATGTTGTTCCTAATTCCCTTTTCCGTGTGCCCTCAAAATTTCAGCGGATTTGGACATGTATTCCGAGAGTTATGGCCGTTTTACTATGAGAATTTATTCTGTCCAGTCAGACTCTCCAAAACGAACTCCTCCGGATTAGGATGCTTTAATGGCCCCATAAACGGCCAATTCACTCGGTAATTCCTTCATAAAAGATTCTCCAAAACTCCTTGCGCGTCCACCCACCGAATTTCACAAGCTTTGTCCCCACAGTGGATGAGTTATGGATCCCACATCAAAACTAGGCAGAACTGAAAACAGTTTTCTTGAGCCAACTTGTGAGCTTCTTTTGAGCTTCCATATGGCCGATTCAGATTTTGGTCCAAATATATTAAATTCATCCATGGACGTCTATAATCTGAAAAAGAAATAATTTTGCAATTTCGATCAGTGTAGATAATGTTATGGCCAATCTACCGAAATAATTTCAAACTGTTAAAAATCCAAAATGGCCAATTTTTACTATTCAGCTCAAAATAACACCATTATCATAAAAATGAAACAATTCATCTTAGAGGAACAATTTTGTGGGTTTAAAACAATGATATTCAATATAAATTAATTGAAAATATTTGTTCTATCAATTCCCCCACACTTAGCACTTGGACTCCTGGACAAGTAAAAATCAAATCAAATCAAATCCAAAACACATATCAATGAGATCAATCAAATCAATTTCAAGAAACAAAAAGATATCATGCCTCATAAAAAACTGTTATTTCAAGTTCTCCATTTAAGATTTTAATATATTTCCACTTCATTTCTTATCCCATGCACACAAAACACCTACCTCAAATGAATTTTCTCTCATCTCACAAATGTAAAGGTTGAACAAGGTTTTTCTCATCCAAACTCACACAAGAGTCACCATAGGTTCGATAAATTCCTACTTCTCCACCCGATTGAGTCAAGAACATGTGTTTCTCATGAGGACTTTTCAGGGTTGTTCTGTGGCTTCCAGTTGGTAGGATTTAGATGTTAAAAGTTCTGAGGCCGAAAAAGGAAGGCTTGGATCTTATTGAAGCAAAATTGCAAGATTCTAGTTTTCACTCAAATATGGTCTCCTTCACTTCCCCTTTGTTGAAAATAGGCTCCATCATCATTCAATCAGCTCAACAGCAAACATTTCAATCTTTTCAAACATGATTTTTTTTAATGCTCCAGATAGGCAGAACTTTCTTTTTACATTGGAAGCTCCAGAAAGGCACAGCTTCTCTTTTCATAAAAGCTCCAGAAAAGGCACAGCTTTCAAAAGAATAATTTTTCAGCATCACACACAGCTCTTCCACAATTTATTTTCCACCCAAAGTATAACCAAATGAGGTAGTACACCACAAGACATCTTCCCCCACACTTAAGTTCAACAAGATCATACAATTTTACTTCAAGACCAGGTATGATAGGGAAAATTGGCTTGTAATGTGGCTAACCTAACAGGAAATTCATGGCTACTAGGGGCTACAATGAAGGATAAATGTAAAGGTGGGCCATAATGAAAAGGATTATTTTGAAAAGGGGGCTTCAAACAAAATAAATGCCTCAATCATTTAAAACACACGTACCCCAACCCTCAAGTTTTGAAAGGAATAAATCAAATTCTAGTTAAAGCAAGTATGGTCTGGTTCTCTCAAGAAATGAGATGAATGAAAAGAATATGACAAAAATGGTTCAGAAGCCTCACATGAAAGTTATTTCAAAGATATAGACAGTGAAATATGGCATGAGATTTAAAAATCAGTGTACTTTTCATGAATTTTTCAAAAGATTTGAACTTGAAACAAAGTCATTTAAGCATTCATTTAACATCAGTTTCATGAAATAGACTGGTTCACTCATTGACATGGGTTTCAAAAATGGTATTGATAATCATTTCAGCTCAAAAGTTTCAGAAACACACCAAAAATTGAAAAATAAACACACAAAAATTTGAAAACACACATTTTTTTTATTTTTTTTTATTTTTGAAAACAAACATTTTTATTTTTAAAAAAAACATCAAATAAAAATCCTATACTACAAAGGTTCCCTCCCCCACACTTAAACGATGCAGTGTCCTCGATGCATTCAAGTGGATTTAACATGTAAGCCAATTTTCAAATTAATCACAACATCAAGAAAGTGTGAAAGAGAGGTACAACCTGATTTATTCATAGTGCAACATTGAGTTAAGCTTCCAAGTGTTGCACTCTGAAAATCTACAAATAAAAGAACAAAAGAAAACATAAGATATTTATTTAAAGAAATAAAAATAGAAATAGGATGAGAATAGAAGGATAAAACTTGGTTTAATCCCCCAAGTGGGCCCTGGGTTTTGACTGCCTCCAGTGGGGCAGTTCTAATCGGTTATCCCCAATCTGATGGTGGATGAGGTTTCTTTGATTTGAACCACCACATGTGGCTCTTCCTAGATTTCATTTCATTGTTCTTGTTGAGGAGGACTCCGTAGATAGAGTACACCGGATCCACCCCCTTCGCAATGTGGTACACTGTGCATGGTGGGGGTAGAATGAAGTAAAGAGCCTCCTCATTCTTGGGTTCATCATGAACAACATCTTCTTTATTCTCCATTGGTTTCTGAAGGTATGATACATCTGGGGAAAAATCAAAGGGAATGTCAGAGTTTAATTCTATTTGAAAAAAATTAAAGCATGAAGAATCAATATCAAATTCTTCCCTTTCAAAGTAAGTAGCTTGTGTCTCATTTTCCTCCAGAAAATCCACTTTGAACTTCTCATGTACTCCCTCCATTAAATGTTCAATAGGTTTGGGGAGCTCCATATGTTCCTCTTCAGATGCATATTCTCCCTCCAAGGAAATAAAAGTGTTGGATGAATCTGAAAAATTAAAACAAGGGGAGGTAATACTCAATTTAGTTTCAACAAAATCAAAAGATAATGAGTTTATAAAAAGATTAACTCCCTGAGCTTGTTTGGATTCAATTTCTTCTTCAATGGGAGGTGCTTCTTGAAGTTGAATTTCCCTCGATAGAGGTAGGCAGTCAGACTCCTCTATCTTCTCTTCAAATTTCACTGATTTGTTGGTTTCTTTCTTCAATGTTGTTGAATCATCTACATTATGAGGAATAGTTGGCTCAAGAAGTTCCTCACACTCATTCCAGAAGTTATCCAGATCTTTTTGATCTCCCGTATGTATTTCAATTGCTAAATCTTCTTCATCAATCTCATCCAACATTGATTGAGATGGGTTCAATGGATCTTCTTTTAATTTCATCAATGCTTCCATGGGTTCTTCAACTTGAAGGATATGTGGGGATACTTCTTCCATCAATTTTTCTGGTTCTGGTTCTTGTTCGGGCTCTAGTTGTGGATCCTGGGATGCATGTACTTGTTCCGCTATCCACTGTATTGAGGTCTCGAGGTTTTGAACTGTTTTACTAATTCTTTCAAATTGGGATTCAATATCCTTGTGAACTTCTTCTTCTTGGTGTTGTACATTGATCATGTCTTGATAAAATTCTGGAAAATACTCCTGAAGTTCAATTAATTCTCTGGCCAATCCCTCCAACACTGGGTATTCGAGGTTCTCTTTAATGTTTTCAATGAGATCCTTGAATTCATCCTCGGTTACGATTTGGTTTCGAGCCCCCCGAATTTGTTTAGCCAAGAAGGAAACTTTATACTCTATAGACCAAGGTGATTCAATAATTGGCTCTCTCACTGGTGGGTAATTGTTCCATGAATTAAAAAAATAATCATTTGAAAACAACATGGTAAAAGATTTTTTTTTAAAAAAAAATTAAATTTGAAAACGTGAAATCTTTACAAATAAATTGTGGCACTACCTCCCCGGCAACGGCGCCAAGTTTGACGCACGCCTGTCGTAGGGCGTGGCAAAACAATAATTTCCTAAGTTAAAATGTAGTAATGTGGTTGACCTAGGATGTCTCCCGAAGAGGAGTGCACACAAAATGGGTTGTCACTTTAAAACGGGGGTAAAAATGTTGTGAACAGAAATTTGAAATTCAAATGATTGAAAAACAATGAAATTTAAAAGGGTGATTAGGTCGGGGTCGGTTTCCTAATTATAATTCTATCCTTGTTCAATTTAATTCAAACCTCTTCTTCTTAGTTGATTAAAGTGAGTTTCCACAATCGTTTCCTCTCACTTCCTTGGTGAAATTGTTATTGTGAGAGAAAACCTTACCAAGATCTCGGTTTGGTCAACTCTCCTTCCATGTGTAAAATAGTTGTATTGAATATCCTTAATTGAAATGGGCAATTCCCGATCGGGTTTTGTTTATCCCAAACAATCAAGAACATTCACTACACCTTTTACACGTACTGACGATCGTCGAGTACTTCACCACTAATTCCTAGTTTATTCCATCGTATATAAACCAGAAATTAGTGGAGGGAGATATTGATTATTTTTCCAAGGAAAAAATAAATAACGGAATTAATATTCAAGAACGATCGCACTTGATTATAAAATCCACTATAAGAAATTGAAAACAACTTTGAAGAAGAAAGAAATTTATTCAATTACGTCCAAGAACTCAAGCATTACAATATAGAAAACCAACCCTTCCCCAATAACTCCAAAAGTTTACCCCACCATGGTAAGGGTAATCGAGTTGAATGGGGAAGAATAAGGCATTAAAAAACTATGAAAAAGAAAATAAATAAAAGAGAAAGCTGAAAAGTTCTCCTTCTTGGTGTCCCGGAAGGAATGGGGTGGAGAATGGATGCCTTGAGAGGGTGGAGCTCTCCTCCTTTTATAGCCAGAATTATTCCCCCGCATGTAGACGCGTTGTAGCCCCATTAAATGACATCTTCACGCGTTGAACGCTTCATGAATGTTGTTCATAATTACCTTGGCCGTGTCCCCTAAAAATTTCATCGGATTTGGACATGTATTACGAGAGTTATGGCCGTTTTACTATGAGAATTTATTCTGTCCAGTCAGACTCTCCAAAACGAACTCCTCCGGATTAGTGTGCTTTAATGGCCCCATAAACGGCCAATTCACTCGGTGATTCCTTCATAAAAGATGCTCAAAAACTCCTTGCGCGTCCACCAACCGAATTTCACAAGCGTTGGCCCCATAGTGGATGAGTTATGGATCCCACATAAAAACTAGGCAGAACTGAAAACAATTTTCTTGAGCCAACTTGTGAGCTTATTTTGAGCTTCCATATGGCCGATTCAGATTTTGGTCCAAATATATTAAATTCAGAAATGGATGTCTGGAATCTGAAAAAGAAAGAATTTTTCAATTTAGATCAGTGTAGATAATGTTATGGCCAATATACCTAAATAATTTAAAACTGTTAAAAATCCAAAATGGCCAATTTTTACTATTCACCTCAAAATAACACCATTATCATAAAAATGAAACAATTCATATTAGAGGAACAATTTTGTGGGTTTAAAACAATGATATTAAATATAAATTAATTGAAAATATTTGTTCTATCACCTATACACGGGCTCCTTCCCGTCGGCCTTGGCCTACCCGGACCTCATCACGGCCTCACGCCCACACTGGTGTGCCTATGTGCTTCTGCTCACTCCCAAGCACCCTTTTGGGAAACTATGCCCAAGCTCGGGCTGGCCTTGGCTTGGGGATGAGGGTCAGGCTCAGCCACTTCATGTGAGCTGCCTCCCTCGGCCCTATACAAAAGGGGCTAGCCCTAGTGGGCCAATTTTTTTTATAGAAATCTACACTAAAAAACGTTTTAAGAAGAGGATACAATCCATTTATTAAAAATATAATGAATTTTAAATTCTTAAAAATTAATGAATACAAATTAAACTTGTTTTAGTTAGAAGTATTTATAAAATTAAAAATAGTAAACCCCTTTTTAACTCAAAAAGTTACAAAAAGGAAATTTTAATAAAACTACATTAAAATTTTTATACTAGTATCCTCGAAAACTTAGTTCAATCAAAACATAATTTAATTTGAAAAACATAAATATAGTTTATAACATTATTTAAGAAATGAAAATCGTTACATTTTATTTGAAAAATTCGCAAAGTGTTTTGAATTCCTTAATTCTTTTCAAAATCACTTAAGGGTGAAACAAATTTTTACACCATATCCTTTTAGAGTTCATAAATTATGGTTTAATTATAACCTTAATCATAACTCAATTATTTGGAAACTAATTAATATTTACATAAGTTCACTTATCCTAACAAGGTACACCCACTATTTTTTTATAACTGTAAGCTTCCAATGGTCACTAGTGAAATGGTTGAAAAAGTGTCCTATAAAACCAAACCATATGATGTCCTAAAACTCAAAAGGAAGAAGATGGTTCTTCCCATTACGTTGATGCTCAACATGGCATTTTTTATCATAGTAGTGTTGTTTTTTGATTTAGTTGACTCGAAGGATCTCATTTACTTACTCGGCCTCATAATGGTGATTGGGGGTCTTCCAATAGTTCTGATAGGATTTTTAATAGGTATATTTGGTTAGTATGATAAATCTTTTGATCTCTGTGTATTGTAGACACTACAGTGTTATTTTTTAAATAAATATCCATATATTTACCCTTTAATTTTTTGTTCGGTTAAAAGGGATTTAACAAAAGTAAATACATAATATCATCATTATATGATACCCAAAATTCGGGGTGTTACATATTGTTTTTTTTTACTTGTCATAATATTCATTTTCATTTAATTTTTGGTATTTTTATATGTTATATTTATGTATTATTGAGCTTGAGCTTCTTTTATTTGTTCATGTATGCCTTTTCATCAGTTTATAGATAGGGAATATGCCCTAAGCCTTGGTCCAATTTCCCATTTGATATATGTCATCCTCATACCTGATATTGATCCATTGATCCTTATGATCCGTTGGTTTTCTATTCCTCCCTTTTTTCATTCTTCGTGAAATGGATTGGCTTGATCTATGGGTGACCCTTGATATCTTATCCTCTGATGTCAGATGTCCTTATTTTGTTGTCTAAGTGGTTATGTTGGGACACTTATCAAGATTTTTCATATCCACTGTTATATGATCTAGTATTCCTCTACCCCTACAAGAATTACTCGACGATTTGGAATCTACTTCTCCACTTGTGGGAGATTTAGATGGGAAAAATATCCATGGTTTTTGGAGCTCTAGTTTTCCTCGAGGGAGAAGAGAAGATGAAGTAGCACCGGTGGGATTCCTTGACTTACCAAAGAAGAAATAGTGATCTTGATAAGTTTTTATCATCTTCATCTATTCTTGGTGAGGAGATTTTTTGAGGTCCTTGTGTTCCATGGTGTTCCTTTTACCAAGATGGAAATGATGATTATATTAGAGTACCATCTCGATGACCCTAACAACAAGACCTAATTACATAGAGTCTCTATGAAAGCACATAGGATAGATTTATCTGTAGTAAGGGGCATTAGTATGGTATTCTACTTCTTTTCTATTGGTTTTTTATGATTTTTATTTGATTATTATTTGGTTCTATATTGTGTATGTTGTTTGAGTTTTTCCAAGGTGCACAATATATGATGAATCCCCAACTTGGTTCTACTGTGAGTCCTGGCATTTCAAGAACATGAACATTGGATATTTTCCTCATGATCCTTTTTCTTATATGGTTATGTTTCACTATTTATCACATATCTTTTATAATCCCATTTTTTCATAGTGGAATCTTGGTACCCGTGCACCATGCATATAGGCCAAATAGTTAAATAATTTCAAAAACCTATGGTCCTCTTTATGATTTGATTACTACTTTATGTCAATCGTTTCTATTGATAATATTGCTTATGTTTGAGTCTTTTATCTCTAATAGGTCATGGTAATTATTAGTATTAATATCAAAACCAGTTATATATATTCTCATTAGCATGTTATCTATTGTAAATGATTACATGAATCTGTACTTTTTATTCTCTCGTTCTTTGTTTATGGTTTGTTAAAATCAACATGTTACAATTCCGATTATGATAAACCATTACATGATTTGTATTATTAATGTTTTCATGATTATTCCTACTATTTATATAATTATAAACATGTTAAATTTCTTTCGGTATTTTTGAGAAAAAAAATTATACCCATACAACTCAATTACTCCATTGAAAGTAGGCTACCTCATAGCACAACCCACAAATTTTTTATAGAATCTGATAAAAAAATATTTAGTAAGGCTACTATTGGGATAAAATATTATTGTCCCTTTCATGATGTGATAATTGTGATATAAAAGTAAATTAAAAATGAATAAAAAATGAACAATAGATATAACATTGAAAACCCCACAAATAAAGAGGGGTAAAAAACCATAGAAAAATAGAATGATATCACAATGGTAAAAGAGGTTAAACACACTCTCTTTCTATTATTCGGAAAATATCCATGTAATTAACTCTCTTGAGTAATGTATAATGCACCTCACAAAATACAACACTCAAAATGTTGAAGTAGGAAGATCAATACTTATGGTGATGATACTAAAACCGTCAAAGCGTTCTGCCTTTTATTGGAAAGTCACTTACTTGATCTTCCTCCACTATTTAACTCCATGGGTTAGTTTTTCCACCCATCCCACTAACCACACTAGCCCACTTTAAAAAATCAAGGGGGTGAAACTGTTTGTGAGAAATAAAATGCCAATATATATATCACACTTGGATATCTGATTAGGAACCAATAATATTTCCACAAATATTTTCGATCTTCCAAACATGTTGCTCTTATATCTATGATTACGATTGAAGATTTTTACTATATTAACTTTACAAAGATAATAAACTTCATCATAAAATTAACCTAATTTTCTTCAATATAAATTTCTTGCATATCCACTCTTCCATCCTCCACTACATCTCAAACAAGGTGATATTGTACCATAATGTGCTTTATCTTGGAATGAAAAGATAGATTCCATTTAATTTTCAAGGTGCTATGATTGTCACAATACAATTGGAAATAATTCTGTCATTGTTCGGGATCCTCTGGAAACATTCACATCTAAATCACCTATTTGAAAGCCTATATAGATTTCATGTAATCTACCTTAGTCGTGGATAAATATATAACATACTAAAACTTTAAATTCCAGATCACAACTCATCCTATAAAATTAAACGCATAACCCAAAGTTTATTTTTGTTGGTCATAATCACCTATGAAATCTGAATCTGCATAGGCTCTAATAGTGAAGTGTGATCCTCAATAACATAATACAGCATATGAGATCTCCTTGATGTATCTAAGGGTCTTCTTTAATATGTTCCAATACTCCCGTATTTAATTCTCCACATACCAACTATCTTCTCCCACTACAAGTGAAATATATGGTCTCATATAAACCATAGATATTATCATACTACCCACTGCTAGTGCATAAGGTAATTGAGACATCTCCATCCTCTATAATTCATTATTATCACTTTTAGGATTCATCATTGAGGATAACATAAAATTAATAGTTGTTGGGGGTAAATGTAGGCTTATAATGTCTCATGTGGATTTATTTCAAGATATTCCTCAAGAAATTATTTTTTTTATAGCGAAAGCATACCCATATTTATATTTCATTAAATATGTATCCCAAGATATTATTTTTTGGACCTAATTCTGTCATATCATACTCCCATGAAAACTATCAACATGTAACCCACATAAAATAGAAGAATGATAAACTAAATACCATCTGAACCCATGAAATATGCACAAGTATCTAAATGAAGAATTTTGTGCCCAATAATCATGATATAGGTATAAAATCTCTTTTACCAACACCATGGTGCCTGCTTAATACCACAAAAAGTTTTTCTCAACCTAAAAACCTAGTTCACATTTTCTTATTTTGAAATACATTCCGATTAGAGAATATATATTTATTTATCAAGATCATCATGTAGAAAAGTTCTCTTCAAATCTATATACTCTGGAGTTAAACTATATATTGCACACATCCCAATAACTATCTAAACTTCCGTTATTCAGAAAATGGGAGAAAATATTTCCTAGAAATGAATAACTTATCTATAGGCATATCCTTTGACCACTATTCTTGCATGATATCTTTACAATTATTCCTTTTCATCCCAATTTATCATAAAGAATCTGTTTTTACCAATAGTCTTCCTTCTATGAGGTAATGGATCAATATCTCAAGTCTTGTTCTTATGAAGGGCATCAAGTTTCTTCTAAATTGCTTCCATCCATGTGGATATTTCTGAACTCCTCATCACCTCCAAACAAAATAATATAGATTATCGTCCTCCATCAATAATTAGTACATAATATTTCTCTCAGTGATAAATTATTAGTGCCATATTGGTTCTCTTTTATCTTGAGTTGATCATCATTGTCCAAAATCAATAATAACTTTATCATCATGCTCCTCAAAGGAAATTGGTTCTTCTATGGATTCTTCCTCCACCCCAAATGTTATAGTATATGTGTTCTCTTTCTTCAAGTCCCCATTAATCATCACTTACACCTTATATTCTAGACATATAACATCCATGCTGATGATAAGTCTATGGGTAGTGGGGTCCCACATACGATACCCATTCACACCATCAACGTATCCTGAGAATATAGATTCATTGGATCTCAAATCCAACTTCAATATTTCATGATCATTAAACAATACAGATGCATGACCTCTATAAGTATGTAACGATGAATAGTTAGTAGGTGTACCACTCCACATATTCATTAGTGTTTTCATATCCATCATCACAAAAGTAAATCAATTGATCACATAACATGTTCTCTTCATTACTTTATCCCATAACTTATTGAAAATTTCTACAGTATTCAATATCTCCCTTGTTATATCCAACAAGGTTATGTTCTCCCACTTTGCCACTCCATTTTGTTGAGGATTGTATAACACCATGAATTTTCTCTTGAATCCTTCTCATTCAAAAAAAAGTTTCAAAATCATCACTTGAATATTTTCCACCGCTGTCAATCCTCAAACACTTGATCTTCTTTAAAGATTCCATTTTCATCCATGCTTTGAATGTTTTGAAGACTTTAAAAACAATTGATTTCATCTTGATTGGGTACACCTAACATCTCATGGAATAATCATAAATGAATTCTACAAACACCTTTCTCTTCCCAGGGATATAAATAGTGCTTTCCAAATATTGGAATGGATCAAATCTAAGATATCCTTGCTCCTCATTGCTGACGTCACAAAATTCAACCAATGTTGGTTAGAAAATCATAATGCTCCAAAAAATGTAAAGGATACCTTTGTAATCTAGGAAGAAACATATGTTCAGTAAGAATCTTAAAGCTTCATTCGAACATAAGACCAAGCTTTTGATACCATGACTTCCTCAATGCTTTTGTTGAGGTAGTTAACATGACAACTATTGTAATGTCTTGGAAATTCCATATTTTTTTTAAATTATATAGAATTATTTTAAGACTGCAAAATCTGATGGCACATGATTCTGAGGCCCAGGGTTCCTAGAATTATCCGTCGAAGTTTTTTATGAATTAATTAGCGCACGTAAGCCGTTTTCCTAAAAAAATGGAATAATTATTAAAAAGATACTCGAATTAAATATATGAGGGCATTTTTTCCCTCAGAATGGTAGGTTTACCCATGTCATGTATTAAGTTTAGTTGGTGCGGGTCTCCTGTGAGAAAACCTGAAAATGGAATAACTGATAATAAAATAATTAAAAAAAATTACTGTATTTTACAAATGCTTATAACTCACGAATGGTAACTCAGATTAAAAATCTGAGACCACCGTTGAGCTCTTGAGGGTATTCTCTCTTTAGGAAGATACTAACTTTGGTCGGTGCGGGCCGCCAGTAAATATTAGTTTATGTTTGTAAATAAAATAATTAAGTGACAATTATTTTATTGTAAAATCCATAACTTTTAAACGGTAACTCGGATTGGAAATCCAAGAGTTTCGTTGGGTTCGTTGGGGCGTGTTCTAATTAGGAAAATCCTAACCTCAATCGAAGTAGGTTGAGGGTGACAGTTAATAATTTTACGAATGTTTTTTTGGGTATGTTCAGTAAACGTGTGAGCGGTGTTTTCTAAATTTTGAACTGTTGTTCGGCTTAAAAATTTGGGGGCATCGTTGAACCCACAACGCTGGTATTCGCTTAAGAGAGGTATAACTTCGACCACAGTAGGTTGGGTGAAAAAGTTATTTTTGTGGACATTTGAATGATTAATAAAATAACATGTTTTGTTATTTTAATTTCCTTATTTCCTCCAATGGACGAACGACGCTGGCGGGACAGACGATGTGTCAATCCAACAAATGGCTTAACTCTTCTTTTCTTGTAACCACACCATTGGAAATTCAGGAGGATCATTAATTGAATGAACCTCATTAATTCCACGAGCATTATACACTCCTTCTACTCTCCTATTTATTTGTAGCTCAGGGAGGGGTGTTGTCACGAATTCACAAAACGATGAAGCTCTGGCAAAGTACCGCGTCGCCAACCACCAGGAGGACGAGACTGGTTCCAACGAGCGGTGACGAGTGCCACCGAGTCATGAACCGATGACAACGATAAATGAGGTTTCTTCGACCGTTGTTAGTGGACGTCTCTTCCAGGCAGGGGGTTATTTTTGTTTGTGCGTTTTTGTTTCCCTCTTCCACATTCTTGAAATTATACGAAGAACGTGACTCAACCAACTGCTGGGTTGACCTGTGATTCATCTCTCTCTGTGGGAGGTTATTCCGAGGAATCATGTGGGGTTAATCTTGTGTTCAACAAAACTCTTTATTGACCTCCCTTAATATCCTTCATATTTCTAGATAACACGGAGGGTTCGGGACTAACAAACCTGGCCCAAACCCTCTGCTGTCTTTCTTTCCTTGCACTGCCTCGGAGGACCGTGAAAAAGTCGACACATGCCACAAGAGGAGGGTCACGGCTCATCATCTGCGGCGAACGGAGGAGGTGGCCAACACGACGGTCGACCGCAGGAAGGAAGGTGACACGACCGTCGCACAACCGATGAATAGAAGTTGCGGCGGCGGCCGAAACCACCTCCGGAGGGTTCCGCGACATCAACACAGTGCAGCCGCCTCACCAACCGAATGTCCTCTAGGCCTTTTGGAAATCCGAGTGACCAGGGGTTTACACCCCCTATTGGACTGAATTAGGCCGCATCGCTCGCAGTGGGCCGCTACTCTCGAGTCGGGGAACCACCCTCAAACCGGGCCACCGCCCTTAGACCGGGCCGCCGCCCTCGGACCGGGCTGCCGCCCTCAAGTCGGGCCGCCGCCCTCGGTCCTGACTACCTCCCTCAGAGCGGGTCGCCGCCCTCGCACCGGGCCCCCACCCTCACACCGGGCCCCCGCCCTCGGAGCGGGCCGGCGCCCTCGCACCGGGCCGCTGCCCTCAGACTGGGTTGCTGACCTTGAAGCGGGTTGCCTCCATTTAATGGGTCTCCGCCCAATGCAAGTCGGGCTTCCCCTTTGTGGGCCACGCTATTCTGGTCGGGTCGCCTTTGCAGGCCACCCCCCTTGTGGGCCGCCCCCCTGCGGGCCGCCCATCTTGCGGTTCAGACCAAACACTAGCCCCTCGGGCCGAGTCCACCCCGGCCCATCAGGCTGAGTCCACCCCGGCTCATCCCATAGCAAGTAGTGTCGGGTCGGTCCAACCAAGTCAGACTGAACACGGGCCCAACCTGACCCTCGAACACTTAAAGGAGCATATCTTGAGAACCAGATGCCTGTTTGATGAACTGTCTATAGTGTTGGGATCCTTGGATCGAGACGGTCCTTTTGGTATTCTTCAATTGGGTTTTTTAGGTTGTTGGAGTATGGATGGGTTGGATCGAACCCGAATCCAACTGGGCCCCCAAAGCTAAAATTCTTATAACTCACAGACCGGGCGTCCGATTGACGTGTAGTCTATCGCGTTGGAACCCTTACGACATGACAGTCATTTGAGGTATTCTCTTGTGGATCTTAGTGGTAGCTGAGTTATGACCAATATCTCGAGGGGCAGATTCTACAGAACATGAGTGTACTGGGTGTTAGGAAACCTGTGGCTGGCTGCAACGTGAAGAAATAACATCGATCTTATGTGGGTTAACATCTATCGATCCTGTGTCGGTCAGATCCTATGTGGGTTAGTGCTCAGTCATCCTGTGTGGGTCAGTGCATTTTGATCATGTGTGGGTCAGATCCTATGTGGGTCAGCGGGGGTTAGTTACCTATTGATCCTGTGTATGTCAGTAGTAGTGCTTCTTAATAGAATAAGATTATATAGTCTATGACTAATTATTTTTACTTCTGTACTTAAGTTATACCTTATTGGGAGCTGATTATTTTTCCTGTGTGTTACTTCTTACTTTGTGGTGTTACCTATGTGGTACTTCTACCTTTGTGGTATTGTCTTTGTGGTGTTACATGTGTGGTATTTCTATCTTTGTGGTGTTACATGCATGGTACTTCTGCCTTCGTGGTTTTATATTTGTGGTGTTACCCGTGTGGTACATCTACCTTCCTGTTGCATTCTATTTTCGTTCAGTTGTTTTGTACTACCAGTCATACTTGTACTTTTACAGTTGGGATTGTATTCCAGCTCCTTTTTTACTTTCAGCACTCTTTTACTACAACCTTTTTCTTTGTATATGCATCTTTTTGTGTTCTAGTCTGTGTGGTTGCCTCTTGTTTTGTTCTTGGACTGTGTGTCTGTACAGGTTAAAAAGCAATGTGGTCCCGTTTAAGAGACACACCTTTCCGGTGCTAGTTGTCAGCCTCTCGCCTATGGAATATGAGTTTTGGGTAGTCATGACATGGGCCCCGAAGGACGGGTCATGACAACTATCAACACCTCCTTGTATGCTTCACCATAAAGAACACATAGATTCTTTGAGATCTTCTCTATCTTCATCACCACAAGCACACCCTTCAGAATCTTCCCCATTCCATTGTTAGTGTAAGTCTTTCATCTGATGTCATCAAATCTACCCAAAGAAAATATGTTAATATTCAGGATCATCGCATGGTGTACTCCTTAGGTGGTTTGAATTATACCATCATGCATCTTCAGTTTGTTGGTATTGACTCCAAAGATCTTCAAGGTGTGATTGTTCCGCATGTAAACAAGCCCTTTCGAGATATGTTCATACTGATCAAACCATTCCCTTTGGGCCATGTTTCTATTTAATCAATTATCCATGTGTTGTTGAGATGATGTCTACCTCCATCCATCATTGATGTTTTTCTGACTAGTATGTCTCCATTTTTGTAAGTACTCATCATATTTCATTGAGAGTTGTTTTCACCACTCTTATTGTTCCAACTATTCTTTTGTAGTGCCCATACATTCCACAACCATAACATGTGATGTTGTTATTATTCTTTATTTGGACCTTCCATGATTTTTTTCTCCCACTTATAATCATGCTCCATTGTCCTTCCTCTCTCTATTGACAAAGTCTTCAATTGGGGAGATGTTTTTTGTCTGTCACTTTTCTCTTGCACTAAAATTTTTCTTCAAGAACCATAGCTGCAATGTTGTTGAGCATAAAAATTTCCATCATGATATTGTTGGTAAGGTTGATGATCAACTAATCATATGGATTTGTAATATTTAGAGCATAATACCAGAACATTCAGTATCCCTAATTTTGTAGCCCAGTGTCATGAGTTTAGAGAATAGGGTATTGACAGTGTTGATGTGATCAATCACTAATGATGACTCTTCATTGGAAGAGTGTAAAATTTTCTCTTTAAGAAAAATTTGGTGTGCAGTGACATGGTCTAATAATGTTTCTTAGAACATCATAATTTTCATTCATTGTATTTTTCTCTTCAATTCTTGATTGGACCTTGGACAACAAAGAAAAAGGGATGTTGGAAATAACATTCATATCCATGTCATCCCATTTCTCCTCTGCTAGACCCACCAGTATTTTGTGGATCATAAGTAGGAAATTGGTCTTCCACATCATCTCTTGCATCATCATTTTTTAGAATTATTAATACCTAAAAAAATGAACTTCACTCGGATGGGTATACCAGACTACCACAATCAAAGTGTGTTTTTATCAAAATGATAAACAGTACTCCATTGCATTTAGAGAAGTCAACTTTTTACCATAACATAGTACTACATAACATACATGATTGACCATCACTTTATTTTACATATTGAATCACCAACAAAGATTTATTTTGATGTCACAAACCAATCGGAGAAATCCTTGAGGGTGTTGGTGTCCACGTGGTAGTGTTTTCGGATGAAGTCAGGGAAGGTGGGCCATTCAAAGTCTGGGTATGCCCTCCGGGGGTTCCCGCTGGCCAAAAACTCCGGCGGGGGACTCACCACCCTGTCCCTCACCAGACACAGAAAAAATCTTATTGACTTCCTCACACTCCACTCATTCACCACCGCCTTGTGTACATAGCTCTTGTATATCCCATTCATCTGAACTTGTTATTTTCCCTTTCATTATGACTATGAAAATAATAAGTTTTAAATGGATCAGTTGTGAATGAAGACGCATATACCATAAAGGTGTCTCTAATAATAACAATGAACATGGATGGAGTGGGGGCGACAGAATGCCACCTACCGTCATATGAAACATGGAGGCCACCCACGTCGTCCTGGTGGAGGATGGTAATGGAAGTGGGATCAAAGTGGGGTCTCGTCCCCAATGTCACCTCCAATCGTCAGGAAGAAGTGTAGAAATTTAGACCCACATTCAATTCGTTTCCAATTAAGAAATCCCAAAGGTAGCTACATCCAACCCCAAGGTTGATGCCCATAACCTCCTTGATCACCTCCGACAGACCGCTCATGGCCTCGCTATACACCTCCCACTCCTTCCTGCCCCTGACACAAAAGGATAATGGAATATGTGGACCTTTTCCGACTTCTAATCATCACCATGTTGAAATTTCAGGAATTTTTCTCATTTAATTCTCAAAAAATTAGCCGAAATCTTGATAATTCATGCCCAAGGTCTGCACAAAGTACTTCTCCATGCTCCCGGCAATGGCTTCGATGAAGTGGAAGGACAACATCTCTTTCCATAGAAACTGCATCATGAACCTGTCAGTGAGGATGTTGGCGTATCCTTGGTGATCCCTGAAGCTCCTCTTCACCATATGCTTCTCCTATGGTGGAATCCTGAAGAACCACTCCATTCCGGCCCATGCCCCAATGAGATCCCTCAATAGATGTGGGTGTCGAGCTGATGATTTGGGAAGGAGTCGAGGGCCTCATTTTATAGGCATAATTCTGTCCACTATAGGATTTCACATTGTTGGACTACTAAATGTTCTATTTATGTGTCGATCCCTTCATAAAAGTTGTTCATAAATGTGTTTTCCGTTCATCCTACAAAGTTCAAGTCATTTATCCACTAGGAAAAGGATTTATGTACGTTTCATTGAATAGGTCTTTTTTATGGCCGAAATTTCCAGGAAGCTTCCTTCAAATGTGTAACAATCAATGGAAACCTTAATGACTTCAAAACTCCCACAAATTTGTTATAGTGTCGTTCCTATGTTTCCTAGTGGTACCACAAGTAAAATTACCTAAATTGGAGGCGAGGGAACTGATTTGAACATGCGTTATGGTGGTGGGGTCTACATTGTCCGCCCGAAAAAGTTTCCAACTTCTTCGAATTTTTTTAACTAATAGATCATCGAATCAGCTCTAGGTCTAAAAGAGAGAGTTGAATGAAATAAAATCGTGATTCTAAAAAAAACTAATCACGAATTTTGTAATTATATGTTTTATGAAATGATAAAAATATATTAGTAGTAAAAATGAGTCAAAATTCCAAAATTATGCACTTTTATCAATTTTTCTCATAATCCTTCTAAAATTCAAACTACAGATCATTTTAATAAATCATTGAAATAAATGAATTTTATCATTGAAAAAAATTAAAAAAATCCTCATTCTTTGATAAAAAATATGCATGAAAATGTTCTCTATCAAATACCACCACACTTAAACCATGATTGTCCTCAAGCATAAAATCTCCACATGGAAATCAGAGAACACCAATGTTACCAAAATTCAAATTCCAATGCAATAAAATAAAAAAAAATCCATGTGAAATAAAAATTTCAAAATCTGCATAAAATATAAATTTAGGATTTCATTTTCAAAGAAACAAATAATTCACATATTTTACTTTTACCCTTTGAAAATTGATGGAACTTCTCATTTCATTCATCCATCTCTTTCATATATTATTATTAAACATGCCATGTCATGATTTACCTCACTTTTGATTCTTTTCTCTCATAATTCATGATAAAATTCAAGTAGAGTTATGCTTATATCATGTGAAACATTCTCTTTATCCATAGGCTTGTAAATGAACTACTTTCTCCACATTGTAAAGAAAAAACACACATAAAATCATGAGGACTTGCAATTATGGTTCTATTGACATTGAGGTTTACGGTTGGTAGGATTTGATGTATAAAAAATTAAGGCTCAAGGAGGAGTCTAATCTCTTAAGTACTATGAATGATATCAAAATTAAAAATATAATGAAATTATCCCCTTCAAAGTAGCAACACCCACTTCCCAAAACTCAAAGAAAAGTTTATGATCAAGTAAGAATAATGAATGATTTGTGCACCCCCTTGAATATTTCATTTAACTTTTTTTTGAAATTTATGATTATATCAAACCTCACATCCATTACATAACCACATAAGATCATAAGATCATCAGTCTGAAAAATGGTAATTTTTTTCCCAAATCACAAACAATTTTTTCTCTTTTTGTTGGTTCTTTTTGTCATTTTTGCCATTTTTTTAATTCAAGTGGGGAAAAAATAGATTATAATGAATGGTTCCACAACCTCTTACAATTACCACAATAATACCCCCACACTTCTCCCTTATAATATATAACATCCCATCAACCATGATTCCCTTTACCCCCAAACTTCAACTTTAAAATATTATGTAAATACTCACAGGAGTGTAGGAATGGATAAAAATGGATTGAAATATGGATCATTACTATAAAGGTCATTCATGGTCTCTATGTTATAAAAGAAGGATTGATTTAAAGGTGGTCTTTTACGGAAAATTATCTTTTTAAAGGATACCTCAATCATTTTAAATGTGTTTTTACACAGTCACAGACTTGACGAGTTTCAATAAAAGTTCCGGTCGGTTACATGTCCCAAGATTACTCAAAAAATATGCTCATGAATAAATATGAAGTACTTGGTCTAGAAATCCTCTTAGGAATGGGAAATATTACATTGTTCAAACACTCATGTCATGACTAAGAAATCAATTCACATGAACTTCAGAAATTCAAAGCATGAAGGATGGTAGGGAAATTTCATTTACATGAATCAATTAATTCCTTCAAATCATGAGTCATTACTTAAATATATATGCTTCTTTTTAAAAATTCAATTTTTAATTTCAATAATTTAATCATTTCAACATTGAAATCTAAAATGTGGCATCTCTGGATTCTAAAAAAACTCATGTCTCCTAGATAAGGCGAGTAAAACATGAATTTAATTGTGGGCACACAATTTTATCGTTAAAGCTCAAAACATGTTGTGGAAAAAAATGTGGAATGTTTAAATGATAAAACACTAAAATTGAACACCATTTTCCCATGATACTTGGTACTTCCCCTTCTGTGTCTGGGTCTTCCTTTTAACATCAAGATCCAATAATAGAAAATTACTCAATTAATCACACTGATCATTTGATTTAAGCTTAAAATGGAAAGTGGGAGAGGGTCGCATGCAAAATTATTTCAAAGGAATGATAATTACATATAAATTCCTAGAAAGAAAGTAAAGATAAATCTGGGTATTATCCCCGATGTGGGCCCTGAATTTTGAGTGCCTCTAAAGGGTAGTAACAACTGTTATCCAAAGTCTGATGTAGGATGAAGATTCTTCGATTGGAACCAACACATGTGGATTTTCTCAACTTGTGCTTCATTATTCTGCGTGAGTAATGATCAATGGATAGATTACACCATATCCACCCCCTCACAATGAGGCATATCTTGCATGGTGGGGTAGGAGGGAGTATGAATCATCCTCCTTCTAGGTTGCTACTTGTAGAACCTCTTCCTCTCTGTCCTTTGGTTCCCAAGGTACACTTTGTCAAAAGAATAGTCAATAGGAATGTCAGAGTGTAATTCTATTTGAATAATATTAAAACATGATGTATCAAGATCAAATTATTCCCCATAAAAGTAAGAATCATTTATCATGATTTCCTTAGGGAAATCCACTACAATATCTTAATTAACTTCCTTCAATCAATATTCAACAATTCGAGGGAGATCCATATGTTCTTCAACATGTGAACATCTTGGTTCTTCTTCGTCCTCCGAGCCATAGTTGATATTGTCATATTCATTATAATCAATACCACAAAGAGTGATGTAGAATTCAAATTCAATAAAATTAGAAGGGATAGAGTCAATGAATGGTTCAACTCCCTGAGCTAGTTCATCTTCAATCTCTTCCACAGTGGTAACTGCCTCTTGGAGTAGACTCTATGAGGATGGAGGCAGGTAGTCAGGATCCTCTATCTTGACTTCAAATTCCACCACATGGGTGGTTTCTTCCTTCAGTTGTGATGAATATTTTTTTTATTATATGGGGAGGTCAGGAAGTTCCTCACATTTAATCAATAATTCATACAACCTTTTTTGATCTCCCACTTTTTTCTCACCATGTAATTCTTCCTCCCTTGACTCCTTAGGTTCTTCAATTTCAAATATATGTGGTGAAATTTCTTCCACCACTTTCTCAGGTTATTCCTTTGGCTTAGTTTTGGGTTACTCCATTAATGCATGAACATAATCAAAATCTCTATAAGCATTTTTGGTTAATTTTTCAAATATTTCTCTAAGTTCATGCACCTAAGCTCTTCTAAAATATTTATCTTCATCTTGTGGTTGTTGCTACACCTATGAGTAATTTTTCCATGCATAATATTCTGAATTTGAATACATCATGGAAGTCTGTTTATTAGTTTTTTTAAACGAAATGAAATCTAACTAAGATGTGAAAATATAAAAAGTAAATAAACTAATGATTGTCTCCTTGGAAACAACGTTAGTTTTGACACACATTTGTCGTAGGGCGTGGACAAAAATAATTATATTTTTCCTAGTGCAACATAGTTACTAACCAGAGTCGTCACACTTGAAGAGCCTTGTCAATGTAGTTCACTTTATCTAATTTACCTATTATATATCTTTTTGTTGTTTTTTATTAAATGAATGTGATGAAAATATTTTTTTTGTTTTCAATTATTTAAAATAATGACTTGTGAATCATGAATTCTAAATTTATACTAATATGCAAGTCTAAACAGAATGAATTAATAAGAAAGAACATGGTTTTGGGGGTTGCTTAAATGTTCAATCATTATGATACTTTATATGTTTTATTTCAATTTGATAATCCAAACATGAAATCTCTTGTTTGAACTACTATTATTTAATTATAAATTGTGAAATATCATTGAATGTTTGAGCACTCTCAATTCCACCTCCTTGTTTAATCCATGTTGGTGATAAACCTTTGTCTAGAATGTGTCATCTTCCAAGACCCAGTTCAATCGAAGCCGTTTCACATATTGATTAGCCAAAATCCAATGTGTGAAGAACTAACTAATGGAGAGAAGGAAAAATTAATAAATAAAATAATAGGGATAGGTTTAGTATCATGTCATTGGAGTCAGTCACAACATTAGAGACATTCTCTTTACCTGTGCATACTACTAAAATCTATCTAAAAACATAAAATTAAACATTAAAGAAAATTCATGATCGCCTTCACCTCCCCCCGGACAATGTCTTGTGGTCAGCCTCCCATTTCTGAGAGTACGATATTACTCAGTGGAGTGGGTGGAAGAGAAGAGAGAGAGAGTGGGAAAGAAATGAAGAAAAGTCGATGGAGAAACACAAAGGCATGGATTAATAAAACTTACTTTTGAATTACAATTTAAAAATAATACAAAAATAAAATTGAAATAAAATATAAAGAATAAATTAGGGGGGAAAGAGGAGATGAAGTGGCCCCTACCTTGGTGGGATCCCTCTGTATCTGAGGGTGTTGAGCTGATGATTTGGGAAGAAGGTGAGGGCCTCCTTTTATAGGAAGAATTCATTCCTCTGAATTTTTTCACATTTTTGGCCTATTAAATGTTAGATTAATGTGTGTAAACCTTCATAAAAGTTATTCAATAATGTGGTTTCCATTCAACCTCCAATGTTCATCTCATTTAGCCACAGGATTAAAGAGTTATGGAATTTTCATTGAATAAGACTTTTTATGGCTGAAATTTCCAGGAAGTCATCTTCAAATTTATAACGATCAATAGAAACCTTAATGACTTCAAAATACACCAAAACTTGTTTTAAAGTTATTCATATGTGTCCTAGTGCTATCCTAGTGGTAATTATCTAAATATGAGGTGAGAAGATGGATTGTTTAATCCATTATAGTGGTGGGGTCCATTCTATTTTCCTAGAAAGATTTCCAACATCAATGAATTTTTTGGACTAATAGATCTTTGAATCAAATCTATGTCCATAAGATAAATTTTAATGAAATAAAATCACGATTGAACGAAAAATAATTATGAATTTTGGAATTATATTTTTTAAATAATGACAAAAATACCTTTGTAGTAAAAATCTGTCAAAAATCCAAAATTATGCACTTTTCTCAATTTTTCTCACAATCATTCTAAAATTCAAATTAACCATTATTTTAACAATAAATTGAAATTCATGGGTTTTATCATTGAATAAAATTAAACAATTATCATTCTTTGATAAAAAATATGCACATAATTTTTCTCTCTCAAATACTCCCACACATAAACCATGCTTGTCTTCAAGCATAAAATGTCAACATAGATATTAGAGGACACCAATGTTACCAATATTCAAATTCCAATTCAATTAAATCAAACAATTTTTCAATGTGAAATCAAACTTTCAAAAATTTACAAAAATATCAATTTAATTTCCCAATTCTCAAAGAAACAAATAATTCACATATTTTACTTTTCCCATTTGAAAATTGATGGAACTTCTCCTTTCATTAATTCATGCTCCTTGATTCATTATTATTAAACATGCCAAGTCATGATTTACCTCACTTTTGATTATTTTAACTCATTACTCATTATACAATTCAAGTAGAGTTATGCTCATATCATGAGAACACGCTCCTTATCCATAGTCTTGTAAATAAACTACTTTCTCCAATTTGTAAAGAACAAATGCACATAAAATCATGAGGACTTGAAATTAAGGTTCTATTTACTCTGAGGTTTAAGGTTCGTATGATTTTATGCTTTAAAAATTAAGGCTCAAGGAGGAGGATAATATATTAAGTACTATGCATGATATCAAAAGTAAAAATATAATGAAATTATCCCCTTCATAGTAGCAATACCCACTTCCCAAAAGTCAATGAAAATGTTATGATCAAGTAAGCATAATGAATGATTTGTGCACCCTCTTGAATTTTTATTTTATTTTGTAATTTATTTTCTTTTTTCGAATGTTATGATTATATCAAACCTCACATCAATCACCTAACCATATACTCTCATATGATCGTCAGTCTAGAAAATGGTGATTTTGGGTTTTCCCAAATCATAACCCATTTTTTTCTCTTTTTGTTGGTTCTTTATGCCATTTTTTTCATTTTTTTAATTAAAGAGGGGAAAAAATAGAGTATAATGAGTTATTCTACAACCTTTTACAATTACCACAATAAAACCCCTACACTTATTCCTTAAAATGTATATCATCTCGTCCATCATGATTCTCTTTACCCGCACACTTCAACTTTAAAATATCATGAAAATACTCAGAGGAGGGTAGGAATGGATAAAAATGGCATGAAACATGACTCATTCCTATAAAGGTAATTCATGGTCTCTATGTGCTAAAAGAAGGATTGATGTAAAGGTAGTATTTTTAAAAAAAATTATCTTTTCAAATAATACCTCAATCATTTTAACTGTGTTTTTGCACAGTCATAGATTTGACAAGTTTCAATATAAGTTATGGTTGGTTACATGTCCCAAGATTACTCAAGAAGTATGCTCAAGAATAAATAGGCAGTACTTGGTTTAGAAGTCTTCTTGGCAATGGGAAATATAACATTAGACAATCACTCATGGCATGACTAATATGTCAATTCACATGAACTTCAGAAATTCAAAGCATGAAGGATGGTAGGGAAATTTCATTTTAATGAATCAATTAATTACTTCAAATCATGAGTCAATACTTCAATATCCATGCTTCATTTTAAAAATTAAATTATTATTTTCAATCATTTAATCATATGAACCTTGAAATCTAAAACATGGCATCATGGGATTCCTATGAAACTCATGTCTCTTAGATAAGTTGAATATAACATGAATTCATGTTTGGGCATGCAATTTTATCTTTAAATCTCAAAAAATGTTGTGGAAAAAAAAGTGGAGAGTATATATTATAAAAAACAAATATTGAACACCCCTTTTCCAGGAAACTTGGTCATTCCCGTTCACTATCTGTGGTTTCCTTCTACCGTTATGATCTTAAAAAATAAAATTACTCAATTAATGGAAAAGATCATTTCATTTAAGCTTTAAATTAAAATAGGGAGGGGGAAATATGCTAAATTATTTTCAAGAAAATAAATTGACATCTGAATTCCTAGAATTAATGTAAAGATAAATCTTGGTATTATCCCCTAAGCTGGCCATAAATTTTGACTACCTCAAGAGGGCAGAACCGACTGTTATCCAAAGTCTGATGGAGGATGAAGCTTCATTGATTTGAACCACTACATGTGGCTTTTCCCAGCTTATATTTCATCCTTCTGGGTGAGTAATGATCCAGTGATAGAGTACACCATATCCCCAGCCCCTTAAAAATGAGGTATATCTTGCATGGTGGGGGTAGGATGAAGTATGAATCATCAACCTTTTTGGTTGCTACATGTGAAAACTCATATTCTCTGTCCATTGGTTTCTCGAGGAATGATTCATCAAAAGAATAGTCAATGTGAAAGTTAGAGTGTAATTCTATTTGAATAATATTAAAACATGAAGTATCAAGATCAAATTCATCCCCATAAAAGTAAGCTGATTTTGTTATGGTTTCTTTAGGGAAATCCACTAGCATCTCTTCATGAACTTCCTTAAATAAATAGTCAACATATCCAGGGAGATCCATATGTTACTCAGCATGTGCACATCTAGGTTCTTCTTCATACTCCATGGAATAGCTGAGATTTTCTGATTCTGTATAATCGAAACCACAAAGAGTGATTTAGAATTCATATTCAATAAAATTAGAAGGGATACATTCAATGAATGGTTCAACTCCCTGAGTTGGTTCAGCATCAATCTATGCCTCAGTGGTAAGTGCCTCTTGGTGTAGACTCTCTGAGGATGGAGGCAAGTAGTCAGGATCCACCATCTTGACTTCAAATTCCACCACTTGGGTGGTTTCTTCCTTTTGTGATGTTGAATATTCTTCTTTGTATTGTATGGGGAGTTTCGGTAGTTCCTCACATTTAATCAATAATAAATACAAACTTTTTTGAACTCCCACTTGTATCTTAGTAGGTACTTCTTTGTCCCTTGACTCCTTAGGCTCTTCAATTTCAAATATAAGTGGTGAAATTTCTTACACCACATTCTCAGGTTCCTTCTCCAGCTTAGGGCTGGGTTTCTCCATTAATGTACAAACATAATCAAAATCTCTATCAACCTTTCTGGTTAGTTTTTCAATGTTTTTTCTAAGTTCATGTACCTGAGCTCTTATAAAATATTCATCTTCATCTTGTTGTTGTTGTTTCACCTGTGAGTAATTTTTCCATGCATAATATTCTGATTTTGAATACATTTTGGAAGTAATTTTTAGTTTTTTAAATGAAATGAAATATAAATATGATGTGAAAATAGAAAAAGAAAATGAACTAATAATTGCATCCTCGAAAATAGCTTCATTTTTGACGCATGCCTGTCATGGGGTGTAGAAAAAAATAATTATATTTTCCCTAGTGTAGTACAGTGGCAGACCATGGTCGTCTCTCTTGAGGATCATTATCAATGTAGTTCACTTTCGTTATCTAATTCACCTATTCTATCTCTTTTTGTGGTCTTTTTATTAAATTATAGTGATTAAAATCCTTGTGGATTTTTTATTATTAAAAATAATGACATGTGAAGCAAGAATTCTAAATTTATACTAAGATACATGTCTAGATAGAATGAATCACTACTATAATTTTACACATTACCAATAGTTGTAAACCGTTGGTAAAGGCCTAGAAACCATTGGTATATAGTATATCAATGGCTCCCTCAACTGTGGCCAAGTAAGGCGTGAAAATAGGAATATTCCAACGGTTCTGTGAAATTCGTTTGTATAGGTGTCAAAAAAAAGGTATACCAATGGTTTTCTACAAACTGTTGGTATATGTGTGTTACACATATACCAACGGTTATAAACTATTGGTATAGAGGGGATATGGAAATCCATAAGGCTATACCAACGGTTATAACAACCCGTTGGTATAGTTATATTATAGTATCTATACCAATGGTTTTGAAACTGTTGGTATACAATTGCTCAGATCCACAGAAGCAGGTCCCTCTCCCCTCTCTAGACCTACAACAACATAGCAACCCCTCTCCAGACCTATAACAACACCAATAAAAAAATCCCCATCCAAATTATTCAAAATTTAGAAATCATTCCAGAATTTAGAAATTTAGAAATTTAGAAATTAAAATGTATTAACACCCAAAAGAGAAAAAGCTTACATGTTATAGGAAATGAAATAACACCCATAAGAGTATTCCAAATTTATAATTCATTCCTCACTCAAACCACAACACCAACATACATAAGAGTATTCAAAATTTAGAATTCATTCTTTACTCGAACCACAACACCAATACACAAAAGAGAAAAAACCTACATGTTATAGGACGAACATGGGATGTTTAGTCATGGTCATGGGTTGAGTATCTTAAAACCAATAGAAAAACTTGGGTATAGTGTCAAATATCATGACACCCATAAGATAGACAATGGTAGTGGTCATGTCCTTAGACATAGGATGAGTTATAGGAAGCACATGGGATGTTTATATTCCTTTAATGATTTTGTATCCATGTATAAATGGTTCCTGATGTGTTAGTGGAAAACATTGGCCAACCTCGACATATGATATGGGTTACCGGAATAGCCTACATGTTTTCATAGAATTTTCAATTAGAATAAGGGGGTATGTGCCTAATTGTAATTTTTTCTTTGGGGTTTGATGTGATATGAATCCCCATCTTGGGTAGTGGCTATTCATATTCAATTAAGTCTTTTGTATTGGGTTCTTAAAGGGACTTTGGTTTGGTCCTAGAACCCACTGTTTGAGGATGGGATTGAGGTGATCCATGGGGATATGGTGTCTCCATATGTATTCCTCACCATTGGGGTATTTTTATGAGACATTGAAACTAATTTTTCAAGAATCTATGTGTATCATTGTTGACCAATTTGTTTTATGGTATGCTTGAGTGTTCAAAGGTTTCATATGAAATTACTGTATGATATTTATTTGTTTTATGTTATTGTATATAATGAATGACCCGTGATTGAGAATTAGAACATGAGTGTTGGTGCATGTTCATGATGGGATGTCGAGACTCATTCCTAATATAATTCATGTTTTTTATATATACTATGTCCCATTGGGTTTCAATCTATACCTTGGGAATATTTTCTTCTAATAACGTATGGCCAATAGACCATTTTTTATTTTTTATCCCTTAATTTCAAGAATATATGTTTTTCCTTGTGAAGATTTTCCGTATGTCAGTTGTTGTTTTCACTTAAAATGTTGTCCATTTCAAATAAAAGTGACACACTTTGAGTGATATCAGTCACACCGTACCTCGGATTGAGGTGGGGTTGACTCGTACGCATCACAAATGATCCATGGATCATTGGGTGGGGGGTTGTCCGGGGTGGGGGGCTGTTCGGGGGGGGGGGGGGGGCTGTCCAGTGTGTGGGGGTTGTCCAGGGTGGGGGGGGATCCGAGGGGTGCGGGGGGCTATCCAGGGTTGGGGGTTGTCTGGGGGGGGGGGCTGTCGGGAGTACTTTTTCAGCCACCGCGGTCACACAACACCTCTAATTGACATGTCGTCTTTTTGACCACTTCACAATTAACCCACTCCCTTTTATCGTCCGATTTCATGGTATTCTGAGGTCATTCGGCTAGTTTTGACCACCCCACACACGTTTTTCAAACGCACCAAACACCTAAAAAACACATATTCTACCGTGCCATGCAAACCGCGCATCTGAATGATGTGTCGTCTTTTTTTACACCTCATGAATAATAATGTGGGTGTTTTCTTGTGATTTCAAGCCATTCTGATGTCTTTCGGTATGTATTTGACCATAAAACAGATGTTTTGGCAATTTACGACACGCATAGTGCGTTTTCGACCACTATGGTCATACGACACCTCTGATTGGCATTTCTTCTCACTAACCATTTCACAATCCCCCACCCTTTGTTTTCATCTTATTTCATGGAATTCCGAGGCAATTCAACCGATTTTGACTACCCCACGCACGCTTTTCAAGCGCCCAAAACACCTAAAGAACACATATTCAGCTGTACCGCACAAACCGCGCATCTGAATGACATGTTGTCTCCTCATAAACCTCACGAATAATAATTAGGGTGTTTTCATTTTATTTAATGTCATTCCGATGTCGTTCGGTTTGCATTTGACCGTTAAATGCATGTTTTGGCCATTTACGACATGCAGAGTACGTTTTCGGCCACCGCTGTCAAACGGCACCTGTGATTGATGTTCCGTATAGTGCACCATTTCACAATTCACCCACATTTTTTTCGTCTGATTTCATGGTATTCTGAAGTCATTCGGCTGATTTTGCCCACCCTACGCATGCTTTTCAAGCTCACCAACACCTAAAAAACACATATTCTTCTGTTCCCTGCAATACTCGGGTCCGAATGATGTTCCATCTTTTCGTGCACTTCAAGAATAATAATTAGGGTGTTTTCGTGTGATTTCATGTCATTCTGATGTCATTCGATATGTATTTGACCGTAAAACACATGTTCTGGCCATTTACAACACGCAAAGTGTGTTTTCGGCCACTGTGATCACATAACACCTCTTATTGATGTGTTGTCTAGCCGAACATTTTACAATTCACCCACCCTTTATTATCATCTGATTTCATGGCATTATGAGGTCGTTCAGCCGGTTTTGACCACCCCACGCACGCTTTTGAAGTGCACCAAACACATAAAATCACATATTCAGTCGTGTCACGCAAAATGCGAGTCCGAATAACGTTCCATATCCTCATACACCTCAGGAATAATAATTACGGTGTTTTCTTGTTATTTCAAGTCATTTCGATGTCGTTCAGCATGCATTTGACCATAAAATGCATGTTTTGGCAATTTACGATACGTGGAGTGCGTTTTCGGCCACCGTGGTCACACAACACCTTTGATTGATGTTCCATCGGACCGAAAATTTAAAAATTCACCCACCCTTTGTTGTCGTCTGATTTCATGGCATTCTGAGGTCATTCGGCTGGTTTTGACCACCCCACACACCCTTTTCAAGCACGCCAAACACCTAAAAAACACATATTCAGCCGTTCCGCACAAACTGCGCTTCTGAATGACGTTTCGTCTCCTCAAAAACCTCAAGAATAATAATTATGGTGTTTTCATCTAATTTCAAGTCATTATGATGTTATTCAGCTAGAATTTGACAATTAAAGGCATGTTTTGGCCATTTATGACACACAGAGTGCGTTTTTTGGATAAGCAGTCACACGACATCTCTGATTAATTTTCCATTTGTCCGACCATTTCAAAATTCACCCACCCTTTTTTGTCGTCCAATTTCATGGCATTCTGAGGTCGTTCATCCAATTTTGACCACCCCATGCATGCTTTTCATGCGCGCCAAACACCAAAAAAACACATATTCAGTCGTGCCACACAAACCGCACATCTAAATGATGTGTCGTCTCCTCGTACACCTCACGAATAAAAATTATGGAGTTTTTGTGTGATTTTAAGTCATTTATATGTTGTTCGGCATGCATTTGACTATTAAACCGTTGTTTTGGACATTTAAGACATGCAGAGTGTGATTTCGGCCAGCGTGGTCACACAACACATTTCATTGATGTGCTGTCTAGCCAATCATTTCACAATTCACCCACCCTTTGTTGTCATCCGATTTCATGGAATTTTGAGGTCATTCGGCCGGTTTTGACCACCCCATGCACACTTTTCAAGCGCACCAAACACCAAAAAAACACATATTCAGCTTTTTCGTGCAAACAGTGTGTCTGAATGAAATTTTGTCTCCTCTTACACCTCATGAGTAATAATTAGGGTGTTTTAGTTTGATTTCAAGTCATTCTCATGTCGTTCAGCATGCATTTGTCCATTAAACACATGTTTTGGCCATTTATGACACGCAGAGTGCATTTTTGGCTACCACGGTCACACGACACCTCTGATTGATGTGCCGTCTAGATGACCACTTCACAATTCACCCACCCTTTTTTGTAGTCTGATTTCAGGGCATTTCGAGGTCGTTCGGCCGGTTTTTGGTCACCCCAGGCACACTTTTCAAGGACACCAAACACCTAAAAAACACATATTCAGTTGTTCCGTTCAAATCAATCATCCGAATGGCTTGGCATCTCATCGTACACCTCAAAAATAATAATTAGGGTGTTTTCGTATGATTTCTAGTCATTCTAATGTCGTTAGGAATGAATTTGACTATTAAACGCATGTTTTGGCCATTTACGACACGCAGAGTGCATTTTCGGCCATCTCGGTCACATGACACCTCTAATTGACGTTCCGTCTAGCTGACCATTTCACAATTCACCCACCCTTTTTTGTCATCCGATTTCATGAAATTCTGAGGTCGTTCGGCTGGTTTTGACCATCCCATGCACGCTTTTCAAGCACCCCAAACACCTAAAAACACATATTCAGTCGTGCAGTGCAAATCGCCCGTCCAAATGATTTTCCGTCTCCTCATACACCTCACTAATAATAATTAGGGTGTTTTCATGGGATTTCAAGTCTATATGATGTCTTTCAAAATTCATTTGACCGTTAAATGCATGTTTTGGCCATTTACGACATGAAGAGTGCGTTTTCAGCCATCGCAGTCACACACCACCTTTGGTTGAGTTTCTGTTGACTTTTACTCTTCAAAAATGACCAATGTATCATTTTCTTAAAGTATCAACACAATAGGAATGTGTTTGATCAGTTTTCCGTATGTCAGTTGTTGTTTTCACTTAAAATTCCGTCCATTTCAAATAAAAGTGAGACACTTTGAGTGGTACTGGCCACACCATGCATCGGATTGATGCATGGTTGACTCTTACACGTCATATATGTCCCATGGATCATTGTTCTAAAGTATCAATAGAATACGAATACTTTTGGTCCATTTTCTGTTTGTTATTTTTTGTTTTCACTAAAAATGGTGTCCTTTTCAAATAAAAGTAAGACACTTTGAGTGGTACCAGCCACACTGTGCCTCGGATTGAGGTGGGATTTACTCATACACGTCACATATGACCCATGGGTCGTTTTCCTAAAGTATCAACACAATCCCAATACATTTGGTCAGTTTTTCATATGCCAGTTGTTTTTACTTAAAAGAGAGTCCATTTTAAACAAAATAGAGACACTTTGAATGATACTAGCCACTTTGTGCCTCATATTGAGGTGGGGTTGACTCGTACATGTCACATATGACTCAAGGATCATTTTCCTATAGTATAAACACAATCCGAATGCATTTGGTCGATTTTCCATATGCCAGTTTGGAAAATCGTGCAACAATAGTGATAATATCTTATACTAAAACTATAGACATTGTGCATGATGTGCATCCCCTACTGAATGGTTTGGGAAAATCATACACATTGCTTTTAATATATATCCCTATATGGTTGGTAGATACCCTGTGGGATGGACTTAAATTTTTTACTAACCGTGAGGCATGGTGTTTTTTACGCCGACTGGGGCTCCAAGCTCCGAACAAGCCCCAGAAGTCCCATAAACTATTAAAACACCATTAGGCTTCCATATTTTTTCAAAAATACAGAGTTATACTAAATTCAAAAATATCAATACCGGAGTGGAAAACCATGTTAAAAAATAAAGATTTATACAGAATTCAAATATGTAATGGATCAATTTTCCACTGATCATCATCACCATCACAACTGTCATCATCAGCCTCATCCTTGCCTCCATCATTGTCCTCATCATCATCCTCGTCATCTTCCCCATGATCATCCTCGGCCCCATCCTCTCCCTCGGCCCCATCCTCACCCTCATCCTCATCCTCATCCTCACCCTCGTCCTCATCAGCATCCTCGTCATCACCAGGAACTTCATCATCTTGACTACCACTAGAACTACCGCCTAGTGGATAGGATAATGCACCCATTGGAGACATATATTTCTAACAAGCTATGCTAGCCTCTGGTGGAAGTGATGAAGATAATGTTTTGATCAGTTTCATAAATTCATTCTCCCTCATTTTAACAAATTTTTCCAACTTTGTGACCCTTTGATTAGACTGTCTTGCATTCTCCTTGACCTGTTCCAACTCGGTGGTACTAGAATGGATACCTGGAGAGGGCCAATACCTCATTGGGACTATATTCTTACCAGGCTGGCAGCGTAATCGACCAGAGTGCTCATCTCCCAAAACCTGATATAAATGATCGTGTGGCACTAAATTGTCAATCACCTGGGCATCAAGGGCCTCTAAATCAGCCTATTAGAAATATTAATAGATTATTAAATTTCAAAATAGATATTAAACTTTTAAATAAACAAATTAAAACTTACAATCTTTTCTTGTGTCGGTTCGTTAACCGCAGTTTCATCTTTTTTCCTTCTACTCGAGAAAAACAATTTTTCTCGAGGGATATGTCCTTCAATATTAAATTTTTTTGCTTTTATAATGACATTGAAACTATATAAAGTGAAAGTATAATAATATATTCAATATTCAATAAATCACATAATTTAAGTAGGATAAAATAAAATGGGAAAGTCCTAAAGAAAAATTATAAACAACTATATCGCACCAACTGCCTCTCATGATCTAATGTAGTAGTGCACCCCAATGTGTGGCGGTATTTCTTTGAATCAATGTTTTTTTCAGAGGATTCCTAAATAATGTTTAATAATAAATAAGATAATATTATTTCAAAATATGAAAACTATCATTTAAATACCTCAAATGAGATTAATACCTTAAATTTCGCAGTCGCCCAAAGGGTAATCATTTGGAGATATTCCTCTATAGGGCAGTCATCCATGATAGGTAATGTCTCCAACTCTGTGCCCACTCTATCACACCATCAAACATACATATCATGTTTATAATCTCTCCAATGCTCTCCTAGCTCCTTTAAACGTGCTAGTCATGCACCTTCACCATCAGGGAAGTTAAACAGAAGATGACACCCAATAGATTAATTCATATAAATACAAAAAAAAATACTACATTAAATCCAATAGATTTTTTACCCTTATTTGTGTCCACCCATTATCCATGACTTCGTGTGGGAGATGTCTGCATGAGAGAGGGCTGACCGGAATGATGTCAGAGTATTTGGCTAATGTCGCCAGAAAACCCTGACATTCCTGCCCAAATTTATCAATCATTTTTCATTCATCATTGTATTCAACCACCAATTGTGTCTGGTGGTTCCATACCGCACGCAAAAGAGTACGCCCCCTCCCCCGCCTCCTATCAGTAGATGAATCTCTTTTCAAAGAAAAATAATAATTTTACAAGTTATAATAAAAAAAAATTGGTATAAAAATTTGTTAGAGTTATATAAATATACATGTGGTAGTCAGATCAATGGGTGTCACTGGATGTGCAGAAGCTGACGGAATATCCGGTACAGGTGGAGTGTCCCTTAGTGTTCACTCCTCAGCCACATACTATGTGAGAGTAGGAGTCGAAGAAGGTGGAATATAATAGATCTAAGATAATGAACCAGAAGCAAAAGATGATGGCCAGACGTCTGGCCAACTGGTAGTGTAAACTTAGGAGGCCTAAATATCCCATGTGTCCCTAAAGACTCACCAGGATCAAAATGGGTCATAGAAGATACGTCTGTGGTGGGGGAATAGTCCAATCGGTTATGACCAGTGGATAATCTAACTCTCGCACCATAAGACCTCGTACCACTGGCCTCAGTACCAGGATCACCAGATGATCGTCTAACTTTAACACCCCATTACCACCAGCTTCTGTATTGGGTGCAATATCAGGCTCCTCATCGGATATCTCTCGTCTTGGGGGTCGATCCTGAAAAAAAAAATTACCAAAAAAGTAAACAAATGATATTATAATTTATTGAAATATTTATATTTGAAATAAAATACTCAAAACATGGATGAGTGGAGGAACTCCCATCTCTGTCATGCGATTATTATTCTCTGTCATCTTTTTCCATTGTATCTCTTCAATGGGTTCCATTTCCTACAAGAAAACAAATATGGAAGTAATTAGAAACAAATAACTAATGTGTAAACCAATATACATAATATATATAATCCATTCTGATAAAAAACACAAAGAAACATAAGATTTATAGTGGTTTTAAGGTAAGTACTATGATACACACTATGAATGATGTAGTTGTAATCATTGAATCATGTCCCAATTGATTTTTGAGAGGAGCCTTAAATAGTTATAGGTATGTATTTGATTAGAAACACCTATAAAAAGGATATCTTGGAATTGTGACGTCCCAAAGAAGGATTCCACTCGTTAGTGACCCAAACCCAGATGGCCAGATGGCCTCAAGCACATTTACCAAAATTCCAAATGTTATTGAATAATAGTGAGAGCCGTTACTGTGTTTTTGGGAGACTATTCCCTCATTACCTAAGTGGCACAATTTTAATATTATCAGTTAAAAAGTCGAAGAAAGATAACAATGGGAAAAGTCTGTAAATGGATGAAAATAACCAAATCAATAATACCAACTAATAAGAGAATCATAAACCGAATGATAGTAATGTATGTCATATATCAAGAAGAAAACCATAGTTAATACTATTATGAAGTAGTACTATACAAGAGGCTCAATAAATTCTAAAATTCGACCTAGCTTCTTGAGATACAACCCAATCATCTGGTTCATTGCTGGAAAGAGTGCGCGTCATGTCAATAACTCGAAATCCACAATCATCAATAAAGGTCCATTGCCTCGTCATTGAATCAAATCATTGGTAATGGGAAGAGTTTCACCCATGGTTTCACACAACCGTTGGTAAAAGAGGACTTCAAGGCCGCTTTATAGGAAACCCAAATAGAGGCACATGCCTTAAGCTCCATTATGTGTTACATGCATCCCAAATCATTCACTCATGTTCAATAAATCATTCTTGGAAGCTCTATGGTCATACCTTTCATTACCCAATTAGTTCCTCAAGTCAAACACACACCATGGGTGGTTAAAGTTTAGGATGATACACTAATAGGTTATTCATGGCTTGTAAAAAGGTTTAATTTCATAAAGTATAGACAAAAACATTTATTTTTAAATTTGAGCTTAATAATAATGTATTTAAATGATAACAAGATTACTCAATTAAACATGTGACTTATCTAATATTGTTATGGATGTATACACATGCCATCATGGCTAGTGAAAAACACCCCACCATCATAAAAGTGAGTATTGACCAAGAAAGAGACATAATATACAACGTACAGTGAGAACAATTTATAATTGGCCCTAATGTTATATTAGTACATTAATCTTAGGAAGCCAATTATCACTCATGACTAACCATGCCTCTATAAACAACCTGGAGTGTATGAGTATTCTCTATGATCTTAACAACATCATCACACATTCTAAACATGATGTGAATCAAGTGGAATATGTTAACACCAAATTCCCAGCAATACCAAGCCTTCTAAGAATTGAAAATTTATGGATGATAATAACACATAATTCATTTTGAATCAAATTTGATTCACTGTCAAATCCCAACACACACACCAAAATCAAACAGAAAACCAAAGTCATACACACCCAAATCAAACTAGAAAACCAAAACAGTAAATGTAGAACAATAAAATGAATGTATCACTTAATAATTAGAAGTTTAGTACTATGAAATTTTGAAAATGGATCGGAACAAAAAAATTTCGCACTAGGTTAAATAGAATCCCACTTCTCCATTCACCCAAATGTAAACATAAAACCAAAATAGTAGATGCAATATCACATACATAATACAATTAAAGAACTGATAAAACTTAAAGATGGAAGGATTTTGGCCATAGGGGAAGGAAAATCAGAATTCTACCTTCTGTTTAGGGCTGTAGTCGCGTGGAATGGGGGAGTTCGAGCTTCTGTGAATTTGGGGAAAAAAATTCCCAACGGTTTTTAAAAACCGTTGGTAAAGGATGATTTAAATCTCTCTATACCAATGATTCAATAAAACTGTTGTTATATATTATACTTTTCCCAGTGGTTTTGAAAAACTGTTTGGAAAAGATGATTTAACTAGCTATTACCAACGGTTTCCTTAAACCATTGGTAAAAGTACTCTACGGGCGCTGGGAAAACCTCCCTTTCCATAAGTGAATTAATATGAAGGAATTTGGTTTTGGTGGTTGGTTAAATGTTCAATCATTTTTATCTTTATATGTTTTATATCATTTTGATAATACAAACATTAAATCTCATTTTTTAACTACTATTCTTTATTTATAAATTGTGGAATATCATTAAATGTTTTAGAACTCTCAATTCCACCTCCTCCTTTAATCAATGTTGGTGACACACCCTTCTATTGATTGTGTCATCTTCCATGACCCGATTCAATCGAATCCATTTCATCAATTGATTAGATCAAGTACAATGTGTGAAGAACTAAACAATAGAGACAAGGAATAATGATTAATTAAAATAATAAGGATAGTTTGAGTTCTATGTCATCGGAGGTAGTTACAACATCGAGGACATTCTCTTTACCCCTGCATGCTACTCAAATATTTCTACAAACTTAAAATTAAACATTAAATAAAATTCATGATCACCTTCACCTCCCCCCAGGCCAAGTCTCATGGTCAACCTCTCATTTTTGCGAGTAATATATTACTTGGTGAAGTGGGTGGAAGAGAAGAGAGGGAGAGAAGAAAATAAATGAATAAAAGTGGATGGAGAAACATAAATACATGGATTAATAAAACTAAAATTTGAATTACAATTGAAAACTAATCAAAAATTAAAATTAAAATAAAATTTAAATAAGAAATAAGGGGGGAAAATAGGAGAAGAATATACCCGTAACTTTATGGGATCCCTTCTTATTTGTGGGTGTCGAGGTCATGATTTGGGAAGGACACGAGGGCCTCCTTTTATAGGAATAATTCTGTCCTCTGAAATTTTGTGTGTTGTTGGCCCATTAAATGGTCGATTAACACGTGGACCCCTTCATAATTTTTTTTCATAAATATTTTTTCCATTCACCCTCCAACCATCATCTAATTTATCCATTGTATTAAGGAGTTATGGAATTTTCATTGAATAAGGATTTTTATGGCTGAAATTTCCACGAAGATTCCTTCAAATGTATAATGATCAATGGAAACCTTAATGACTTAAAAACTCCGCCAAATTAGTTTTAGAGTTTTACAATGTGTACTAGTGCTATCCCTAGTGTAATAACCTAAATGGGAGGTGAGCAGACTGATTTGTGCATCTGTTACGGTGGTGGGGTCCACGTTGTCTGCTCGGAAAAGATTCCAACTTCAATGTTTTTTTGTACTAATAGATATTTGAATCAACTCTAGGACCTAAAGAGAAATTTGAATGAAATAAAATCAGGATTCCAAAAAATCACAAATTTTGGAATTATATTTTCTATGAAATGACAAAAATACCCTTGTGGTAATAATCTTTCGAAAATCCAAAATCATGCACTTTTATCAATTTTTCTCATATTCATTCTAAAATTTAAATTATGCATTAGTTTAATAAAACATTGAAATACATGGGTTTTATCATTTAAAAAAATTAAAAATCCTTATTATTTGATCAAAAATATGCACATAAATTTGCACTGTCAAATACCCCCACACATAAACCATGCTTGTCCCCAAGTATAAAATCTCAAAATTAAAATCATAGGACACCAATATTACCAATATTTAAATTCCAAGGTACTAAAATAAAAAAAATTCAATGTGAAATAAAACATTCAAAAATCTGCATAAAATATAAATTTAATTTCCCATTTTTCAAAGAAACAAATAATTCACAAATTTTACTTTTACCCTTGGAAAATTGATGGAACTTATCCTTTCATTCATTCAAGACACATGATTAATTATTATTAATCATGACAGGTCATGATTTACCCACTTTTGAATCTTTTCTCTCATCACTCATGATACAATTTAAGTAGAGTTATTCTCATATTTTGAGAACATGCTCCTTAGCCATAGCATTGTAAATGAACTAATTTCTCCACTTTGTAAATACAAAACGCACATAAAATCATGAGAACATTCAGTTAAGGTTCTATTGACTCTGAGGTTTATGGTTTGTAGGATTTGATTCTTTAAAAATTAATGCTCAAGAAGGAGGATAATCTCTTAAGTACTATGCATTATATCAAAAGTAAAAATATAATGAAATTATCCCCTTCAACGTAGCAACACCTAATCCCAAAACTCAAAGAAATGTTTATGATCAAGTAATCATAATTAATGATTCGTTCACCCTCTTGATTTTTTTAGTTTTTACTTTTATTCTTTTTTTGAAAGTTATGATTATATAAAATCTCACATCTATCATCTATCCACATACAATCATAAGATCATCGGTCTAGAAAATTGTGATTTTTGGTTTTCCCAAATAACAACCCAATTTTTTCTCTTTTTGTTGGTTCTTTTTGTCATTTTTGTTATTTTTTAATTCATGTGGGAAAAAATAGAGTATAATGAATGATTCCACAACCTTTTACAATTACCATAATAATACCCCCACACTTCTTCCTTACAATGTATATTATCCCGTCCACCATGATTCCCTTTAACCCCACACAACAACTTTGAAATGTCATGCAAATACTCAAAGGAGGGTAGGAATTAATAAAAATGTCTTGAAACATGGATCATTCCAATAAAGGTCATTCATGGTCTCTATGGGATAAAAGAAGGATTGATGTAAAGGTGGTATTTTAAGGAAAATTGGATTTTCAAAAGATGCCTAAATCATTTAAAATGAGTTTTTGCATAGTCATAGATTTTATAGGTTTCAATACAAGTTGTTGTCGGTTTCATGTCCCAAGATCATCCATGAAATATACTCAAGAATAAATAAGAGGTACATTGTCTATAAATCCTCTTGGTAATGGAAAATATAACATTGGGAGCTCACACATGGAATGACTAATAAATCAATTCACATGAACTTTAGAAATTCAATGCATGAAGGATGGTAGAGAAATTTCATTTACATGAATCAATTAATTCCTTCACATCATGAGTCATTAATTCAATATCCATGCTTCATTTTAAAAATTCAATTATTCATTTCAATAATTTAATTATATAATAATTGAAGTATAAAACATGGAATCACATGATTCCTATGAAACTCACGTCTCTTTGATAATTCGATTAAAACATGAATTCAGGTGTGGGCATGAAATTTTATCTTTAAAGATAACAAAATGTTGTCGAAAAAAATGTGAGAGTTTAAAAGATAAAACACTAAAATTGAGCACACTTTTTCCATGAAACTTGGTCCTTCCCATTTACTGTTTGGGGCTTTCTTCTACCATCACGATCCTACAAAATAAAATTACTCAATTAAACACATTGATAATTTCGTTTAATCTCAAAATAAAAGAGGGAGGGGACCATATGATAAATTATTTCAATTTAAATAAATTGAAATATAAATTCCTAGAAACCAAGTAAAGATAAATATTGGTATTATCCCCCAAGTGGGCCCTAAATTTTGACTGCCTCTAGAGGGAAGTACCTGCTGTTATCCAAATTCTGATAGAGGGTAAATCTTCTTTGATTTGAACAAACACATGTTGCATTTCCCAGCTTTTTATCCATCCTTCTGGGACAGAGTACACCATATCTCCCATTTACAATGAGTTATAGCTTACATAGTATTGGTAATATGGAGTATGATTCATCCTCTTTCTTTACTGATACTTGTGCAACCTCCTCTTCTCTTTCCATTAGTTACAAGAGGTATGATTCATCAAAATAATAGTCAATGGGAATGTCAGAGTGTAATTCAATTTGAATAATATTAAAACATGAAGTATCATGATCAAATTCTTCACCATCAAATAATCTTTTGTCATGGTTTACTTAGGGAAATACACTACAATCTCTTCATGAACTTCCATTAATAAATATTCAATGTGTCTAGGGAGCCCCATATGTTCCTCAGCATGTTCAAATAGATCTTCTTCTTCTTCCTCCAAGGTAGAGTTGATGTTGTCTAATTCTGTATAATCAAAACCACATAGAATGATAAAGAGTTAATATTCAATAAAATTAGAAGGGATGGAGTCAATGAATGGTTCAAATCCCTTATTCAGTTCACCTTAAATCTCTACCTTAGTGGTAAGTGCCTCTTGGAGTATACTCTTTGAGGATGGAGGTAGGTAGTCAGGCTCCTCCATCTTGACTTCAAATTCCACCACTTGTGTGGTTTCTTCCTTTAGTGGTGCTTAATATTATTCTTTGTATTGTATGGGGAAGTTAGGTAGTTACTCATATTTAATCAAGAATTCATCCAAACATTGTTGATCTCCCACTTGTAGCTTACTAGATACATCTTCCTCGCTTGTTTCCTCAGGTTATTCAATTTCAAATATAAGTGGTGAAATTTATTCCACCACATTCTCATGTTCTTCTTCGGGATTAGGGTTCAGTTTCTCTATTAATTCATGAACATAATAAAAATTTCTATTAGCCAGTCTGGTTAGTTGTTCAATGCTTTCTCTAATTTCATACATCGTATCTCTTCTGAAATATTCATCTTCTTCTTGTTTTTGTTGTTGCACCTGTGTGTAATTTTTCCATGCATAATATTCTAAATTTTAATACATCATGGAAGTATTTTTTATGTTTTTTTAAATAAAATTATATATAACTAATATGTGAAAATAGAAAAAGTAAATGAACTAATGATTGGATTGCCGGAAACAGTGTCAGTTTTGATGCACGTCTGTTGTGGTGTGTGGAAAAAAAATTATATTTTTTCTAGTGCAGAACAGTGGCTGACCAAGGTCATCACCCTTGATGATCCTTCTCAATGTAATACACATAATTTATTTAATTCACCTTTTCTATATATTTTGTGGTTTTTTTGTTAGATTAATTTGATTAATATATTTTTGGATTTATTTTTATTTAAATAAATGACATGTAAAGAAAGAATTATAAATTTATACTAATATTCAAGTCTAAATAGAATGAATTAATAAGAAAGAACATGGTTTTTGGGTTGGTTAAATATTCAATAATTATTCTCCTTTATATGTTTTATTTCAGTTTGATAATCCAAACACGAAATCTCATGTTTGATCTGCTATTATTTATTTATAAATTGTGGAATATCATTGACTGTTTGAGCACTCTCAATTCCACCTCCTCCTTTAATCCAAGGTGGTGACACACCATTGTTTAGAATGTGTCATCTTCTAGGAACTGGTTCAATTGAAGCTGTATCATCCATTGATTATCTCAAATCCAATGTGTGAAGAACTAAACAATTGAGAGAGGGAAGAATTATTAAATAAAATAATATGTATAGGTGGAGTTTCATGTTATCAGTGATAGTCACAACATTAGAGACATTCGACTTACCCGTCCATGTTACTCAAATATATCTACAATCCTAAAATTAAACATTAAAGAAAATTCATGATCTCCCTCACATCCCCTTTGGCCAAGTCTTGGGGTTATCCACTCATTTCTACGAGTAATAGATTACATGGTGGAGTGGGTGGAAGAGAAGAGAGAGATAGGGAAAGAAATGAAGAAATGTGGATGGAGAATCGCAAAGGTATGGATTGATAAAAATAAAATTTGAATTAAAATTGAAAAATAATACCAAACTAAAATTAAAATAACATAAAATTTATAAATGGGGTGGGAATAGAGGTGTATCATCGTCCCATTCCCTGTTGGGAACCCTCCTTGGCGTTTGGTGTCGAGCTGATGATTTGGGAAGGAGGCAAGAGCCTCCTTTTATAGGAATAATTCATTCCCCTAAAATTTTTCCCATTTTTGGCACAATAAATGGTCGCTTAACACATGGACTCCTTCATAAAAGTTGTTCCTAAATGACTTTTCGGTCCAACCTAGAAATTTCATCACATTTAGACATTGTATTAAGGATTTATGGAATTTTCATTGAATAACACTTTTTATGGCTGAAATTTCCAGGAAGCTTCCTTCAAATGTATAACGATCAATGGAAACCTTAATGACATCAAAACATCCCCAAAATTGTTTTAAAGTCATTAATATGTGTCCTAGTGATATACCAAGTAGAATAAAAAAATTAGAGATGGGGAGACCGATTTGTGCATCTGTTACGGTGGTGAGGTCAATGTTGTCCACTCGGAAAATTTTCAAAATTTAATGATTTTTTTGGACCAATAGATCTTCGAATCAGATATAGGCGAAAAAGATAAATCTTAAGAAAATAAAATCATTATTATAATAGAAATTTATCAGTAATTTTTTACTTATATATTTTAATAAATGACCAAAATACCCTTGTGGTAAAAATATGTCAAAAATCCAAAATTATGCACTTTTCTCAATTTTACTCATAATCATTCAAAAATTCAAATTACCCATTATTTTAGTAAAACATTGAAATAAATGGGTTTTATCATTAAAAAAAATAAAAAAATCCTCATTTTTTGGTAAAAAATATGCACATAAAGTTTCTTTGTCAGAGATGTCCTGCCTCCTTGTCTTGTGTTATTGTAATATGCCATGCCTAAATTGATTAAATGATTAAATGGAACTTGCAAAATGAGTGGGTATACATGTTAGTTTTTTTAGTTTCTTAAATGTTTTTTTGGAAATTATGATTAATGGGTGGGTATATACATGTGATGTGTTAAATGGAAATTGGTGATAAGTGGGTGGGTATAATCATGTGACATGATTAAATGGAAGTGGAGTACATGAGTGGATATACCCATGAGATGTAAAGGTTTAAATGAGTAGGTATACTAGTTGAATGGTTTTGAATGTAATTTTTTATATGAGTGGGTAGACTCACATGGATAGAAATAGTTAAATGTATTGAATGATTGATGATTTACATAGATTCCAAGGACGGATCTCCATGGATTTGAAACGCAGTAGTGGAAACCTTGGTTGAGTATTCACTTTGGGTCTTGATTCTATGGGATGTATTTGGATTTGTTTTCCATTAGATCCGGCTTGATTGGACTCATGTAGGACATGCTGGTATACATGATCCTAGGACTTCAACCAGTGCCTATACTGAGATTCTATCGAGATGATAATAGGACTTGATGATGATGCCTTGGTCTTCAATACATTGGATTTAGACCTTCATGGTCTACACATCATTATATGGCATGATCGTGGGATATATGATTGTGGTTGTATGACAAGGTCATGGGTTTTTATATGGTTTTCTTTATAGATCAAGGATATTTAGACAGGATATGGATTTTTTTAGGACAAGGATATAGTGTTTGTTTATATTTCTTATAGGTTCCTTGTTATGAGCTACCACTTATTGTAGGGAGCCACAAAAGGCTGGTTGGTAAAACTTTTTTGTGTTGGTTATATGCCTTGTGCTTTCACACTTACATTACTACTTACTTGTACATGTTTCACATATTTCATAGTGTAGCTTAGAATTGTATAGATATTTGGGTGGAATCCTACTCTGATGTTTATCTGACACCATGTTTGGGCCTCCTAGGGGACCCAAAAAAATTATATGGTTTCAGGTGATAGAAGGGGAAAGTGCCCTAACACTAGTTGTTGATCATTTCTTTAGAGCATGGGAGAATGAGACCCATCCGAAGCTTGAGATGCTACTGTGACACTTTTTGATCTTTTTGGATTTTGGATACTTGTATTGTACTTTATTTCCATGTGTATTTTTTGGTTGTTTTCGAGATACATTTATCATCTGCATCATGGTATATGAGACACTTATGGCTTGTTAGATATTCTTCTCTTTCATATCTATTTTACCTAGTTTCTTCTTATTTTATTTACTTCTGCTACTGAATTTGATTGACTTCCACTATGATATACTCTTGTAATGAGGGAATAGTCTCTCCAATAACTCAACATGTCCCTCAACACTATTCGGAAGCATCTGGCATTTGAGGAGTGCGCTTGAGGCCACATAGCCAATCGATCTTGGGGCACTATTGACTAGAATTCGAGTTCAGGACGTTACAATGTGGTGTCAGAGACAATTTTGTTTCTAGTTTTATTTACAGTTTAGAGACAATAGATAGGGATATGGAGGAAAATGGAATTTTTTAATGAGTTATGCTTGAGCATCGCTAACCTGTGTACAAGAAAAATCCAAATTACCCTAAATGAAATTGTTATTTTCTGGTTTTGAATATTACAGTTAATTTGATTTCACCATTAGGTGACACACATGATTTATGCTGATACTATTTATGCAATTGTGGGTTCTAGTTTTTTGTAACCCGGTGAGATGAGGGTATTCCATCTCATGCATCATATATTCGCTTGTTAGAAATCAAATATCATGCATTATGTCATGCCATTTAAGATGAATTATTTGACGCATGATATTGTGATAGGTTCTCTAATAGTTGTTCCTCATTTTGTGATAGACATCGTGCAGAGGATAGAGAAGTGACAACATCTTTCAATTCATAAGGTGTATGGGCCCTTAGGAAATAGAAAATTATGTACCATTTAAATTAAAATTTTAAAGTGAATTTTATGTGTATGGATTATATGGGCATCAAATTTTTGTTCATGAGGTGTTATGGGTCCTCATGGATCAGAACATGGTGGACCATTAGTTAAATCATGTCAAATAAGTGTAGTTAAATGAAAATAAATGGAATATAGAGACTTGACCTACACCCAGATTTTTAGTGGGTGAGAGGTAGTGTTTCTAGTTGTGTTGTGTTTGTTCTTTATACAGTCATGGATTTATGATTAGGTTGTGTGTTATGAAAATTTTTTAGGAGGGTTTTGACCTGTCCTATGCTTTTGAGATGCGACATTGATATCAATCCTTTCTAAGGTGAGTGTTTGGCATTGTAGAGGCATGTCACCATGAAGAACTCCAATGTCATGACAAGAGGGTGGTGATGACCATTCTTCTAAGGTGGTGGTCCAAGAGATACTAGTGGATCCTATTTTAGTGCTTTTTGTGGTACAATAGACTATTTCAGACATATGTGTTGTGGTATAGTTCCACAAGGGGTTATTTGGCTATATGCAAACTATTCAAGGAGAATCATGGCCTACCATGACTATGGATGAGATGAAATGGGTGTTCTAACAGCCACATCCTTTCACGTTTTTGGGGGATGATGGTCCACAAGCTTCTGAGTTGTGCCTTGAGACCACACTAACTATCTTCATGATTTTGGAGACACCTCTTGTGAGGAGGGTCAATCTCACCCCTTATATTATACATGGAGTAGTAAAGTACTGGTGGGAGGTTCTGAATAAGGATTAAAGGCTACGAGATATAGGTTAGACTGATTTCCAAACCTACTTCCTTGACTACTTTTACCCCAAGACACTATGGGTAGAGTGCTCTAGTGAGTTCTTGCGTCTAGAGCAGGGCACCATGATAGTTATAAAGAACTCAACATTCTTTAAAGAGTTCCTTAGTTTTGCAATGATGTACCTTACTGATGAGATGTCGAGAGAAAGATTCATTGAGGAAGGCCCCTGACATACTATCAAATCCCAAGTCAACATGTTCAGGTTGACAACAATCACTGAGATTGGGAATCAGGTACAGATTATAGAGTGAAACTTGAGGGAATTTGAGGATAGAGAGTAGGGAAATGTTTCTTCTCAACCTAGTGGTTCTACATATTCAGGAAGGAAGCACCATTTTGATGCTTACCATGATATGAGCATCATTTAGGCTATGAGTGCTAGTAGATCGATATTTTGTCACTAGTGTGGCAGGAGAGGACACATAAAGAATCAGCGTGACTGCGACCCAGTCGAGTGCCGAGCTTATGGAGGGATGGGCCACATGCAATGTTTTTGCAGGACATTCCCTTCAGTTGATAGTGGTAGGGGTCAGCTCTGATGTCAGGTTTAGGAGTAGGTTTCTAAGATCTGTCTCAAGCAGGGAGCTAGAGCAATGAAAGTCGATCATGCTACAGAAATAGTGGTCTTTGCTGAGGTATCCATACACCAATTAATCCTATACATCGAAGAGGGCATACTCTGAGCAGTAAGGTTGTTTCACAACATCATGTTATAGGTCAATTATATTATGTACAACCTACCCCTGAGGATCAAGGTTTCATAATGTCTACAGTGAGATGAATGATCTTAGTAGCATGTATTATTACATCTGGTCTTTTTGATACAGGTGTATTTCATTGTTTCATATCCGCACCTATGGTGAAAATCCTTGGGCTTGTTGTGTGGTATTTTGAAAGAATTTTAATGCTAGAAATACTATTGGGAATCAGAATGGATGATGTTCTCAAGTGAAGGGAGTACCCCCTTAAGGATGGAGGGTGTCACTTCATTTGAGATATTTATGTCTTTGAGATGATAGGGTTTGAAGTCATTGTTGGGATGGATTTTTTAGTATATTATCGATCGTACATTGTCTTCTATCACCTAAGAGTAACTTTCACATCACTAGAGGATGCATTGTTTACTCACAAAGGTGAATGGGGTGTCCAGGCGAGTTGAGATGGACTAGATCATCATGAGTTGGTCAGAATGACATCCTAGATTGCTATTTTGTATTTTGGATGATCAGGGATTGAGTCAGGTAGACATTCTTCTAATGGTGGATTTTTTCAGAGACATTTTCCCAGATGAATTTTCTAGTTTACTTCTCAAGAGATAGGTTGAGTTCTCCATTGAACTAGTTTTATGAGTTGCACCAGCATCCATTTCTACTTACTAAGTGTCTATGATGGAGTTGTAAGAAATTAATTGGATGCTAGAGTATTTGGAGGAAAAGGTGTTTATCCGACCTAATACATCTCTGTGGGGTTTGCCAGTTCTTTTTTCAAAAAATGTGGATATAACTCTTAGGCTATTTGGGGATTATCGTAATTTGAATTAGCTAATGGTTAAAAAATGATATCCCTTTTCACAAATAGAAGAAATGTTTGATAAGATTCTAGCATCCCGAGTATTCCTAAAAATTGATCTAAGGTTAGGATACAACCAGGTACATATTTGACCCACATACATACCTCGTACAACCTTTCATAGTAGGTATGGTCTATATGAGAATCTGGTTATGCCATTCAGTCTCACAAACCCAATAGTAGTTTTCATGGTGCTGATGAACCGAGTGTTCCATCCTCAATTTTGACACTTCAAATATTGGTGTGGGAGTAGTGCTGGTGTAGGGGGATAGAGTTTTAGCATATGAGTCTCAATTTCGATGGCCACGTGAGAGGAATTACCCTATGCATGATCTTGAGCTTGATGTAGTTGTTCATGCTTTTCATTATTAGAGGCATTATTTATTGGGAGATCATTTTTGGGTGTATACAGACTACAAAATCCTCATGTATATATTTACTTAGTATTATTTTAATATGAGGAAAAAGGTGGGTGGAGAACCAACAGTCTATTGACTTCAAGCTTGAATACATGACTGGTAAATGTAATGTAATGTTCGATGCACTGAGTATGTGGACTTAGATACAGATAGTGCATCAGGCAAGTAGTGAGTGGAAACTTATTTCATTATTCTCTTAGAACTATATGGAGGTGCACAATAGTTAGGGATAGACATATCTAACATCCATAGTTGTGACCTATACCCTATTGGATATAGTAAGGATGAGGCAGTTATAGAATTCAGAGGGTCTAGTCCTATGGGAGAGTGTGGAAGGTGAAGAACCTCCTCCTAGTTGGACCGTTGGTGTTGATGAGATCTTAAATATACATGGATGTGTTTGGGTTCTAGTTGATATGTGTGGGGATATGATGTGGGAGTTTCATGCTTCATCTTGGGTACTACATCTTGGAGTCAGCAAGATGTATTGTCACTTGCATCACCAATACTAATGTCCAAGTATGAAAAGTGAGGTAGCTAGTTTTGTTATGAGGTGTTACACCTATCCACATGTGAAGGAGGAACATCAACGACCAGCCATGATTTTATAGAAGTTACATATTTCAAAGTGGAAATGAGATGATTTCATAATGGATTTCATAACTGGTTTACTAAGGTTTCCATGAGGTAACGATGCTGCGTGGATTGTTGTTGGCGGGATAAAAACTGTTGATCATTTATTACCGATAAGGGATACCTTCGATGTTAATGTTCTTGGAAGGTTGTATATCCAAGAGATAATAGAACTTCACAGGTTCTCACGCACTATCATTTCAAATAAGGATTCCCAATTTACAACTCGTTTTGGTTAGAGTTTTCAGAGGGAACTGGGTACAAAGGTTCTTCTAAGCACAGTCCACCACCCTTAGACTGATGGCCAATCAGTGTGTATGATACAAGTGCTATAGAACATGATGAGAGAATTTGTCCAAGATTTTGTGGGTTCTTGGGAGAGACACATTCATCTAGATGAGTTATCCTATAATAACAATTATCAGGCAACGATACAGATGTCTCCTTACGAGGATTTGTACGGTAGGCTATGTCAATCACCCTTGTGATGCCTAGAGGCAGGTGAGGTAGCTTTACTGGGACCTTGTCTCATGCAAGATAATTCTGTGTAGATCCAATTGATTCAGATGCAGATGGCTACTACACAATATTGATAGAAATCCTATGTCGATCACCGTATATGACCTCTGGAGTTTTAGGTCAGGCGTCATGTCATTTTATGTGTTTCAATATGGTTGGGACATATAAGGATCATGATACGAGGTAAGCTTCACCACTATATTTTGGTCCATTCGAGATTCTTGAGGGTGTCAGATCAGTAGACTATTAGTTTTAGTAACCTCAGAGGACTGATTCATGCATGACGTCTTCCACGTATCACAACTATGCCATTATAATTCAGACCCATCTCACGCTTTTCAACCCAAGGAGGTTGAACTGCAATTTGATGAATCCTTCAAGGAGCATCTAATTCATATTGTTGATAGGAGCATGAAGGTTATACAAGGCTAGTCAGTTCCTCTAGTACAGGTTCTATGAAAGCAAGACCGTTCACAAGACGATACTTAGGAGAAGAATGCCGACATACATGTTCTGTGATAAGAGTTTTTTCAAATGGATCTTGACTACCATTGAGAGGGAAATTTGGGGAATAATTGCATTAATGGGGGAAGATTGTAAGACCCTAGGTTTTTCTTGAGGTATGAATCATTTAAATTCTTTTTTGTCTTAGTCCCACATCTAGTCCATGGGCTGGTTGGGTTATTTTTGGGAAATAATAGGCAAGAAGGTTGTGTACCGGTTGCAGGCCAATTACACAATGTGTAATTAGATTACACACTGTGTAATCTGATTTCATAACATGTAATGGTTTGTCTAGGACCATTCATGATTTGTAAGGGATTTACCCCATTAAAGGAAAACTAAGCATTACACACCATGTAGAGAAATTTCATGTCATGTAATTGCCCAACTATGTTTTTTAAAAATAGAAGAGGGACCTCTATTTTTTGGACAGAAGCCTTTTTTCTCTCTTTTAAAGACTAAAAACTTTCTTATCTATATTTTCATATCTAGCACCCATTTGGATTCCATTTCTTTCGCTGTCATTTTGGTTGGAACCACAAGGGTAATATAATGATTCCTTTTTAGCCATTCTTGATTCTTCTAAACAACAGTTTCATTGTTTGCATTTAGGCTTTTATGACCTAATTACATGTTCTTCATATGTTCTTTAGATTTATTCCCAACCAGGATGAATTATAACTTGATACTATATGAGAACTCCACTAATGAGATATGGTAGGTGGTCTATACTTTTCTCTCGGCTTTTGATGCTTTATAGAGCTATTAACCTTTTTTCTACCCGCTGGAATTTTTAGCACGAGACTGATTTTAAAGTCTTAATCTTAAATAGATAAGGTAGGACCCGTTTGGGACTCCCTAAGGTTCTTTGAGATACGTTTGTGGTTTCTGACCTATCCAAAGGACACCCATGGGGTGCACCATGCCTTTACATTGGTTTTTACTTTTGATGAACTACCCATGGGTTGTGACCTCGTGTTTTCCTAGTTTAAGGAAGCTTGGTTGTACTTAAATGAGGGAGAATTACATACATAGGAGATATCTTGCCTCATTACCTTGTGTTATTATAATATTCCATGCCAAACTAGATTAAATACTTAAATGGAACTTTTCAAATGAGTGTGTATGCTCATTGGCTATTTTTAGATTGCTTAAATAGTTTTGTTGGTAGTTGTGATTAATGGGTGGGTATACCCATGTAATGTGTTAAATGGAAATTTCTGATAAGTGAGTGGTTATATCTATGTGACATGATTAAATGAAAGTGGAGTACATGAGTGGGTAAACTCATGAGATGTAATGGTTTAAATGAGTGGGTATACTCATTGAATTGTTTTGAATGTAATTCTTTATATAAGTGGGTAGACTCATATGGTTTGAAATTGTTAAAGGCATGGAATGATTGATGATTTAAATAGATTTCATAAATGGATATCAATGTATCTGGAATGAAGTAGTGGAAACCTTGGATGATTATGCACCTTTGGTATTTATTCCATGAGATGCATTAGGCTTTGCTACCCCTTGGATCCAGCTATCTTAGACTCACGTAGGACTTGTTGGAACACATGCTCCTAGGATTCCAACCAGTGCCTATGCCATGTTTCCATAGAGATTCTCTTGAGACTCAAAGAGGATTCCTTGGTCTTCAGCACCATAGATCTGGCCCTTCGTGATCTACACATCATTATACAACATGAGTGTGGGATATATGATTGTGGTTGTACGACAAGGTCGTGGGTTTTTGATATAGTTTTCTTTATACGGTAAGGATGTGTGGACGTGGTTTTGATGGTTATGTGGAATGGTTGTGTTGTTTGTCTATATTACTTTTAGATGCCTTGTTAGGAGCAAAAACATGTCGCAGGGAGCCACAAGAGGCTTTTTAGTATTACTTGTTTGCATTAGTTATATGCCTTTGGTTTTCACACTTACATTACTACTTACATTCACTTGTTTAGCATATTTCATAGTACTTATTAGAACTGTATAGATATTTATTTGGAAACCTACTTGGATTTTTATCTCACATCCTATTTGGGCCTCCTTGGGGACCCAAATAGATTATATATTTACAGGTGATAGTATGGGAAAGCTCCCTAAAACTATTTCTTGATCATTGTTTTATAGAATGGGAGCATAGGACTAAGATGAGGCTTGTGATGATATGGGGGAACTTTTCTGTCATTTTAAATTTTAGATAATTTTATTTTATTATATTTATATGTACCTATTTTAGATATTTTCTAGATACATGTATCATCTACATCATATTATATGAAACACTTCAGGATTGTTACATAATCTTGTCGTACTTGTCTATTTTATCTATTGTTTTCTTATTGTATCTGCTTCCAATATTTAATGTGATTGACTTCCATTGTGATAAATTATGGTAATGGGGGTATAGTCTCCCAAATGACTCACCTAGTCCCTAACTTCTAGTCATAATCCTTTGGAATTTGGGAAGATGTGCTTGAGGCCATGTTGCCAACCGGGATTGTGGCACAATTGAGTCACATCCGGGTTCGGGATGTTACATTTGTACAATGATTCAATGATTTCATTTCAAAATTCATTGATGTCATATGAAGATATAATATGATTTTGTGCATATACATACTATATCACATCTTATTGTGAATTAAATCCCTTAATGTAAAAAATAAATTCCTTCTTGTGATAATTCATGTAGTGAGATAAATTCCTTAAACTAATAAAAAATAATATGGGTGAGAAAATTCCTAAAGTGGGATAAAATTTCTAGTCAAATAAATCCAATTGATTGAGAGGTTCGAGAGATGGTATTTCTTGGTGACTTTTATAGCTTTAGAATCGACAATAAAATTATATATGTCACTTTTAGGGTAAGATTTAGTCAAATTATGTTATGTAACACTACAAAAATGAGTGGTCTTAGTAAAATTTTATTAGTGGTAGTTCTAATAATCACTACTAAAAAACATTATTAAATATATTATAGATATAGTGGCGGTTTCAATGAAACCACTGCTAATATTTTTAAAAAATAACTGACCCACACCCTCCACCTAATGCCCTAACCCCCTCACTCCCTTGGTTGTGCCTGTCCCAGAAGCTGGTGACTGCCCCTCCCCCTTGGCGGTGCCTCTCCTCAACGTCGGTAATCACCCCTCCCTCTCGGCCTTGCCTCCCCCCAACACTAGTGACCACCCCCACCTCGATCATGACTCTACCCATGCTAGTGACTCCCTCCCACCCACTACCCCCACCAATCCCTCATCCCCACCTCTCCCTGATGTTGATGACCACCCCTCCCCCTAGACCCTGCCCCCCCCCCCCCCAACATAGGTGACAGCCCCTCCTCCTCGATCGCGCCTCTCCCCAATTACAGCAACTGCCCCTCACTCTCGATCATGCCACTCCCTAGCTCTAGTGATTGCCCCCCTCTACCCAACCTATGCCCGACACCGGTGACAGCCCCTCCCCCTTGGTCGTACCTCTCCCCAATGCAGGTGACTGCCCCTCACCCTCGACCCCATATCTCCCCGACACTCACCCCCCTTCTCTCCAACAACATACCTCTCCCCCTCCCCCCACTTACCCCCGACGGATCACCCCACATCCTCGATGGTGACCACCCCTTTTCCCACTCTCACATATGATCCTCGTGACCCCAACCCCACTTTCTACCTGATGATGAGCCCAAAATGACCCCCCTTCTCCTTGATGGCGATCCCCAACGGCGACCCCTCTCCCCCATTTCTCGGAGAGTGCAATCCCCAATCGTAAGGTGTAATTTTTTAATATTGTATTATTGGTTTTCTATATCATTATGTAGTATATCATACTGTACAATAAAATGATAAATTTTATCACTTAGGAATCATATACACATAACTATCATTAATTCCTATTATAGATAGGGATCATGAATCATTTATATGATGAATACTTGTTTGTCTGTGGGGTTATAAATAGTCTGTAACTGCATGGATCATTTATCCCTCATGATTTCTTGGTGAGTAAGCCTTAGTGAGTTTTGGATAATGGTTGATTATATGATAAGAAACCATTTGGTTTTATTTATTTTTCACTAATGTTTTTGTATGCTTCTTCCACACTGGCATGAGACTTTCTAAGTAAGAACATACTGAGTGTACATGTATTTTCACCATGATTTTATATACTATATTTATATAATTATAGGATAAATTTGGTGACCAAGCATAATGAAGTTAATTGATGTGTACTTTTAATTGTACATGTTTGATTATCCATTTATATATTTATATCTGAATATAAAGGGAGAAGAGTGACCATCAAATACCTATGGATAAAATTTTAATTACTTTACCAAAAAACACACCTCGTTATGACAAGAGTTTGAAAAAAAATATTATGTAATTAAAAACTGATCAGTGGATTGTAGAATAAAATGTGTATGTCCTGATTGAAAATTCAAGTGATGGTTAAATAGAAATGAATTATATGATCATTCTATATAGAAACAATTTTCTACTCAATATGTATGTAGGATTAGGAATGGTGAATATATTTTTATGGAAATTCAAAACAAAGATAATCCTATCAACGAAACACAAAGTGAACCTCCAGAGGGGAATTCAGTTTGAAATTTGATAAATGAAACATTTGTCTTTGCAGGATATAATATACAAGGTTTCAATTGATAAAAAAAACCTTCAATTGACCCTAAGGATTTTAATCCTTCTAATAAGTTCAACGACCAAAAAAATGAGCTTTATGAATTAGTTGAAGATGTGCAGCAAGAACTGTATGAAGGGTGTGTTAATTATTCAATGTTTTCTTTTATACTTATGTTGTATCATATAAACTGTCTCTGTGAAATTATTGACAAAGAGATGTACATGATTTTAGAGTTTCTTCATGATTCATTTAGTGAAGCTATGATCCTTTCATCCTTATATGAGATTAATAAAGTCATAAATAAACTTGGACTATATTATACAAAGATACATGAATTCCTTAATGATTTCATGCTTTACTAGGGAGAAGATTCCGACAAAGGAGAATTCGTAAGATGTCATGAATGTAGATGAAAGTCAATGAACAACAATGAGATTATAAATCAATGCAACCCCATGAAGAAAAAAAAAAGAAAACTCCTTCAACTTTATTTCATTACTTTCCTCTGATATGATGCTTGAAAAGATTATTCATGGCATCTAAGACTACATACGAAATGAAGTGACATGATCAAGATTGTAATGATGGCTTGATGAGACATCCAAAATATTCATCATCATAGAAAATATTTTATTCATTATATCTATATTTGTCTTCAAATCATAAGAATTCACGTTTGGGATTCAATTCTGATGTTTTTAACCCATTTTGGACTTTAGGTAGTAATTATAGTATTTGGCCAGTTGTTTTGATCCCTTATAATATAACTCTATAGATGTGTATGAATAAATATTATTTTTTATTTTGATAATTATTTCTTGAAATAAAATGCCTAGAAATGGAATTGATGTATATCTTCAACATCTAATCAAATAATTGAGAGAATTATGAGATGATGGATTAAAAACATATTACACTTCAATGAGAAAACTATTAATAATACTTGCTAATTTAATATAGACAATTATTAACATTCATGGATTAGGAAATTTATCAGATTGGAACACTCATACTAGTTTTTCTTGTCTAGTTTGTAATTTAGTTCATCAACGATTACCTCATAGAAGAAAATGATGTTTTATGTGTCATCATTGATTTCTTTATTTCTTCTAAAAAATATAGGTTTAACAGGACACAATTCAATGAAGATATTAAACTGAGAAATCCACTAAAAGTTTCATTAGGTTCAGAAATCATGGAACAATTAATGAGTGTCATTGAAGAATTTGGAAAATATAATCATTTTAAAGAAGGGGAAAAGGGTAAAAGGTACAATATTTGAAGCATCTAGAACACAAAAATAAAGGGTATATTTTTCAAATTTCTCATTAGGAGTTTAATATGATATGTTATAATCTTGACATAATGAATATTGCGAAAAAATTCGGTGGAAATGTAATTTTCACATTGCTTAATGAGAAGGGTAAATCAAAGGACCGCCTTAATGCTCTAAAGAATTTGTAGTTAATGAATATAAATCATGATTTTTGGGAAAATGAGAATGGAAAGTATTCTTTGACTATTTTTACATTGAAAAATCGAGAGAAATGTGAATTCATCAAACTTTAAAGAATTTACAAGTGGAAGATAGATATTCAAGTATTATATCTAGGGGAATTTGAATAAAAAAATTGAAAGTTACATGGATTGAAAAGTCACAACTCATGTATTTTGATGTAATAGTTGTTTATATTGGCATATTGTAATATGATAACTGAAAAATATACTATTGTACCTTTATCAAAGAGATTTGTAGAAAAAATATAAATCCAATTGAGCTTGATAAACATCGTGAAAGAATTGTTTTGACAAATTTTTATTTGTAGATGTTATTTCCCCCTTCATTATTCATTGTGATGATTCATTTGATTGTTCATTTAGTTGAAGAAACCAAAATTGGCTTACCAGAACATTATCAATTGATGTATCCAATTGAGAGGTACAATGATATTATTTTTATTTTCATTAGTGAATTTAATTTTATTAAATTATTGCATAATTTTTTTATTTGTTTCTTATTTTTTTCATTAGGTACATAGGTCATTTTAAATCATATATGACGAATAAATATCAACCAAAAGGCTCTATTGCTAAAGGTTACATATCCAAAGAGTGATTGACATTTTATTCACGGTATTTGGATGGGATTGAGACTAGATTCAATAATGCTTAATGTTTTGATGATATCTCCACTAATTATCATTTTGAAAACTAGTTATCAATATTTCCAATTATTTGATAACCAATTGGAAAGGGGTCAAATTTTACTCTGAATGAATTAGAGTTTCTATAAGCACATATATATATACTGCTCAGTAGTCTTATTATAGATCCATTTATTGAAGAATTCGGATGTCAAACAAATAAGTGATTAAGGTGTAGATCTTGAAATGAGATGGAATTAAAAAAAGATGTTAATAATGAGATTGTCAAATGGATCACCCATCAGGTATGTATATACTCATATTAATATTATTGAAATGTAGTTATTTTGTCTATGTTAAAACTAAATATTTATATATATTTTTCTAGATAATGAATGTTGAAAATCAAGCTGAAATATAAAATGATGTTATGTTTTTTTGGATCTAGGTCCTCTAAAAAAGTCTAAGATATATGATGCCTTAAATATTCATGGATTTAGGTTTCATACAATTTATCAGGAAGAAGACTTAAAAACTCAAAATAGTGGTGTATTTGCCCTTAAATAGGTGGGATGTTATGGAAATTTGGATGATATAATTGAATTAAACTATCATGGTATGTTTTTGGTTGTATTATTCAAATGAAAGAGGGTTAATATTGATATGGGTATAACGAATGATTCATTACATTTTAATTATATCAACTTCTCTCGATTTATCCATACCAATGAGCAAGTAGAGAATGATCAATTTATCTTGGCTTCCTATGTAAAGATAGTTTATTATGTGGATGATGAAATACATCAATGTTAGAGTTTTTTTACACTTAAAGTAGAGAGACTTATATGATATGAGTGATGAAGATCAATTGGTACTTTGTGACAGTGAACCTAATCAACCACAAAACATAGAATAATTTTTTACTAACAATATGTAAATAATAGAACATGCAATAGAGGGTGAAAATGAATCCCTGTTCACAATGGAGGATTATAATAAAGAAGATAATGAAGATGAATATAATTGAATGTATAAAATGGAAATGAATATATATTAAAATTTCTCATTGATAAGTGGTTCATATATAGATATACATTGTTCTAGTTTTTCTTTTTTCTTTTTGTAAAAATTTAATAGTTTTTAATTTAATATATATTTAATATATTTGAAGCAATTGAATTTCAATAATTCGGAATACAAAAAAATTTCAAAGTCTTTGCTAGTTATCATCTCAGAGAACACCACAACTGCCGTCAGCTTCAGTGGATCTGAGTGATTCGGTTGTACTTTAGACAACCAGCAAGCTAGCCATTCCCCAGATGTTTTTAGTGTCCCACCATTCAATTCACCTCCAGATATGGATCATTTGGCCATCCCTTCATCTAGTGGATATCAGTGAGTTACTATTACTGGTTTGTATTTCATTGTAAAAAAACTATATATTTTATTAATTATTTAATCCATTTTTCAAATGGATAAAAATAAAAATAGAAGATATTGAAATATGAACATGAAAGATGTATGAGACCTGAATGAATTCAATATTATCATTCCATTTGATGAGTTTGGGGTGCCTACTGATGATGTTTCCAGAATCTATGGGATGATTCTTAGGCATCTTATATGTGATAAAATGATCATTCACATTAATTATAAATATTGGAGGCATATTCTTACAACTCAGAAAAATGGGTTTTTTATACTTAATTAAAGGTAATTTAATTTAATATTCCTTGATAACTAATTTACATGACATGAATAAAATATTTTAATTTACTTATACAGTGTTATGTTTTGTATTTCTTGATGTTTTTTCATTTCGATATCCCAGGCTCTATTTCACATCCATGCAATATGAACAAATTAGGAATGAAACGGTGAGATTTTAAATGAATATTATGTCATGAGTTTAATGAAATATCATTGAGCTCGTGATAGATGTATGAGAAAGTGTGTGAATGAATTTCTCATGTGAAATGGAATTCGTATTTCAATATTAATAGAGATGCATCTCATGAGGTAATTGCCTAATTTAGAGTGTCATAATAACATAAACAAAATAAAAATATAATTTTTATTAATGTTGCTATTTTTTTGTATGAATTATTGAAAAAATTACTATGAATCATGAGAAATAATTCATTCTTCAGATCAGTTTGTCTTAGAGTTTTTTTAGAAAAATAATAATTTTGGTTTGTATGTTATTCATTATTATTTATATCATTTTATTATAAGTCAAATTTTTTCTAACTTATTTATATTTTTTTATAAAGGCTAATGAATTAGGTTACTCTGTTGGCCATATATAGATGTGGTTTAAAGTGCATGGGGAATCTGATGTTAGTTTTGTATATGACCCTACCAAAGATGTTAGAGTAAGTATTTTTCATTATCATTTCATGTTATTTTATTACTATAAAAAATAATAATAAAAAATATATTATAACAAAAAAATCCTTAAACCCAATTAAATGGGGCTGGATAGATGGATAAAATGATGCCAATTTAGCACCATTTTAAACATCTAGCCAGCACTAATTAATTGGGTATAAGGATTATTTTTTATTATAATTTATTTTTCAATATTATTTTTTATAGTAATGAAATAAAAATACATAGTAATAAAAAATTTATTAATTAGATAATATTAAAAAGTTAAAATAATTCAAAAAATAATTGTTAATATTTTTGTATTAGTAGGTTAAAATTCAAGAAATATGGGATGTGAACCCTTAAAAATCATCATCAGTTTCCCAGAACGAGGAGGTTCCAATTGTTTTAGGGAAGGAGAATCCCATACATGTATAGAGGTTGGATTCTGGACCTACTACCTTAGTTGTCTTTGGTAGGGAGTCATCATCAGTTACTACTACACCTAGTGGGGGTTCGAGTAGCGTTATTGATAGGGAATCACAAAGATAAATTGCAAGGTTGAAAGGAATATTGTGATAATAGGACTCTTATAGGAAAACATAGGATCAATGGTGAGAGAATATGGAAAATGATTTAGTTTTCCTATTTCAATGGATTACTAGAACGATGCCCAAGTAAATTTCTAGCTTTACAACTTATCCTGTCAAGGTAAATTCTAAATTTCATAGATCATTTACATATTTTTAAAGAACACATACAACTTCATTAAATAAAACTAAAATGACACTTTTATATTGAAAACAATAACTTCGAGTCATAACGATAACATATTGCACCGGATTGACGTGTGTTTGATTCCTACACGTAAAAAATAAATTATATATTGTTATCCTTAAGTTTGAAAATAATTCAACCTCATTTTCTCAGTTTTGACACAGTAAATAGTTCATAATGGTACCAAGGACTTTAAAAACATGTGTGTGGGGGGGAGGGGGTCAAAAATTGGAATAAGATTCCATATCAACATAAAATCAGAGGAAAATGGTTGTGGATTGATTTTCGAAATGTAGGAATAGATGACACACCATTTCGAGTTATAGTTTACCTGAGATGCTTGTAAATGTATTTTTAGTGTCTTAAAACACCAGAACATGTGTGTAATGGCTCAAACCATAGAAACGACATCATATTGACATGAAATCATGAGAAACCCACCATTGAATTATTTTTGACATGTACTCATATAAAAAATATCAATTAGACTTGCGGTGAAGTCAAAATGCCTTAGTAAATAGTTTTTAAACGTACTAAATCCTTTAAAAATCCATGATAGGGGGTCAAAAATAGAAAAATGATGTTGGATTTCCATGAATTTAGAGGAAAATAACCTTGTATTTTTTTTGAAATGAAGGAACCAACAACATGTTATTCCAAGTTAGAGTTTTCCAGGGATTCTTGTAAATGCATTTTTAGTGTTTTAAACTACATAAACATGTGAATAATATTCCAAACCAAAGAAAAAACATCACATTGACTTGAAATCATACAAAAACCACCATTAAATTATTTTTGACACATAGTCATAGACAAAAAATCATTCCGGCATGCGGTTTTTTTGGAATGACTTAGTAAATAAATTTTAAAGGCATCAAATCCTTTAAAAATGTGTGTCGGGGTGTCACAACTAGAAAAATTTCATCATATTTCCATAAAACAATATAGGAAAAAAAATTGTTTATTGATTATTGAAATTTAGGACCCGACGATATGTCATAATGTGTTACAAATTTTTTGGAATGTTCATATGTGGGTTTTTAGTGTTTTAAACCACATAAACATGCATGTAATAATCAAAACAACAGAAAAAGACCTCAGATTGACATGAAGTCATGAAAAAACCATTTTTTAATTATTTTTTATGTGCATTCATAGATAACACATCAATAGGATATGCAGTGTGGTCGGAATGGATGGTAAATTGTTTTTAAAGGTCCCAAATCCTTTAACAATGTGTGTCAGAGGATCAAATCCCGGGAAAACATTGTCAGATTCCCATGAAATTATATAAAAATAACTATTGATTAATTTTTGGATTGTAGGAACTGATAACATGTCATTATGATTTATGGTTTTCCTGTGATTCTTGTAAACACATTTTTAGTTTTTTAAAAGAGTAAAACAATAATATTATTGTGAAACCCATATAAAAATAACTTATATTGATGTTAAATCATGCTAAATTATCTATTGAGTTATTTTTTACATTTATGCATAGACAACACATCAATCTAACATGTGGTGTGGTTGGAATGACTCGGTAAACGATTTTAAAAGATATTGAATCCTTAAAAAACATGTATATGGGGGTCAAAAACTAGGAAAACATCAGTATATTTCTATGAAATAAAAGTAAAATAACCATAGATTTATTTTTGAAATGTTAGAACCAACAGAACATAATTACGAGTTATTATTTTCCCATGATGACCGTAAATGTGTTTGTTGTGTTTAAAACAATAAAATGTGTGTGTAACATTCAAAAAAAGAGAAATTGACCTCATATTAATGTGAAATCAGTGTAAATATACCAATTAGTTATTTTTGACATGTACTCACTAACAACAAATCAATATGATGTGGGATGTAGTTGGAATGTCTCGGTAAACTAATTTTAAAGGTAACAAAGCCTTTAAAAACATGTGGTGTGGGTTCAAAACCAGGAAAAATCATTTTCTTTCCATGAAATCATAATTCAAAATAATAGGTGGATTTTTTAAATCTATTAATAGATGAGATGTCATTTGGTGTTACGGTTTTATTAGGATTCACATAAATTTATTTTCAGTATTTTATAACACTAAAACATGAAATAGTCAAAGACATAGAAAAAAACATCAGATTTATATCAAATCATGGGACAACCACCATTGTTTTATTTTCAAAGTGTATGTGTAATGTCAATCTGATGTAAAGTGTGGTCAGAATGGCTTAGTAAATAGTTTTTAAAGGAATTAAAGCCTTTAAAAACATGTTTCAGGGGGGGGAACCAGAAAAATGTTGTCATATTTCTATGAAATCTTAGAAAAATTACCATAGATTTATTTTTGAAATGTACGAACTGACATAACATCATTTTATGTTCTGGTTTTCCAGGGATGTCTTTAAATGGATTTTTAGTGTTTTAAAAAACATAAATTTTTGTGTAATGGTAAAAACCATAGAAAATTATTCCATATTGACTTGAAATCATGGGAAAACCACTGTTGAGTTATCTTTGATGTATACACATTGACAACATGTCAATCCGATAAGTGTTGTGGTCAGAATGGCTTAATAAATAGTTTTTTAAAGGCGTCGAAGCCTTTAAAAACATGTGATGGAGTGTCAAAACTAGGAAAAAATCATCGAATTACCATGAAATCAATGTAAAACAACTATATATTGATTTTTGAAATGTAATAACTACAACACATCATTTCAAGTTACAGTTTTCCAAGGATACCGATAAACACGTTTTTTTAGTTTTTAAACACTAAAACATTCATGTAATTGTCAAAACCATAGAAATAGAACTCAAATTGACATGAAATCATGGTACATCTATATTTCAGTTGTTTTTTATGTTTACACATCGAAAAAACATCAATATAACGTGTAGTGTGATCAGAATGGATTGGTAAATAGTTTTTAAAGGTACTGAAGCCTTTAAAAACATGCAACAGGGGGTCAAAACCAAGAAACATCATCTAATTTCTATGAAGTCATAGTAAAATGACCAAATAATTATTTTTTAAATTTAATAGTTGATGAGACATTATTTTTACTTACGGTTTTCCTATGATTCCTATAACATGTTTTTAGTGTTTTAAAAAACAAAAATACGTGTGTAATAGTCAAAACCATAGAAAAAGACTACAGATTGATGTGAAATCATGGTAAAACCATTGTTATGTTATTTTGGACATGTAATTGTATAAAAGATGTCAATCCGGTGTGTTTTGTGGTCAAAATGGTTCAATAAATAGTTTTTAAATGTATTGAAGCCTTTAAAAACGTGTTTTGGGGGGGTCAAAATTGGGTAAACATCATTAGATTACCATAAAATCAGAGGAAAATGACCATATATTTATTTTTGAAATTTAGGAATCGAAGTAATTTCAATTGAAGTTAGGTTTTTTCAAGGATGACCGTAAATATGTTTTTAGTGTTTTAAAACACATAAATGTGTAGGTAACAATAAAAACCATAGAAAACAACATCAACTTTATGTGAAATCAAGGGGAAAACACCATTGTGTTATTTTTGATTTTTAAGTGTAGAAAACACATCAATTTGACATCTAGTGTGGTCACAATGGATCAGTAAACAATTTTTAAAGGTATTGAAGCCTTTAAATGCGTGCAACGGGGGGTTAAGACTTGGAAAACATCTTAAATTTGCAATGAAATTACAGGATAATGACTATAGAATGGTTTTTGAAATGTATGAATTAGCAACACATCATTCAGATTTATGGTTTTCCTCGGATTCCCATAAGCGCATTTTTAGTGTTTGAAAACACTAAAACATGTGTGTAATGGTAAAAACCATAGAAAAAAAAACCCTCATATTGGCATGAAATCATGGAATGACCACCATTGATTTAGTTTTTAAATATATTATATGATTTTATAACAAATTATTTTAAAAAATATTAAGTAAAATTTAAACACATTGCATATCGATTTGAAAATTAATTAGAATTTTATATACTTATCCTTTTTTAGTTTCAAGTATTGAATCATATTTTAAATAAGATTTTTCATGGTATATTATTTTTTTTATTTTAAAATGGATTATGATTGATTAACAAAATAACAAATTTTATGTGCAACATTATAAATATATTCCATTTCTTATCGCTTTTGCATTTCTTTTCTTAAATGCTATGGTTTTTATTGTAGGTGATAGATGTTAACTGAAGGAAAGAGGTTGACCATTCGATTCAAGACATTATTTATAAGGCAGTGGTGCTAGTTCTTAGTTTCTTTTTTATGTTTAAATTTTATCAATGATTCTATTGTAATTCTGTTTTATTATGTTTAGTTTTAATTTCTGTCTTTTTTATTACAATTGATGATATTATGTGGTATTTATCAATTGATGAGATGTTGTGGAGGTATAATGATGAAACATAGGTCATGGGGTCGGAATATATTGGGCATGGGTTTTTGTTAGACATATTTTATATGTATATATTGATAATTGAGGTATGGGTTGATTGAGGTAATCGGTTGACTGAGGTTATGATGACTATGATTTTATATGTATATAATTATGGGTGTATCTTGTATGATGTATGTATGATGGTTTTATTGTGCATTTATGTTATAGTTTATTACATGTGAATGTTTTTATATTTATATTTTTTTATTAAATACTTTTAAAAAGTATCTTTTTTAAAAAATATTGAGAGGTTATTTTTAAGAACCCCTTGTAAAAAAATTAATTTGAATCATAATTAACAGTGGTTAATATTAACTACCAATAAACCTAACATCAACTGACATATTTATCGGTTTTTTGGTTCATTTTATCTATTTTATTGTCAAGTATTTTTTTAAAAATCATCGTTATATAAAATGAAAATCATTGCTAAATTCTCAAAAAAATCACATAAAAAACCAGCACTAAATGAATCAACCTACTGTGAAATGACTAGAAAACATGCAATACAGGGAGATTTTAGTAACCAATGCTAAATAATAAGGCAAAGGTTTAAACTACTTCCACTAGAAGAAAACCCCACTACTAAAAATGATATTTTTTATAGGATGGAGTCTTTTTTAATGGTTTTTGTAATGCCTTCACTTGAAATGTCAGGTTCGAACTGGAGTGCTACAAGACCTCTTGTATGCCTCCCCGCACACAAGAGGTTTCTGACTAGCGGTGAGGCTCTAAGTCCATCAGTGGGGAGACTATACCCATATTATCATGTCATAATAAAAATAATACATAATAAATAATATAATAGCAACTAGAGTAATTATGTGGAAACTTAAAGATGATACCCATTTCATACAATAATAAATGGGATTCTAAGGTGGAAATCCAAAATAGAGTATTAATAGACAGATAAACAAATAAATAAAATATCAGGGTCCTCTGGAGTCCATCTCGATATACTACCATCTCCATTCTCATTTGCTCAGCCATCAGCCACATGTCCCTTTTCCTTATCCAAATCCCTAAACATAATGTCTGAATGTGTATCAATATCTTTATTCAAGGTGTGAGTAATAAAATTCATTAGGACATCACAAATTCATCCTTAAAAAGTGTTATCATTATTAACTAGTGTATTCAGTGATAATAATAAATGAAAAATAAATCATAATATTTAAAATCACATAACGAGTGGTTGTGCATTAACCAAGCTACCACGACCCCCCACTGTACTTGCTTCAACTCCACGTTGAATAGAAAGTCAATATACCGAAGGTAATCAAGATTTGGCCATGAGACTAGAGTTCATACTTCTTGGAGTTTGGTGTACGTACTACTCGACATCCACTAAGATCAAACATTGGACTTCCGCTCCCACATCTCCTCTTGGATCTATCCATACTCCCAAAAGATCAAGAAATGTGGCACCTTATGATGGTTACGGGAGTAGTGGAAGCATGTGGTGGTGGGAAATATATTAAAATTTCATTTAATGTTTATTTGTTCAAAACCAAGAGTGAGGAGCTTCAACATCAAATTTTTTAATTAATTTATTTAATGCCATAAAAAATTATTATCTTATCTTAGGAATATTTCATCATTAAGGATGTTAATCATATGAAAAGACCCTTTCAAATTGCCTTTATTGTGCTATGAGGATCCAAGAATAGAATCCCTCTAGTGGAAATCCACACATGCTTCGTTGATATCCGATAAATGTTAAACGATCTCAACGTGATATTGTGGGGAATAAAATGTCTTATGTTGTTCATTCTGGATCACCCACTCTTTAATCTTGAATAAAACTCTCAAACATTTATTTTTCTTGAGAGGGAGAGATATAGAGGAACTAAAAGAAAATTCATTATTTGAAATAATTATCTACTTTCAATTACCTTCACAATTACCATAACAGGCTATTTATTGGGGAGGATTTTTGGTTAGGATATTTTTTATTGCATTCTAGCCCTTAAAAAATACTAAAACCTTTAATAAGCCTCATTCCATATAATAATAATATTCTTATTATTGTTCTATGGTGCTCTCTAACTTGAGCATCGAAAAATATTCTCTAACCATATTTTTAATTAATATTATTTATTAAACAAGGTCTTGGTCTATTCAAAATCTTCTTTTATTTATTAAACACATAAATAAATATTTAATTTAAATATTTAATTAATAAATATATATTTTTTATCAATAAAACATGAATAAAATTATACCTCAGTATTGAGAATAATATTTATTCAATTAATTAAACTCAAATTGTATTTAATTAAGATTATCAGAAAAACATAGTGTTTGACCCTCTAGGATCCTTTCTAATTGACATCAAGAGAGGTTGCCTAAAGTCCAAAATTACTATCTAGAAATGAGTCAAGGAACCCAAGAAAAATAACTTAATTTTGAAATGATGAAAACCAAAAATGAACACTCACTATATAATATAATCCCTTTATCATAAAATCTTATCAAACAGGTTGCACATCTATGTCACCAAAAATCCACACATGCTCCGTTGATATCCAATAAATGTTGAATGATCTATATGTGATAGTGTGGGGAATAAAATGTCTTGCAATGTTAATTCTTGATCACTCATTCTTTAATATTGAATAAATCTCTCAAACATTTATTTTTCTTGATAGGGAGAGAGATATATGAGTTAAAAGAAAATTCATTATTTGAAACAATTATCTATTTTCAATTACCTTCACAATAGCCATAACAAGCTCTTTATTGGAGTATTTTTTAAGTTAGGATATTTTTTTAGTTCATTGTAGATCTTAAAAATACTAAAACTTTTAATAATCCTCATTCCACATAATAATAATATTTTTATTATTATTCTATGGTGCGCTCCAACTTGAGCATCGAAAAATAATTTCGAACAATCTTTTTAATTAATATTATTTATTAGACATGGTCTTGGTCTATTAAATCTCTTCTTTTATTTATTAAACATCTAAATAAATATTTAATTTAAATATTTCATTAATTAATATATATTTGTGATCAATAAAACATGAATAAAATTATACCTTAGTCTTGAGAATATTATTTATTCAATTAATTAAATTCAAATTGTATTTAATCAAGATCATCAGATACACTTACTGTTTGTCCCTCCTGGATTCTTTCTAATTTGAATCCAGAGAGCATGCCTAAAGTCCAAAATTACTATATATAAATGAGTCATGGCACTGAAGTGAAATAACATAATTTTGAAATTTTGAAAACAAAAAATGAACACTCACTATATAATATAATCCCTTTATCATAATATCTCATCAAGCAGGTTGCACATCTATGTCACCAACCTATTTTCTTGGTACATATTTCTTTAAATATCTAAAATAAATACATTGTTACACCATGTACATGAAATTTAATGTAATGGTTCTACTTTAATCAAATAGATGAGATATCGACTTCCATAAATATAGAAGGGATAACTCCTTCTTTAACTTATTCATTAATGACATGTGTGTCATGATAAGAACAAGGTAACCTAACTTTCCATGAATATATGTCATCATGATTTTCATAATAAAATCTAAGTTCATGAGTTATAAAATTCATTAATGATAATTTTAAAGTCCAAGCACCATTACACATGATCGCATATAGGAATATCTGATGACACGAAAACATGTGGAATTTTTACCAGTGATTCTTTCTCATAATCTCCCATATTCTGGATTACCAAGTGATAACTTCATGATACTAAGACTAATACTCTTATGAGTTCTCTCACTTAACAGTCTTTGAACTATGTGTCTCATCATAGTACATTATCCAAGAGAAGAACATTCTTTAAGAATATCATCATAACACTTCATGTTTCTCAATATAACAGAGAACTACTATGACCTTATCAATGTGACATATACTCTAGGACATTATTACATTAGTGTCTTACAGAAAAATGGAAAATATACAATAATATGTTTTATTAATATTCAATATATCGAACATACATGTAATTAACGCACAAATAGCTAATCCTAGGACACCAACTCCAAGAAACTCCCATGAGGACTAGATCCAACTACCTACAACATTCAGTCCAATTAAAATCACATAATAATTATATTTATGGTGATTCAAGATTTTATTTAAAGGGTATGATATATTTTCTTCATTGGAAATTCTCCTCACTAAAACCTCACATCATTTAAAAAAATCCCTCAAGAGATGATACTTCCAAAGTACCTGCTTTGTCCGTTGATGTGTACATGGATCTTTTACGAGATTCACCACTACAATATTATCACAATAGAGTGTAATAAGACATTTACTATTATATACCAATTCAAGATCATGGATGATTTTTTGCATCCATAATTCTTATTTAGCTACCTCAGTTGTCACAATATACTTGGACTCTACTGTAAAATCTAAGACCATAACCTTTTTTGAGCTCTTCCATCTCACAATACCTCCATTCAAAGTGAATATGTATCCTGTTTGTGACTTCATGTCATATTGATATGTTTGAAGACTATAATCTTCATATCTATTGATGACTGGTTCCCCATATCCTCCATAAACTAGGAACATATCCTCAGTACACCTCAAATAATTAATGATACTCTTGACTGCCATCTAATAGAGGTCAATTGGATCATCTTGATATCTTCTTACTACACTGGATGCATAGGAAACACCTATCCTAGTACATATCATAATATACATGAATTACCCAATCACTGATGCATATGAAAACTTTTTCATTCTATTTATTTCCCCATGTATCTGAGGAAACATTTTTTAGGAAGGATGAATGCCATGTGACATTGGAAACAATTCCCTCTTGGATTTTTCCATACCAAATATCTTACGTTTCTTAACAATGTATATACTTTGACTTAGGCTGAGAAACTTCTTGGATTTATCATGATAGATCTTGATTTTAAATATATATGATGTCTCACCCAAGTCCTTCATATAGAATCATTTATTCAACCAAATCATAAAAAACAGTAAGACAGGTTTTTGAATTACTATAAGTAATATGTCATCAACATATACTATTAAGAAAATGAATGCAATCCCACTAAATTCATTGTAGACACAAGGATCACACTCATTCTTTATGAAACCACCTTCTATTATAGATTCATCAAAAATGATTGTTCCATATCCTATATACATGATTTAATCCATAAATGGATAATTTTTCAATTTGTATATATTTTCATCCTTTGGAGTCACAAACCCTTTAGGTTGTTTTATATCAACATATTCCAGATGGTTCCTATTAAGTAAGGTAGTTTTGACATCCATTTCTCAAATCTCATAGTCAAGGTAAGCATCATTTTCAAGTATAATTCTTATGGATCTCAACATTACAACTGGTGAAATGGTTTTATCTCAGTTAATTTCTTAATGCTATTTCAATACCTATACAACTATTCATACCTTATAGGTAATGAATTTTCCTTCAATTTAAAGTTTCTTATTGAATACCCACTTGAAACCAAGGGGTTTTACATCCATTGTAGGATCTAGCAAAATACAAACTTGATTTTTGTAGATGGAATCCATTTTAGAATTGATGGATTATATTCACTTGGAAACATCTGTTCCACTTACTGCTTCCTTTTAGGTTATAGGATCATTATTATAAACTAATAATTAGTCACCATCCTTGGTGACAAGAAAACCATACCATTCTGGTTCTCTAACCTCTCTTGTACTCCCACACATTACGTGTGTCTCCAGAATAGTTTCTTCTTACATGGGGATTTATAGAACCTATTCCTATGACAAGCCTTATGTACCTTTATTCTCAACTTCATCTATTTCTATCTCCATCCCACCATCACTTTTAGAGATTTTTCCCTCTCAAGGAATATGGAATGTCTTTCCACTATTAATTTTTTCAAAGGGTTCATATTGGTAATATCCCATTGTTTCTTTGAGTTATCATATAAAGTCACATTCTACACCTCAAGGTTAACGTTTCTTCCTAAAATAGGCCTTAAAAAATGCTTCCCAAACCAAAAAATGCTAGTATGAAAACAAAGGTCTATTTCAAATTCATAAATGTTATGGTATACTGAATAACATTGGTGATGTTTTTTTTAAAAAGTTTTGTATTTGTAGAAAACTAATCTTTTGAAAAATATTGGTTTTTGAAAAACCGGTGATTGTTTCTAAATTTTCAAACCTAAACATAAATAGGGAGAAAAGTTTTGTTTTAGAGAATGTTGTTTTTTGGATATAGATGATCAGACTGACCAGTACCAAACACAAAGTATCAAACTTAGTAGCACCAATTGGATAAGATGTTATAATAACAAAGTTGTTGATTAGACACATCATCAGTCTTAGATCCATTAGCACGAAGTTCAAGTTTTTTTCGACTTAGTGTTGGTTATAATGTCAGAATGCTGTTGAATATTTTGAATGAAGATAGTGATTTTAGAAGATAGAAAGTTTTAAACATTATAACCGTCAGTTAGACGATAATTTTCTAGTTTTTAATTTTCAAATATCATAAATTTTATATAACAATTATGATACAATACTTATGATGAAAAGGGGGAGAATAGGTTAAACCATTCATATTATGTTTTGGTTGAAATGAAATAAGGTTTTGAAAGTAGTAGTAGTCATAATAATTTCCTAGGTAAGGCAGAAGGTTCTTTTCCAATCTTGAAGTTATCATAAATCCTAAAAACTATCATGATGAAAGCTTTTGAAGAAATGGAGGAATCATAAATATTTTCTTAGTTATAGGAATCAAGAAATTGTTTTCATTGGATCCAGAAGTACCGAGCAAAGAAGTTTTTAGATGTATGAATGAGATATGTCTAGTGAGGTTTGAATAATTTCAAAGTTGCAGAATGAAGTTTCCATCGTAATTAGAATTCCATCGTTATAAGGATTCTATTAGACTAAAGATAAGGATGTTCCATCAGACTAACTATGAGGAGGAAATTCAATCAGACTAACTCTAAAGAGGAAAGTCAATCATAATGACTTTGAGAAGGAAATTAAATCCAGATTGACTTTGAGAACAAATGTCAATTAGACTAACTCTAAGAAAAAAATCAACTAGACTACCTCTGATGAGGAAAGTCAATTCAGGATGAGATGAGGATCTTCCATCATAATGGGTTAAGGAAGTTCCATCCTAATGAGCTATGTAAGTTACATCATAATGAGCTAATTAAGTTCCATCATACCGAAGAAAATTTAGGAAGTTTGATAATAATAATTACAAATAAGACTCAATAAGATTTCAACTGATTTGTGAAGCGTTTAAGTGGTTAAAATTCAAATTCAAATATCCGTAGATCTTGATGTTTTTGAATTTAATTAATTTTGAAATGTTTTCCAGTTTTCTGCCATTTTCTTTTTGGGATTCTTATTTATAGAAGCACAATACATTCGTATTTTACATCTTTTTTATGTGACTGGAAATGGTGGGGCAATGTAGAATTCATTTCAAAGTTATCTTTTTGGACTGAGACCTCCTTATAAGGTTGGACATATTAATGTTTTTTTTACCGGACTAAGGAATATCTGACAGAGAATTTGAGAAGAGTTTGAGTAATATATATTGAGAATGAGTTCATCGTAATGTTTCCATTAAACTAAAGTCATTGGACTACGTCCATTGAACCCATCCCCATCAGAATAAGTGAATCAGGCCTTGCCAGATCGGAGTGAGGATTCCAGCTAGAGAATTTTTGGAGAAGTTTTAAGAAAGTATTTATTATATTATTATGGATCAATTTTATGTAATAAAATTTTTAAGGCGATGGGAGTTAGTATAATTATTTCTACTGAGACATAGAAGCTATCTAGAGGGATTTGGCACAAATTGCCTTCACATAATCATTATAAAAAAATTATATAGACACATAGGAGTGGCTATGTATATGATGTAGGTTCTCACACCGAGGAAAAACCTATTAAATCTTACAAGATTTTCTTTATTTCCTACATTTTCATGCATGGATATTTACTAAAAGAAAATAAGGATATAATCTTTAACAGGTTTCAAGGGTTATGTTTTTTAATCCTTTGAAACATTAATTGGTATCATAGGGAAGGTTCCCTTATTTAATCCTTATCATGGATAATATCAATTCTATCAATAGTAGAGGAATTCCTACATTTGATGGAATAAATTATTATGGATGGAAAAATTAGATGATTCTTCATCTCCTATATTTTGGAATAGAAGTAGTTTATTCTACTACAATTGGTTTTACACCTATTAAAAAATATTATCCTATGTTGTTTAATAATAAAAAAAATATAGAAGTTGATGTAAAGGCTAGAAATTCTATTCTTATGTCCTTATCAGAAAATGCTTATATGAAGGTGATGGGTTTCAAAACTACAAAGAGTATGTGGGATTAGCTGGATAGTATATTCTATGGGAATAATAATGTGAAGGAAGAAAAGATAGAAATTTGTAATAGTAAGTTTGAAGACATATGAATGGGAGATGAAGAATCCATTGATGAATACATCATGAGAGTAAATGAAATTATTTTTGTAAGATCCCGACCATTCATGAAGATGACTCGAGATTAATTTCAGGTATTTATTTTTTTCTTGTTTGATAATAATTAGGTTGGGTTTTACCTTGGGGTGTGTTTGGGATAAAATTTGAGAAACTTCGAAGGGAGAAGAGAAATTCATTGTTGGAGCATGGTTTTCCCTAACCATGTGCCCCAACCCATCAAACTGTGCAACACTGGACAGAGGAATTTCACAATTAGCGCACAGTTTTTAAAACCATGCACCCTCTTAGGAGAAACTGTGTACCCCCATAATAGTGGCACATGGTTAGGCTCATATTTAGGGTAAACCATGCACTAATTCCCAACTAACCATGCACAACCTTTTAAATAACCCAAAAATTATATTTTAATCACTCTAACCACCATTTTAACTTTAATTCGACCCATATTCGACCCTAGATTATATTTCATGATTTTGGAGCCTCCTAGATGTATTAAACGTCTTCATGACCTCTATTATTTGTGACTCAAAGACAATATCAATTATATGCACCCTTCTTAGTAAGAGGTTCTCATCTCACTTGGGTTCTCATTCCTTCTCCTTTCTTCTCCTATTTTAGACAGGTTTTGTTATTCTTATTTTGATTGGATATATACATTGTTTTTTCTGATCTAGATATATTATTGTAGATATATATATAGATTTAAGAAATCTTTATTTGTTCAATCTTGATTTAGGGTTTTAGATTCAGATCTTGTTATATGTCATTGTGCTGCTCAAATTATGGGGATTTCTGTTGGACGACTGCTTGTCAATGAATTGATTTAGTTGTTCTATAATCCAAATCACAAAGTCTTTATTTAAATTATGTATATGTTATTTTATGATTTCTATTAGATTTTTAGAAATTGTCTTATTCACTAAATTAATTAATTTGGTGAATTTTTAATTAAGGAAATGTGACATTGGTGATTTTTGAAATTATAGATTGAGATAATTAATTATAGAATTAATTGTGAGATATTGAGATTTGAGGATTGAAATATTCAGTTTTGTGATTAATTATTATATATTGATCTTCTGATTGAGATAATTAGTTGTGGAATTAAATATGGAATTTTGAGTTTGTTGATATTTATTTATTAATTAAAGAATTAATTAATGTCATTGATGTACTCAATTAATTGGGGAATTAGTTAAGGGTATTTATGTGTTAAATAATAGTTAAATTAGTAATGAAATTTGTGGAGTTAGTTAATTGTTCAATTGACTAATATAATTTAAGTTATTAATTAATTGTAGAATTAATTAATTTACATGATGTGGTTAATTAATATTTGAATTAATTAATGCTATTTATGTGATTAGTTAATTATTGAATTAAATAATAGAATATTTGTGTTTAAATAATTGTTGAATTGGTAATGGAGTTTATTTATATGTTTAAATGTTTAATTAATTATGTGTTATGATTTTTAACATGGCAATTTAGTTTAGAATTAAATAATCGGAACATATTCATTCTAATGTGTATGTTATGAATGGTAACATGGTTATTTAGTTGCGAAATAAAGAATTCGAACATAATCATTATAATGTGTAAGGTATGAATGGTAACATGGTAATTTAGCTGTGAATTAAATAATGGGAACATGGTAATTCTATAGTGTGATGTATGAATGGTAACATGGGGATTCAAGTATGAATTAAAAAATGGTATCAATGACATTATGAGACATGATTTTCATTGGACATACTTCTGGACCCGGTATGAGACAAAGTAGGCATTGAATGATAAAAATGGAATTATGAGATATTAAATCCATTAGACATACTTTAGGCTTTAGAATGAGCCAAAGCAATCATTAAGGTACGAGTGTCTATGAGACTTCATGGGTTTATGTTGTTAAATAATGATTAATTGATAATTTGATAACAATTTACTCCTATTCGGTATCCTCTAGCATACGGGGAGGCACACCTGGGGTCATGTCACTGATCGACTCGAGGCACCGATGTGTGGCACCTGGGTGAGGACATTACAAAGTGGTATCAGAGTCCATTTTTCTTTTCTTTTTTATTTTGTATTACTATTTGGTAAAGGTAGACATGATACTAGAAAGATTCGGGCCTTGGTTATAATCTCATGCATGGGAGTAGATAACCCATATATGGGGGAGAACCCAAGTACCCAGGGTGGGATTATAGTTATTTCTATTTTCTGTTACAGTTGAATATTATTTCAACTTGGGTGACACACTTGTTTTTTGTTTTGATTATTGATGTTAATTTTTTATTTAGTTTTGACTCATGGACCAGTATGGCACAATATTTGAGTTACATGTATAATTCTAAGAACTTAGGGTTATTGTGACATGCATCATTTTAAGAACACATAGAAAAATTGGTTATGGGTAAGTTATTGATCTTGAACTGTTTTTCCATGCATGTGAAATTGAAATTAAAATGGCACCTAACATGAAATTGAGAAAGATTGTGGAGTGATGTAAGATGAGAATAAAGGGTTTCTAAATGAGAAACATTAATAATTAGAATGTGTTTACCGTGGTTATCAAGGACCAAGGAGTAAGATTATTAAGGGTAGTGATAACACCTCAGTTTTGACTATGTGGTAGGGTTTTGGGAAATGACTAGTTGTGGAATATTGTATTTTACCTTAAATCTGTTAATTTTGTTAAAGTTTTCCTAAGGTACCTATTTTTAATGGTATAGATATATCTCTATGAAGGATCTTATTAAGAGGATAACATGAGGATATGGCTAGAGATGATCTACTAGTAGTAGGAACTAAGGCACCAATTGTGTTAGGTGAGGAATTCAGGGAGTAGTTCCAAGAGAACATTTCCCACTTCATCAAATTCATGGGAAGAGACCCAGGGTGGGTTGTGAAGAGTATGTTTGATCTAAAAATGGAGTTACAACTTCAACACCTTCCTACTTTTATTGGAGAGGGTGGACCTGAGAGAGATGATTTCTGGGTTGAGTCCCTTGAGACTATAATTTACCACTTTGAGACTCCTATAGAGAGGATGGTCATGTTGGCTGCTTACATGATACGAGGATTAGTGAATCACTGGTGGTATGTTTAGGTGTGGACTATATAGGCCAATGGTATGTTATGGAAGGAACTCATGGATAATTTTTTAGTGAACTTCTATCAAGAGATACTTAGGTAGGAGAGAGTAGATGAGTTCATGAGGTAGACATGGGGGAGTATTTATGTGATAGACTCTGTTAGAAACATTACACATTCGCAATACTTTTCTCCAGAATTGGCAGTGGATGAGATAACTACAGCGAGACATTTTTAGGATGAGATTAAATGTGAGATTAAGTCCCAAGTTAACCATTTTCAGTTATAGGAGTTTGCTGAGGTGGTTGATAAGAATCTCATAGACATGTGTAACCTGAAGAGGCTTCTAGTGTCGTAAAGGTGGTTCCATTTTGATGATTAGAAGGTACGACTTCTGAGGGTAGGAATCATTGCTACGAAAAAATCATCCAAGGTAATGGGAAATAGATTACCTAAAAAGAGGGATCATTTTCATAGGACCTTAATCGAGTGATCTATCACTAGTGTAGTAGATTAAGAAACTTTTGAATATAGTTACCTCAACCACCAATATAGTTACAGTCTTGTAGAAAGATGGGACATCTACAAAAGTTATACCAGACCCAATGATAAATGAGTAGTAAGGGTATAGATAGTTAGAATCAGAGTGTAGGATGAGTATATTCTGCACCATATTAGTCTTGTATCTGGAGTTCTACTGGACAAGGTGGTAAAGGTAGTGTATATGAAGCTTCAGGGTATGGACGCTCATATTAGTAGAGTAGGGCAGCACATGAGACTTAGACTGCATCACGGGGAAGTGGGGTAAGACCGTTGCATTCTATTCACCCTACGCTTGTGGATATCAAGGCTGGACCATTGACAGTGAGAGGTACTATTTTTATAGCTTATATGATATCTAGTGCCTTATTTGACATTAGTGCCTATCATTCCTTTATTTCTACAAAACTTGTTAATGGATTGATCCTGGTGATGGAGTTCGTGAGTGGGGTGTTGATGACAAACACACCTCATGGTGTTCGGTCAAGAGAGATTTTTTTTGAAAGGGGTGTTCTCCTGTGGTCGATCAGTATCGATTTCTACGAGATCATTTTATCATAGACATGTTAGGATTTGAACTAATTATGGGGTTTGACTGGTTAGTATCATATTGTCCCCCAATTGATTTTTACCATAAGATATTGACCATTACATCTCCAAAGGGTTACAAATATATTCATTATGGAGAGTGGGATATCGAGGCGTTCCAAGTAGGGCCAATTACACATCAAATAGGAGAGATCACAACCGAGGTTTCTAGTTTATTTCTATATGATGGCTGTCTAAAATGAGATGTCTTTCCACACTTAGTGGATAAGTTTTAGGATGTTTTTACTTAATATTTCTCAGGTATTCCACCTGAGAGAGATGGGTAATTTAGCATTGAGCTCATACCAGGGGAAGAAATGATTTCTATTCCACCATATATAGTGGAATTGAAAGATATTCAAGAGATCAAGACTTGGCTGGAGGAGTTAGAGGATAATATATTTATTTATCTGAGCAAGTATCCTTGGTGTTCACTAGTGCTGTTTGCAAATAAGGCTGATAAGAGTTTATGCTTATGTGTTGATTACAGAAAGTTGAACCAGATGACTGGGAAGAACCAGTATCCTCTCCCCCATACCAATGACCTATTTGACTAGTTTAGAGGAGCTTGTATGTTCTTGTAGATTGAAATGAGATTAGGGTATCATAAACTGAGAGTCCAGACTTTTGATATACCAAGGGATGAATTTAGAAGCAGGTATGGACTAAATGATTTCATCATAATATTTCTTGGGTTGACGAACACACCAGTAATGATTATGGACTTAATGAACAAAATCCTTAATCTGTACCAATATCAGTTTGTGGTAGTGTTTGTGGAAGAAATCTTGGTGCACTCCAAGGCATATGATTATTACGACCAACTTCTTGATATCATTCTAAGTACACTAAGAGAGCATTGGTATATGATCGTACCACGATTCACTGTTTCATTGTCACCCTTACACCGCGGTGCTAAATATTTTTTGAATTAAAAATTAAAAAAATATTATCAAATTGCGCTTCATTTTTTATTAAATAATTTGTTTTTATCACTGTTAAATAGGGAAATGATACTTGTTTTGAAAATTACAATGTAGGTGGAGGTGATTGGGAGGGCCCATGATGATGTCCTTGAAAAATGGGCCAAACTGCGTAGGATCCAAGAAGTTCAGTGGATTAAATTCATGATGATACTCCACCGTGCATCCAAATGGGCTGATATTTTGTGGGAATATCCAAAAACCATAGGGCTACAACCTTTATTTAATAACCCAAGAGATATTCGGCAATTAAGTGGCCCAGCCGACCTGATCTGTCCAGCACACCCAATCTGCTCGAGGTCAAAAGTTTTGTGTTGTGATCTGTCCATATCTCGCGCTCCACTTGTTGAAATGATGCCAAAATTTCTGTGGAGATATTACAGATGTGGGGATACAACCTTTATGTTTTCCACAAAACGTTTTAATACTGTATGTTAGGCTAAAATAATGTTCCAAGCGGTTTTAGTAAATCTGTGTGCCCAAAACCACCACCCACATTTCATATAAAAGGGCACCTTGGGATCCTCATTTGTAAGTTAGGAAAAGGAGTGATGTTATGCAAATTTGGAGTCCTAGAGGAGTCTCCTAATCACCTTGGAGGTTCTGGAGGCCCGTATCTTCATAGGGGAATCGAAGATGGAGAAGGAGTTCCACCCGAGCTTCCTCCTCCTCTCGATGTCGAGCTAAAAGTTGGGTGTTCGTTGTGAGGGAGCTACACACATGTCAAGGGAGTTCCGATGCATACATTAGCTACTAGTTTGGATTAATTTGGGTGTTTAAACATTTCATTCCATGTATCTTATTTTATTTCAGATTTGAATTCTTGATTTGATGCATCTGAGTGTTATGCTCTTAATTTATAACCGATCGGTGTGTGGGTTTGAGTGCGTGACTTGTGTTGTTCTGATTGGACATCACAAGAATCCTTTTCATAGCCACCATATTGAGATTTCAATATGCTTTGGAATCTCTTATTCCATGCATAATTACTGGACCTTGAAAATACGATTGTTACGTCAAGGTTGGGTCCTTAAAGCATTGAGATAAAAGCTTAGGAATTAATCAGGATTCCAATTAACTCCAACCAAAGAATTACTCTAATCCTAAGATGAGTCTCTATGAAAAATGAACTTGATATATATGTATTGAAATCACATCGACCCTTTTATCTCATATTTTTCAAAATCCACTTGGTTACTCAATTTTTAAGACATTTCAACTAAGTCATTGTTTTAAACTCTTTTCAAACCCACCCCCTCTCTTAGTCATTTTTTTAAAAAATACACACTCTGAACCTACCAACTCTCCTTTAGGGATGACCTAGGGTCTACCCTAGACTATAAATCAACCTTAAAAACATAATCAATTTGACAAGTCATGACAGCATGGCCAAATTTTTGCACCATTGCCGGGGAACGCTTTGGTTTTTAGTGCGTGTTTTTGATAAAGTAGTTGTAAATTTTGTGAATATTTTTTTGTTTGTTTTTCTACATTTTTATTTATTCTTGTGTTCTGATCTATATCTTGTGTAGGTTCTGTGCATGACTCATTCTACTTCTGGAGACTTACCACCTTTCAAACCCGAAGTGGAGAGGATCCTACGTCAGCAACACCGAGATGCACAAGACCCCCTTTTAAAGGAGGACACACCACTCGAGACTCTTCTAAACCCATCTTCTTCTGGAACCAAATTAGAACCAGAAATAATATTCAATAACATGGCTGAAAATAATCGAACATTAAAAGAGATAACCTCACCTAATGTTGATATCCAACCCACTTACATTCAAATTCAAGGCGAGGCACATAATTTTGAATTAAAATCTGGTTTAATCAATTTATTACCAAGATTTCATGGACTGCCTAGAGAAGACCCTCATAATCAATTAAAAGAATTTAGTACTATTTTTTCAACATTAAAACCTTCTAATGTTGATGAGGAACAAGTAAAACTTAGAGCATTCCCATTTTCTTTAGAAGACACTGCGAAAGATTGGTTGTACTATGTTAATTCACCAATAAGAGGCTGGGCGGACATGAAGCGCCTTTTTCTTGAAAAATAATTCCCAGCCTCTCGAACTACAACTATACGGAAAGGAATATGTTGTATAAGACAACATCAAGGGGAACCACTTCATGAATATTGGGAAATATTTAAAAGGCTTTGTTCAAGTTGCCCACACCACCAAATAAGTTATCAACTCTTAATTCAGTATTTTTATGAAGGTTTAAATCCACTTGATCGTAATATGATTGATGCTGCCGCAAGTGGTGTGCTGGTAGATAAGACCCCAATTGCTGCAAGAACCCTCATTGAGAACATTGTACAAAACACTCAACAATTCGGTACATGGTCCAGTGTTCCCATTCGAGGTGTCCATGAGGTGAAAAGTACTGAGTTTGAGAAGAAGTTGGACACGAAGTTTGAAGAGGTAAGTACCCTTCTACGACAACTTTCTCTCTCCCAAGGAAAATCTCAATCTCCTCCTCCCATCCATTATGGAATCTGCTCTTCTGACACCCACTATTCTGACCAATGTCCTCAATTGAGAGAAACTTCTGAAAGTTGTGAGGCAATATTTCCAGGACTCCCCTTTAACCAACCCTTTAGGCAAGAACCATAATATCCATCCAACCAACGGTGGAAGGACAACCAAGCCTATAGGCAAGGGGGTATTCAAACCAACCTCAACAGAAATGGAACCAACAGGGTCAGAGTAGTCATCCACCACCACCCAGAAATCCTCAACCACCCCAAAGGCCATTCCAACCACCCCCTCAATAAACCGAGCCTAGACTAGAAGATATGATGAAGAAAATGGATTCCAATAATATCCAATTCCAAAAAACCACACAAGAAGCCATACAAGACCTAAAGATCCAACTAGGCAAACTTCCCAACTCAGTGGGGGAAATCCAAAGTCATGGGTCGGGTAAACTACCATCTCAACCAGTAGTAAACCCTAGGGATAAAGGAAATGTTAGTGCCATCACCCTTATTAGTGCGAAACAACTCAAAAGACAAATGAACCCTCCATTAGATTCATCCCATCCAAAGGAAACCACCATCCCAACTGCTGAAAATGGTCCAAGAGAAGAAAACTCTTTTCCTGAGAGAAGCCCTTCTAAAGGAAAGAATGTGGCTGTTGATGAGTCGCATATCCCAACCATTCCTCTTCCATTTCGTCAAAGATATTTCTAACCTAGGAAACAAAAAGAAAATGAAAATGGTAATGAAATCATGGAAAATTTCAAGGAAGTATAGGTTAACATTCTTTTGATTGATGTTATGAATCAAATTCCAAGATATGACAAGATTCTGAAGGAGATGTGTACACAACGAAGGAGGCTTCATGGTGATGAGAAGGTGAGCATGGGGAGGACTGTTTCAGCATTGATAGATCCATCACTTACCACCAAGTGAAATGATCCTGGGACATTCTCAATTCTGTGCACCATAGGGGAGTATTCATGTTCCAACGCTATGCTTGATTTGGGTGCATCTATTAATGTGATGCCTCACTCTATTTACTCTTCATTGCAGGTCGGTGAGCTAAAGCCCACTGGTATTGTCGTTCAGCTAGAAAATCGGAGTACAAGACACCCCTCTTGTGTGTTAGAGGATGTTCTTGCGAGGGTGAAAATTTTAATTTTTCCTACTGATTTTTATGTGCATAAAATGGAAGATGATAAGATGAATGGACATGCCCCAATTATATTGGGGCGACCTTTCTTGAAAACCGCCAAAAACATAATTAATGTACATAATGGTACATTATCTATGGTGTTTGGTGGTAATATTTTCCACTTCAATATCCTTGATTCCAGGAAGCACTCCTCAGAAGAACACTCCTCTCTCTCTGTCAATTCAATTGATGTTCTCCCTTCCCCTGAAACAACTTATTTTCATTCCCCTAATCCCCTTACAGAGTTTTCTTTAATAATTGAAATTTTAGGTAATGAATCATGCATTGACTGTAGTAGCGGGCTAGAGAAATGTCATGCATGTTTTTTAATTGATGATTTCTTGAAGATATAGGATCACATGACCATCGATGATAATGCTAAGCTTGTAAAAGCTCATTCCTCATTTGAGGATGTTACCATTGAGCAGTTAGATGAGATCAGTGACTTCTCACTTTCACACACACTTCCTTCAATCCAAAATCCCCCAGAATTGGAACTGAAACAACTGCCTCAAGATTTAAAATACTCATTTATTGAGAATGGAAACAAGTTGCCCATCATCATTGCTAGTTCACTCCCTCCTGAGCATGAATTGCGACTGCTTGATCTGTTGAGGAAGTATAAACAAGATTTGGGATGGACACTTGCTGACATTCCTGGCATTAGCCCATCAATTTTTACACATCATATTTTATTAAATGATGAGGCTAAACTAGTGAGGCAGTCACAACGTCTACTGAACCCAATCATACTTGATGTCGTTAAAAAAGAAGTAACAAAATTATTGTCTGCTGGAATCATTTACCCTATCTCTGATAGCCAATGGGTTAGTCCTGTTCAAGTAGTTCCTAAAAAAACCATCCTTACTGTAATTATAAATGAAAACAATGAATTGGTTCCAACTCGTGTACAGAATAGTTGGCGTGTCTGTATAGACTATCGTCGACTAAACCAACACACTAGGAAAGACAATTTCCCATTTCCATTCATTGACCAGATGCTATAGATGCTAGCAGGGAAGTCCCATTACTTTTTCCATGATGGGTATTCTGGATACTTTCAGATCCATATTGCCCCCGAGAATCAGGAAAAGACAACCATTACTTGCCCCATTGGTACATTTGCTTATAGAAGGATGCCATTTGGTCTGTGCAATGCTCCAGGTACATTCCAACGTTGTATGGTTAGTATTTTTTCGGATTACCTGGATAATTGCATGGAAGTTTTTATGGATGATTTTACTGTTTATAGATCCTCTTTTGATGAATGTTTGAGTAGTCTTGCTTCTGTCCTACGTCACTGTATTGAAAATAATCTCGTATTAAATTATGAGAAATGCCATTTCATGGTGCGAAAAGGCATAGTTTTGGGACATGTAATTTCTGGGGAAGGTATCCAAGTGGACAAATCAAATGTAGGTATCATTTCCCCCCTACCATTCCCTAAAAATGTTCGGGATGTGTGGTCTTTCTTGGTTCATGATTGATTTTAATGTCGTTTCAATCGTGACTTTAGTAAAATTGCACTCCCCCTCTCCCGATTACTCCATAAAGAAAAAGAATTTGATTTTGATAAAAAATGAGAGGAAGCATTCAATAAGTTAAAATGGAGTCTCACGTCACCCCCGGTAATCCAACCACCTCGGTGGTATTTACCATTTGAGCTCATGTGTGATGCCTCTAACTATGCAGTTGGGGCAGTCTTATCACAAAGGGTCGACCAAACTCTACATGTCATAGCTTATGCCTCACGTACTCTGGACCCTGCCCAAGGAAACTACAGCATAACTGAAAAAGAATTTCTTTCCATTGTGTTTTCCTTGGATAAATTCAGGTCATACCTTCTAAGGTCCAATGTCATTGTGTTCTCAGACCATGCTGCCCTCCGATATCTCCTAAAGAAACCAGAAGCCAAACCACGCCTCATTCGCTGGATGCTCTTCCTTCAGGAATTTGATGTAGAAATTAGGGATAAAAAAGAACCAGAGAATGTGGTTGTTGACCATATCAGTAGGATTCTCCCATCCTCGTACATTGACTCATCCTCCTGCCTTCCCATAAATTAATTGTTTCCTAATGAGGAATTGTACCGAGTGCAAGATGTTAATCCTTGGTATGCTGAAATTGTAAATTATTTGGTAGCGTCTTGCATTCCTGCTGATTTCACCAAAAACCAGGCCGACCATCTAAAACAAGAGTCTCGTTGGTACATTTGGGATGACCCCGACCTCTGGCGCACATGTAGTGATCAAGTTATTAGGCATTGTGTTACCGATAGTGAGTTTCAGTCTGTCCATTGATTCTGCCACACACTTGCTTGTGGGGGCCACTTTGGTCCCCAACGAACTGCTCGCAAGGTCATAAATTCTTGTCTCTTTTGGCCCACATTGTTTCGGGATTCCCACGAATATTGTAAATCTTTTCCTCACTGTCAATGAATAGGGAATGTCTCTATAAGAAATGAGATTCCCCAACAACCCTTAATATTCCATGACATTATTGATGTTTGGTGCATTGAATTTATGAGACCATTCACCAATTCATTTGGGAACCTTTACATTCTTCTGGCAGGGGATTATGTTTCAAAGTGGGTAGAGTCACGAGCCACGAGGACAGATGATTCCAAGACAGTTGTGGAATTTTTGAGAACCAAAATATTCTGTAGGTTTGGATTGCCTGGTTTTATCATCAGTGATCAGGGTTCTCATTTCTGCAACCGCACAATGCAATCTCTTTTGCGCAGGTATGGGGTTGGGCATCAGTGTCTACTACTTATCACCCACAAACAAATGGTCAAGCTGAAGTATCAAATAAAGAGGTAAAACAGATTCTTGAGAAAACGGTTCAGCCAAACAGAAAAGACTGGAGTCTTAGACTCGATGATTCATTATGGGCTTACCGTAATGCATTAAAAACTCCAATTGGCATGTCACCATATCGGCTAGTTATTGGGAAGAGTTGTCACCTCCCTATTGAGATAGATAACCGGGCCTACTGGGGTATTAAACAATGCAATTCTAATCTTTCTGGTGCAGGTATGCAAAGGAAGTTGCAGATTCAGGAGTTGGAGGAAATGATAAGAGATTCATATGAAATCTCCCAAATTTATAAATAGAGAACCAAGGCTGCCCATGACCATCTCATCCTTCATCGTCAATTCCACATCGGGCAGAAGGTCCTCCTCTACAATGCAAGGCTGAAGTTGCACCCTGGTATGCTTCGTTCCCGTTGGTTTTGACCTTACATTGTTACTAATGTCTCTCCATTTGGTGTTGTCCAGGTTGAAAATGAAGACACCAAGCAAACCTTTACTGTCAATGGGCAGCGGCTGAAGCACTTCCATGAAGCCATTCCGGAGTCCCAAATGGAGGAACTCCAGGTTCAAGAAGCTGTCTATGAATAACACTCACCAGGTTTTATCCTTCCTTCCCACAGTCTCTTTTATTACAATGAGGACACTGCATTATCTAGGTGTGGGTGGTGGAAACATTCCTTGGATAGTTAGGAATTTTCATTGTTTTCTCCTTTTATTTTCTCCTTTTGGCCTTCTTTATAGTATTTTCATTTTTTCTCATCAATAATTTTGAAGTTCCATGATGTGGCGACCATAATGTGGGGAAAGTAAAAATACAACAACGACGGCTAAAAAGATTATTTGTATGAATTTAACATTAGGGAGTTATTTTTAGTGAATTGGTTTTCTTCTAATGATATAAATGGTTGTATCTATGTGAAACCTTTGAGATGATTGATTCCCATTGTGTGAGTAGTTTTTTGGAAAACTGTGTCACTAATATCTCCAAAAAGTTTTGCACCAAACTACAATGTGTGATTATTTCTTACTTAATATAAGGTAAATATAAGCTGGGTTAATGTTTTTCAACTTTAAATGATATTTCCATACGTTCGTTCCTTATCAGATCTGTTTCATTTCTATACCAGATTGACCTATGCATGTGTACCTAATTTCCGATTGTTCTACGCCCTCAAAAAAATGTTGTGTCTTTGGCAGGTCAAAAAACCACTCCTCCTCAACCTTTGATCATGTTATAACTATTTCAATTAGTGTCGTGAGGAGATTAAACAAGGGTTGAAAGATGAGTGTGAGATTTGTTCCAATTGTAAATTCAAAAAAATAAAAGAGGGGAGTGATGAAATGTGAAACATATGGGGATATCTAGGTTGGGAGCTTATGTTTTGACTTCTGGGAAGGCTTAAATGAGTGGTTCTTGAAATATGATTGCAAAGGATGTAAGATAGGTTCGGTGACAACATCATTTAAGCTGAAAAATGTTAAAATAACATATATTTATTGGATAGCTAGTGGAAAGAATAGCATGGAATGGTTTCCACACATAGACATGGAGAGTTAGCGTCATGGTTTATTTCTAAATTCCTTTCTCAATTGGGTATCATGAATCGTTTTTAATTTTTCTATGATATGATTTATGAGACATCTTTTTCTATTTTCACTAGGAAGAACTCCTTGGTGTGATTCGTGCATTGATCAATTTACTTTAAATTAAATTTCCTCAAATGATAAATCACCAGGATGTTGGATATATATATATATATATATATATATATATATGCATCAATGTATTTGGATATATGACATTTCCCAGGAGTGAAAATGTTTAGGTGTGGGGGTGTGACCGTACCACGATTCACTGTTTCATTTTCACCATTACACCGTTGTGCTAAACATTTTTTGTATTAAAAATTATGAAACTATTATAAAATTGTACTTCATGTTTTATTAAATAATTTTGTTTTTATCCCTGTTAAATAGGTCAATGATTCTTGTTTTGAAAATTACAATGTAGGTGGAGGTGATTTGGAGGGCCCATGATGAAGTCCTTGAAAAATGGGCCAAACTGCGTAGGATCCATGAAGTTCAGTGGACTAAATTTCATGCTGATATTCCAACGAGCATCCAAATGGGATTCTATTTTTTGGGCTTATCCAAAACCCATAGGGATACAACTTTAATTTAATAACCCAAGAGAGATTCGGCCATTAAGTGGCCCAGCCGACCTGATCTGTCCAGCACACCCAATCTGCTCGAGGTCAAACGTTTTGTGCTGTGATCTGTCCAAATCTCGTGCTCCCCGTGTTGAAATGATTCCAAAAATTCGGTGGAGATATTCCAGACTTGGGGATACAACATTATAGTTTTCCACAAAATGTTTTAATACTGTCTAGTTGGCTAAAATAATGTACCAAGCGGTTTTAGTAAACATGTGTGCCCAAAACCACCTCCCACATTTCCAATAAAAGGGCACCTGGGGCTCCTCATTTGTAAGTTTGGCCAAGGATTGAAGTGCTGCCAATTTGGAGTCCTAGAGGAGTCTCCTAATCACCTTGGAGGTTCTGGAGACCCCTATCCTCATAGGGTAATCAAGGATGAAGAAGGAGTTCCACCCGAGCTTCCTCCTCCTCTCGATGTCGAGCTAAAAGTTGGGTGTTCGTTGTGAGGGAGCTACACACATGTAAAGGGAGTTCCAATGCATACATTAACTACTAGTTTGGAGTAATCTGGACGTTTAAACATTTCATTCCATGTATCTTATTTTATTTCATATTTTAATGCTTGATTTCACGCATGTGAGTGTTATGCTCTTAATTTCTAACAGATCGGTGTGAGGTTTTGAGTGTGTGACTTGTGATGTTCCGATTGGACACCACAAGAATCATTTTCATTAACACCTTATTGAGATTTCAATATGATTTGGAAGCTCTTATTCCATGCATAAGTACTGGACCTTGACAATACGATTGTTACGTCAACGTTGGGTCCTTAAATCATTGAAATAAAATCTTTGAAATTAATCGGGATTCCAATTAACTCCAACCAAAGAATTACTCTAAACCTAAGATGAATCTCTATGAACAATGAACATGATATGTGGGTAGTGAAATCACATCGACCCTTTTATCTCATATTTTTCAAAATCCACTTGGTTACTCCATTTTTAAGACATTTCAACTAAGTCATTGTTTTAAACTCTTTTCAAAACCACCCCCTCTCTTAGTCATTTTTATTAAAAATACACACTCTAAACCTACCAAAGCTCCTTGAGAGATGACCTAGGGTCTACCCTATACTATAAATCAACCTTAAAAACATAATTTATTTGACGTGTCACGACATCACGACCAGTATACATCAATATATCTCAGTATAATTTTTTGGATCAATCAGGTACACTTCTTGGGTAGCATCATCTCAGAGGAATGTGGGTCGGTAAATCTAGGGAAGATTCAGATAGTGGTTTCATTAGAGAATCCCAATAGCATGTTTGATATCAATACATTTCTAGTATTTTCTGAATATTATTAGTGGTTCATTCAAGAAATTTACTGATTGGAAACATTTCTGACGGCCTTGACCAAAAAAGGGATAATTCTTTTTTGGTCACAAGATTGTGATAATTATTTCTAGGAGTTGAAGAATATTTTGGAATTAGTACCAATATTGATCCTACCTAAGAAAGGTGAGAAGTACACAATGTATTGTAACACTTACAGGATTTTAATTGGAGTTGTGTTGATGCAAGGAGATCAGTTTTTGGTTTATGGGTTTTTCAATTTGAGGCCCCATGAACCGAACTACCCTACATATGACCTCAATTTGGCTATAATGGTTTATGTTTTAAATTTTTGGTGACATTATCTATTGGGAAAATTTTTTAATGTTTATATTGATTACAAGTGATTAAAGTAAATATTTTCACAGTGAGACTTTAATCTTCGATAACAGAGATGGGTTGAGTATATGGAACCATTCAATTTTGACCCTGCATATATTCCTGGAAAGGGGAACATTAATGGTGATGCTTTGAGTAGGAAGACTCAAACTCAGGTGGTTCAAGAGTCTAGTACTGAGTGGTAGATGATTGATTTACTGGATGAGATACACATTGTGGTTTAGGAGAGTTAGGATTAGATGACTCTCGTAATAGATTCATTGGAGTATACATTTTTGGGTTAGATCTATGATAGAAAGAATGTGTATTTATAATTTTATACCTTGAGGGAAATCCTTGAAGGTGGGGAGACACCTTATGATTAGAGCATAGATGAGGATGAGGTCATCTATGTCAGGAATCAGGTTGTCATACCTAAAAGAATGTGAGACAGGCTGATCTGTGATTTTCTTGCCTCGAAGTGGGTGGTAAATCCAGGTGTGACCAAAATGCACCGTGAACTACAAAGATAGATTTGATGGTTGGAAATGTAAATGAAAACAGTAAGGTTTGTGACACGATGCTACACCTATCAGTAGGTGAAGGCTGTGCATTAATGACCTATAGGTTTACTACAGTCATTGGCCACTATAGAATGGAAGTAGAACAATGTGACCATGGACATTGTGGTGGTTCTCCCAAGGATTACTTAGAAGAATAATTCTATTTGTGTTATTGTGGATAGAATGAAAAAGGTAGTGAATTTCTTGAATATATGGGAGACTTTATCAGTGGATCAGTTGGGATATTTATATGTTTGGGTGATAGTCTATCTGCACGAGGTGCCACAGAATATTGTTTCAGACTGAAACTTGTGTTTTACTTCACAATTATGATAGGTATTGTAGATGGTTATTGGTATTCTGGTTTTATTGAGTATGAATTTCCACCAATGATTGATGGGTGGTCTGAGCATACTATACAAGTTCTTAAGGATATGTTGTGAGCTTATATTCTAAACCTTGGTGGGTCTTGGGAGAATCACCTAGCACTGGTGGAGTTCGCCCATACCAATAGTTATTGGGAAACTATATAGATGGAACAATATGAGTTTCTTTATAGTAGTCCATGAAGACCACCTCTAGTTTGGATGGAGGTAAGTGAGTCTAAGTTGTTGGGACTGAGTCTCATGTAGGGAACATTAGAGAATGTACAGTTGATTCAGAAATATATGGATATGACCCAAAGTAGAAAAAAGTCATATGATGATTGAAATAAATGACACCTACAGTTTATAGAGGCTGATCATGTATTCATTTGGGTGTTTCCTAGATTCAATCACTATAGAAAACAGAGACAGGGCAAGTGGGCACCCAAGTTTGTTGAAAAGTTTAAGGTGGTGGAGAGAATCAGGCTAATGGCATACCGATTGGCTCTTCCACAATGATACAGTGCTATGTATGATGTATTATAAGTGTCAAAACAAGGTTGGTATCACCCTAAACCTTCTAATGTGATTTATATTGATGATGTTGAGATTGATATAGATTTTTCCTTTGAAGTGCATCTTATACGTGTGTTGAATTGTAGTGAGAAAGTGTTGCAGGGAAAGATCATGCCTATAGTTTGTGTATTGTGGAAACATGGGAATGTGTAGGAGGAGACATGGGAAAGGAAAGGAGATACGTGGGATCACTATCCTAATCTTTTTGAATCAGAATCTTAGAGATTCTTGGGAGTGCAGCTCAAGGGTAAGATGTTATAAGGTGGTGAGATTGTAAGATCCCGACCTTTCCTGAAGATGACTTGTTCTTAATTTCAGGTATTTAGTTTTTCCTTTTTTCAGTGTACTTGGGTTGGGTTTTACCTTTTGGTGTTTTTGAGTGAAAAATTGAGAAAATTTTAAGGGAGAAGGTTAGTGCATAGTTGGCTCATGGTTTTCCCTAATCGTGCGCCCCTGCCCAGCAAACCATGTAACATTGGATAGAGAGGAATTACATGGTGGACACATGGTTTGACAATCTTCACACCCTATTATGATAAATGATGAACCCCTATAATAGAGGTTCACATTTACGTACACATTTAGGAGAAAATGTGCTCCCCTACCCTGCTAACCATGCATGAATTTTTAAATCACCAAAAAATTAGATTTTTAATCACCAAACCCCCCCATTTAACTTCTATTTGATCCCCATTTAACCCTAGATAATATTTCAGGATTTTGGAGAATACTATATGGATTAAAAGACTTAACATCTTTTTTAATTTTTTATTTTAATCCTGGATTGAAGATCTTCACCCCTCCCAATCAGAGGATCTTACCTCGCTTGGTTTCCTATTCCTTATCCTTTATTATCCTATTCTAGAAAGGGGGTTTTATTCCTATTTTGATTTTATATAGACATGTTTTTGTGGATCTGGATCTAGTATTGTAGATCTATATCTATATTTAAGAGATCTTGAATGATTTGATCTTGATTTAGGGTTTTAAATTTGAATCTCATTCTATATAATTGTGCTGCTCAAATTATGAAGATTTTCATTGGGTGATCGCTCATCAAAGAATTGAGGTAGGTTGTCTATAATTCAATTCTCAAAGTATTTATTTAAATTACATGTATGTAACTATAGAATTTTTATTAGATGTTTAGAAATTATGTTCTTAATTGAATTAAGTAATTTTTTGTATTAATTAATTGAGGAGATCAGAAATTGGGGATTTGGGGAATTATAGATTGAGATAATTAATTGTAGAATTAATTGTGGGATATTAAGATTTTAAGATTGAGATATTTAATTGTGGAAATAATTATGATCTATTGAGATTGTGATTGACAAAATTAATTATGGAATTAATTATTTGATTTTTTTGTGGATATTGATTAATTAATTAAATAATTAAATAATGGGATTTATGTACTCAATTAATTAAAAAATTAATTAAGGGGATTTAAGTGATAAAACAATTATTGAAATAGAAATAAAATTGGAGTGGTTGATTAATTATTGAATTTACTAATTAAATTTAAGTGATTATTTAATTATAGAATTAATTTATTTATTTTATGTGATTAATTATTTTTTAAATTAATTAATGTTATTTATGTGATTAGTTAAATTTTGAATTAACTAATGGAATTGTTATGTTTAACTAATTGTGGAATTAGTAATGGAATTGATGTGGATAATTAATTGTTGAATTAATTATGTGTTAAGAATTGTAACATGGTCATTTAGTTGTGAATTAAATAACGGGAACGTAGTCATTATAATGTGTAAGGTATGAATGGTAACCTGGACATTTAGTTGTGAAATAGAGAATGTGAAAAAGATTATTCTAATTTTTAAGGTATGAATGGTAACATGGTTATTTAGTTGTGAATTAAAGAATAGAAACATGGACATTCTATTGCATGATGAATGAATGGTAACATGTGAATAAAAATATGAATTAAATAATGATATCAATGGAATTATGAGATATGATATTCCTCAGACATACATTAGGCTCCAAATTATTTCAGAGTAGAAATTTAATTGATAATGTGATAATTATTTACTTATACATTGTAATTACTTCTTTATACAACTACATACACTTTCTATTGAATAAATATTGTTTTAGTTGCCATTAGTGGTGGCATACTATAATGCCTTATATTTTCCATGGAATATTTTTTTTGGATACTATATAGAATATTTGTGAGATCAGGCACTGAGACACTCTACAATTCTGAGGCCATTCTTCCTAAAATAAATGTTTGAAATATATTAAATAGAATGCATGCATAGTTTTCATGAAAAAGTGTAATAAATTCAAAACGGGTACCCTGATCAGAAATATGATGATATCGTTGAGTTCTGAATGTGAGGTTTAGCCTATGAATGACATAACATTAGTCGGTGTGGGTCATTTGATGAAAAGTCATCACATGCATGGAAATGAAAAATATAATTTAATAAATTATTTTATTTCATTTTTGTTGATGTAGTGATTTATGGACATTATATAGACTATTATGGAGAAGTACTAGGGTTAGATGTACAACCCTAGAACCATTAGAGAGACATTAGAGATTGCATTAGTGAATCCTCTCAGACGAATGATGATAGGATATTCGATCAATGATTGATGCAAAATAGATTCAAAGGATCTCACGAAAAAACACGACATGACCCCATTCTTCATTAGTGATCGATTTGAATCAAGTAAGGGCTTGTATTTTTATTTTATTCTTCCCTGTTATTGATTTATACAATGAACATAAATCAACCAATGAAAATATTGATATGTGGTTTGATCATTATTTGGGATGAGTTTATTTAATGAGGTTTTGATGAGAGAATATATTTTTAATTTTATTATTCATATTTTCATTCTAATAATGATGGATTAGGATAAACATGAACATCAATCAAGGTTTGTTACTCAAATATGTTCTTGTTCTTTTTTTCCCCACTCATCATTCATCATGAGCATTCTCAATCAATCGATCAGTGCGCGCCTATTTCATGGTGCAATGATCCGATATCGATGATCTAAGATTGGAATAGCCTTATAGAGGTGTCGTGATGGAGATAAAGAAATTTAGATGAAAGAGGATACACAATTTACCATTCTTCAACACACAACAAAGAATGAAAATTTTATTCATTTTTAAGTAGATTTGATGGCGTAATGAATTCTTCATAAACAAAAAAGGATTAGATGAGTTGGGATCTTCATTCTCATGGTGAAACGATGACTAGATCAAAATATGGAGGCATTGGATCAAATGCGGGAGTAGATATGGGATTCTAAAAATCCTGAACAACACAATGTTTAATCTACATCTATACATTGTATGGGTCCACATGAGTTGCGGTTAGGGTTTCCAAAGGAAGTTAAATATCCCATGGAATGTGACCCCTTTCACATAGCATGTGGTATCATCTGGGTCAGTCGGCATGTACTCAGGAATTACACGGGCTATTTACATGTGAAGTTGTTCACATGCTAAGCTGTGTACTGGTACTTGAGAAGACATGCATTGGGTGGTTACATGTACTAGCACATGGTTAGAGTAAATGGGATACGTACATGGTGTGTACTACTACATGGACATAGTTTGATGAGATGAGCCATTTACACGGGCAAGAACCAGGTTCACAGGACATGGAGTGTGACCCCTACTACACATTGTGTAATCTTTTATACATGTCTTGGAGCCCTTGTACCCTATATCATGGAAATTTTTTGTTAGGTTTTGTTACCTTTAGCTTTTCCATAAGGGTTTTATGCAATCAATTTTTACTCCTAGGACAATGATCCCTTCAGCATTAATTCCTAGATAGAGTTGATGGAATCCCTCTGAGAGTCCCATAGTGAGATCCTCTATTCATATTCATGTCCTAGGTGGAGTTCTTGGTATCGACGTGACCGACACTACATGGGATCAATCCTCTACTTGGTGGGTGAATCCAAATTGATTTGTTGGTTTCACCCCATGGCCTTTCCAGTGATCCTCATCTGTGTATTGTATTCTATTCAAACAGTTAGCATGCTCTTTCTCATGAAGAGACCCGATAAGAAGTACCTATTGGACGGACATCATCAATGCTATCAGATTCAGGAGTGTGTTTTCTTTGGTGAGTACTTTGTAGAATAGTCTATATATAATCATAGACTAGTATAATATAGTTGTGAATTACCTCTAGAATGTGTGTCTTTGTTGAGTATATCTGGATATTCTTGTTATATGTGTTGTAGAAATATACCTGTGTGGAGATGAATGTATTTCCTTTATTTATGTGATGTGCACCTATCATAGGGAATTTAAAAAAGAAATTTAATTTTCCTAGTGTAGTTTAATGGATGACCAGGTTTATCTCACTTGAGGAACATTCTCATATGTTCACTCACATAATCTAATTCACCTAAACTAATTCTTTTTAATTCTTTTTTTAATTTAGGAAGGTTATAAAATTTAAATTAAAGAAAATATTAAACTAAACTTCCAATGAATAAAATTAATTAGTGAATAAAGAACTCAGAATTTATGGTAAGGTTTGTGGGTTCCATCATTCTCTTTGTTGTTGTTTAAATAAATTTTGATAATTCAATTTTGAGATCTCATTCTTGAATTACTATTATTTTATTAATTGGTGTGAAATATTGAATGCATTTTTCAAGCTTTACTTCCCCACCTACTTTAATCAAGGTTGATGGAATAACTCCTTTGTAAGTGTCACATATTCTAAGACCTGACTCTATCGTATGCCATTTCAACCACTGAATGGCTCAAATCCATCGTATTAAAATCATATATTCAGTATAAGGGACGGAACAAATTTTATAAAATAATAGAAATGAATTTTATTTTAGTTTCCTGGTGGGATATCACCACACCCATGCACGTCACTAATTCTCATCAAAAAAATAATAAAACATAATAATTTTACCGTAGAATAAATTAAATTGACACATACCTCCCCTGAAGGATTTATGTATTTTTTATTGACAATGTATTTTTTTCAAGATGAATTTTCATGGAAGCTTCCTTCTATGTATAACTTCTCTTTACCACCATAATGGGAGAAAAACACCATGAAATTTATGTAGGTAGTGAATATATGTGTCCTACTTAATATCCATGTCTAATCAACTCCATTGTAGGTGTGTATCCTGATTTATACATCCGTTACAGAGGTGGGGTCCATGCTGTTAGCCCAGAAAATTTCCATACATCAATGATTTTTTGGGCCTTTAGATATTCGAATAAGCCTCTAGTCTAGAAAAAAAAGTTAAATGAATTAAAATAAGTATTCTATTAAAAAAATCATTCAATTTGGAATTATATTTTTATATAAATGACCAAAATACCCTTGATGTAAAAATTTGTCAAAAATCTAGAATTTAAGCACATTTCACATTTTAGCTCAAAATACACCATAAATCCAAAATTGATCCATATAAGCTCAAATTTATAAATTAGGAGGGTTAAAACAATTGAAATTCAAAAAAAATGTGGAAAATATTAGTTTTGACAGTATATTTTTTGGTTTCGGGGTGTCCTACTGAGTATTGTTATACTCATCAATACATGGGGTTTTCCTTCATGTGTCGTGTCTTGTGTAGAAGATTTAAATTTTGATAGAGTCTTAGGAGAACCAGGACCAGATGGTGCCTAATTATACCAAAAAAGCCGAGGTCTGTTCCTACAACATTCTGAAAGCAGTCCCAATACTTACTTTTAGGTTGTAATTTTTTTTCAAACTCTTTGTGGTGGGCTTGTATTTGGCCCTAATTACCTTATATTACTTCCTTTAACACTCTGGTTATGCAATTTAGATTTATGAATGCATGGGTTTGCAGTTGTTTTTATATTTCATCATTTTATAGGCTTGGAGATGTGTGTTTCTGTACATGTACTTAAGCTAAGGCCTCTCATGTCAGCGATTCACCTTCTTAGTTCTAGTCACTAGACCCTAACCTATTTGAGGTGGGATTCGAGAGTCACAGCATGGACCCCTCTAAGAGGGGGCATGACTCCAACTGAGTTGTACTCACACCCTACTTAGGATACCTGATTGGTACCTGAATAGAGTTTGTGCTTTCTAAAGAGGTTAATGGATGATACATTATGTTAGATAATTTATATGGGATGGAGCATGGATGAGGGAACCAGACACTATTCGGGACCTTCTTAGGGGATTCGTCAATGTCTTTATTTTAGGTTTAATTTTAGACAATTGACATGTACATTGGCATGATATATTTTCTTATTTATTTTTTGATATTGTATTTTTATTTTTGGTTATCTTGTGATACCTGTTCTTTTAGGTTATGATTACATGTTATTAGTATATTGTTTATTATTTTTTGATGGTGTATTTACTCTTATAAAAGAGGGTAAAGTCTCACCATGTTCAATATATCCGACCCTCACTACTAATCAACATCCTCTGACATATGGGTAGGCATACCTGAGATCATGTGACAGACCGATTTGAGGCACTGGTGTGTGGAACTTGGTCCGAGATGTTAGAGTTTTCAATATTATATGTTTTAGAGATATCTTGTAAAATTCAATAATTGTGATTAAAATCAAGTGAAACTTTCCAGATATGTTTGATTCTAAAATTTTTTCTTTATAAGATAATGTTTATTTATTTCTTGAAAGAAAAAATCATGTATCTTATATCTAAGAACTATAATAGAGGAAGATGAAATTATGGTAGTAAACTTACTCTTTAATGTTTTGATTATGGTGGAATTAGACACTTAACTATGAATTTACCTAAGAATAATGCCGGTGAGTATCGAGAATATACTGATGAAACACCTTGATGAAAGAAGTGAAACAAAAGTTATGAATAATAAAATTCATCCAACAAACACAATAATAAGGTTACAAGAAACAAAATAAATATGATAAGTAATAAAGTTGAATCATACTCAACTGAAAAAAATCCTTCAAAATATTAAAGTTAAAAAAATTATAACCTTCAGTTCAAAATTTTAGAAAATAAAAGATTCCTTAGATAGTGAACCAGGTGGTGAATAATCATATAGAGAGTATCAACTCAAAAAATAAATTATATTATTTATTGAGAAAAATAGAAATCTCAAGTAAGAAATCAGAGTAATGGAGAAATATTTTGAAGAATTTTCTAAAGTAGGAAATTATGTCATCAAGTTTGAGGAAGAATACATTCAAGAGTTCTTAAGTTACAAACTATTAATCACTAAATAGGAAAGGATGGTTGAAGATCTCAATAATAAATTAGAATATAAGGAAAAATAAGTCAATAAGTTTCAATATAAATTTCTTGATTCTATAAATACCTTGGGAAAGATGAATGAAAACTTTAAAAATGATTTAGTATTAAAATATAAGACTTATAAATTTGATGAGAAATCTCAAATAAAGATTTAGGTGAATTCCTCACACACAAAAAAAAATGTTTCATCTGATTTTTCAAATATTTCAAGTGATAAGAAAATTAATAGGAAAGTTTGGGTGGAGAAAGAATGTGATAAACCTATCACATATACCAAATTTAAAACTCACTTAGAAGGAAGTATCGTATACACCCAGAGTATGTTAGGATAGGAAGTACTTATCAACCTCAAATTTATTTTACAGAGAAAGATCATACTTCAATAAAAAATTATGATTTTATGGATTCTGTTGGTGCTATAGAATATATGGGCACATGACATATAGTTTTTGGCATAACATATCACTTCCTACAATAAAATTTGAATAGTGTGTAAGATATAGTGATATTATGATGAATAACATTCCTAATACATAGGATGTTAGAAAAGAAAAATCACAAGAAGATAGAAACATTCCAAAAAAATCAATTTAAATGTCTACAATATGTTTATGGATGATGTGATATGGCTTTTCATCATGTCGAATGATGTATGAAACTTCTTCTAGAACAAGTTTCTTATGGGATATAAATAAATGGAATCTTGGATGAAGAATGTTGTGGAAATAATTTTTTGTTGAGACTGCCTTAAAAGATAGTAAAAAAGAACAATCCATGGATACTTGGTAGTGGTTATTCTTCATGCATGATAGGTGATTTAAAAGTCTTGAAACATGTTGAAAATCATGAAGAAGGTTCTATTACCTTTGGGAATAATTGTTCTTTAAAAATCATAGGAATCAGAATGACTGAGATAAAAGATAAAAAGTTGAAATATTAGGAATTTTTATTTATTGATGTGCTGAAACATAATTTACTTAGTGTAAGTCAACTTTGTGATTATGGAAAAGAAGTTATTTTCAGAAAATATTCATCTATTATCAGAAGTTTGAAATATTGAAAAGTTATCACAAAAGGATAAAGAACTTGTGGAAATATTTTTCAAGTTAGAGAATTTAAAACCTTTTCCCCTATTTCAAGGTTATAAACTATTATAATGTTTTGAGTAGTGGCTGATCATCAAAATTTCAAAGTGTATCAGATATATATAAATTAGGATAAATTTAAGAAGTTTACAATGAGAAACCTTGTGGGTTCCTACATGATAAGGATGAAGACAAAGTTTTTAGATTGAAGAAAGCTTTATATGGAAAAAAACCACATTCATGGTATTTTAAGATTGAAAATTGTTTGAGAATGATGATTTTTTAAAAATGAAAATTTGAAAGAAACATATATAAGAAAGATTTTGACTTTGGATCTCTAATTGTAATTATTCATGTAGATAATATAATTTTTTCTGGGGATGAAGAAAATTTTTGTAAATAATTTTCTGAGAAAATGCAAATGAATTTTGAAATATCAATGTTGAGAGAATTAACTTTATTCTGTGTCTTACAAGTTCAATATAAGGAAAAATAAATTTTCTTATCTTAAGAAAATTATTCAAGGGAATTTTTAACAAATTTGGAATTGTATAATATAAATAAGTGTCTACTCCTATCTCAGTGAGGATGAAGATGAGTAAAGATGAGTCTGGAAAAATTGTGAATTAGAAAGACATGTGGAAGATGATAGTAATTATACATTACCTTATAACCTCATGCCAAATATTGTTTATGCTATAAATTTGTGTGCTAGGTATCAAAGTAATCTGAAAGAGTCAAATATGTTGAATGTAAGGATAATTCTAAGATATGTGCAAGGAAAAAATTCACAAGGATTATTACAAAAAATAAATTATGAGATAATGTTTCATGGTTACACTAATATTGATTGGGTAGGAGATTGTAATGATAGAAAATCAACCTTAGGAGAAACATTTTTCTCCGGTTAATGTTGTGTAAATTTTCATAGTAAGAATCCAAGTTCAGTAACCTTGAGAAAAGTGGAATTAGAATAAGTTGTGACTATTCAAGTATGTACTCAGATATTGTGGATGAATGTTCATTTTGGATGATTGGAATATAATGGTTTGTAAACTACTGAAGAAACATTATGTCAATCAGATTACAGTTGATCCTTCTAAAAATCATGTCCAACATTCAAGATCAAAACACATATATATAATGTTTCACTTTATAAAAGAGGAAGTTGCTGATAGAGATGTTTTTTTGGAATATATCTCAACAGAGTATCAAATTATTTTTATCGTCACAAATTCAATTCCAAAATAAAGGTTTGATGAGTTGAGGTTGAAAATTATGTTCATCCTCATATAATGACTTCCTAAAACTCATAAGGAAGTCCCCTACCATGCTTTGGATTATATTGACAAAGGGGTAGAAAAAGAATCAACATTGTACTATGTAAGATGTTATTAATTATCTTTATTTTATTAATACGAAGTTTTTTTTAACAGATAATGGGGGAGAGGAAAATTAAATTTATAGAAAAATAAACCAGACAAAATATAAAAGTTAGGGGATTTTATCTTAGCATGGCTATACAATTTTCTTCTCACCAAGGGATGGATTTGTTTAAAAAAATACCTTATCTATTAGTTTGGTGTCTAAACACTCTTTTAATAATGGTTGTGTTTTGGTAAAATTAAAAAAACATGAGTTGTTTACAAAATTTGAATTGTGAAAATTTTCTGAGAGTGAAAAAAGTTATTAATGAATGTTGTTAAAAAATCTGAATTGGGAGATTGAAGAATCATTATGATGTTTTTTAATAAAATTTTTTATTGGTTGATAATGAATCTTTTATAAAAGAATGTTTTTGAAAAACATGTGAATGTTTCCGAATGTTCTAAACCAAACATAAAGGGGGAGAAAAGTTTTTTTAGATAGTTGTTTTATAGACACATAGGATTGAACTGAGAAACACCAGATGAAAAGTATCGAACTGATCACCACCGATCATAGAATTCAACAAAAAGTTAGAGTTTATTATCAGACACACCATCAGTCTCAGATCCATTGACATGAAGTTCAAGTTTCATTGGACTAAATTTTGTTTAGAAAGTTACAATGTTGCTGAAGAGGTTTACTGAAGAAAGTGATGTCAGGAGTTAGAAATTTCTTAAACTTTCCAACCTTGAGTCATATATTTCTTTTCTAGTTTTTACCTCTCAAATATAATAAGTTTTCTGTATCACTTGTGATATGATCCTTATGAAGAAAATGGGGAGAATAGGTGCAACCAATCATATTGAGTTCTGGTTGGAAATAAATAAGGTGTTGAATGTAAAGGAAGTCGTAATACTTTCCTATATATGTCATATAGTACTTTGATAATATTGAAGTTCTCATAAATTCGGAGTACTGTAATGATAAATGATTTTTAAGAAATAGAGGAATCATAAAGATTGTATTGATTCTAGAAATCAAGAAAAAAAATTTCATCAGATCCAGAAGTACTAAGCATAGAAGTTTTCAGAAGTCTAAATGAGTTATAGTTGATGAGGTTTGAAGTATTTCAAAATGGTAGATAGGAGTTTCCATTGTAAATAAAATTCCATCATTGTGATAATTCCATCATTATGAGGATTCCATTGGATTGAATATAAGGATGTTATATGAGGTAGAATCTGAGGAGGAAAGTTAATTGAACTTACACTGAGAAATAAATTCAATAAAACAAACTCTGAGATTGAAATTCAATCAAGACTAACTCTGAGAAGGAAAGTCAATCACACTGAATCTAGGAAGGAAAGTTAATTAGACTAACACTTATGAGGAAATTCAATTTAGAATAAGATGAAGAAGTTTCATCATAATGAGATGAGGAAGTTGCATCATAATGAGTTGAGTAATTTCAATTACAATGAATAAAAGTTAGGAAGTCTGAGAAAAATTATTATAATGAAAACATAAGAAGATTTCATAATATTTGCGAAGAGTTTAAGTGGTCAAACATGAAATTAAAATATGTATATATATTAATTATTTTTAATTTTAGTATGTGGGAAACGTTTTTTAGTTTCTTAAATTTGTCTTTTTGGGATGCATATAAATAGACGAAATGTATATTCATACTTTTCCAGCTTTTTATGTGAGTGGAAAAAAGAATAGAACTACAGAATTCATATCAAATATATCTTCCCATATTGAAATCTCATTAGAAGTTTGGAAATATGAAATTTTTGTTTATTAGACTGAGTAAGATCAGACTAAGCATTTGAGAAGAGTTTGAGTAATGCATATTGAGAATGGATTCATCAGACTGAGTCCATCAGACTGATTTCATCACATTAAGTCCATCGGACCCAGCCCTATCAGATGGAGTGAATCAGACCCAACCACATCAAAATGAGGATTCTGAGCTGAGAATTTGTGGTGTAGTTTGAAAAAAATATTTTTCTTTTGTATTATCTCAATATTTTGTAAGAAAAATTTATAAACCAATAGGAGTCAGTATAATCATTTCAATTAGGATTGATAATGTGTCTAATGGGATTTTGCACAAGTTGTATTCACTTATTCATTTTAGTGAGTTTCTGTAGACCCAGAGGACTGTCTATGAGAATAATATAGGTTCTTAGACTGAGTTTGATCCTTGTAAATATCATGTTAATTAATTTTTTTACAAATTTTTCATACATTATTATTTACTAAAATATTAGAAGGATATAAAATGTAACAAGTTTCAGGGTTTAATATTTTCAAAATTATTGAAACTTATAAAAGTGAACAACTAATTCAACCCCACATATGAGTTATTATTCGATCCTTTGGAACTTCATATACTATTTATCACTTTATTTGAAACTTTTTTTAATATGTGTGCTACATTATTAAAATTAAAATCCCTAAAAGAATAACGGAATAATCTCATGAATCATCATTGATCTCACCATGTCCAACAAGACGTGGTTCCTCCTTTAAGTTACATCATTCCACTGATGTTTATAAGGAGGAGTGAGTTAATATAGGATCCCAAACTCCTATAAGTAGTCAATGAAATCTTGATTACGATATTTACCACCATGTTCTAAGAGGATTTTCTTAATAATATTATCAATTTGGTTCCCATATTCATTATTTTATTTCTTGAATTAATCAAAATAACCTGACATACACCTCATTAAGTAGACATATTCATTTATACTAAAATAATCGGTAAAATTTATGAAGTATGAGAACCCACCCCTGCCTCAATAAGAAATGGTCCACACGTATATGTATGAACTAATTCAATAATCTCTATAGACCTTTCACATTTTCTACTAAATGGGGATTTATTCATTTTACCATATAAATAAGTGTGACACATACCAACTGGTATTAGTTATAATGAATCTAAATATCCATTTTGGAATAACTTAGTCAAGTTTTTTTCATTTACATGACCAAGTCAATGATGCCAGAATTTGGTGTGGCTTGAGTTATGTGAAGTAGATTCATTATCAATTTCCATTACTTGGTTTGTGTAATACAATATAAAAATTTTGTTATTTAAAATCACCTTACCATAAAAAATGTTATTTTTATAAAATAATCAACACTCATTTACAAGTATTAAAATAAATCCATCTATATCACGTTTAGATATATAAATAATGGTTTTTTTAATGGTTGAAACATAATAAAAACCTTTCAAAACCAAGATCATTATAAGATCTCATATTTTTCTAGGTACTTCCCACTCTGAGGTTTTCATTGATCATATTTTATTGGGTTTTCCTTTGTAATTAATCCTTAGTGACTAAGTCTTATTTGATGACAGAGATCCTTTTTTGGTGAATATAACCTTAATTTTAGGCATGTATGTTTATTTAAATTAATTGAATCCATGTATAAATATGTTATATGGGATTACTAGGGTTTTCTATGAGTTTAGAAGGATCATATGTGGTTTGGTCACTTTTATAAAAGATAGTATAAAAGCTATTCAATGAAAGATTATATGATGTGTACATGTTCCATGACATGTAACTATTTCTAGATGCATTTCATGAACTAGTTTATGATGTGATGTGGTTACATGTCGTGATCCTAATTCAAATTATGTAAATGTTGATCAAAATAAATATTAACCAAGGGCAAAAGGTTTTTCCAGCATACCTTAAAAATGAGGAAATACATGACATGAAAGTATTACACATCATGTATTCCTCGTACCCAGTAGTTTTATGTGTGTTGTGTACTTATGACTCTCATTATTTTTTATTATATCATCTCCTCTCTCGCTCCTAGGGTGAACTCTAGGAAATTTTGAATTATCTTCCCCCCTTCCAGATGTCCCATTTTGACATTCGATCCTTGGTGAGTTTATTCACTTTGGTTTCCCTCTTCTCACCCATCATCACTTTTCATTGTAGTGTATATCTTTTGAACATGGGTTTTTTTGGGAGTTGATCTTGTTTTGGGTTAATATAGGTTATTATTGCTATCTTTTGTGACTTCTTCTTTAATGGATTTTGTAATTAGAAGCATTGTGTTAATCACATGATAAAGGTATAGAGACTAAACCTAACTCTATGGTATATTTAATTGGGAATTATATGAAATATTTTGATTATGACCATGTAATGTGAACTATAATTAATAAGTTGATTTATAGTAAATCATGGATTGGATTCCTTTAGATTCAATGGTTGATGCAACCTGGATTATATATACGTGTTGGGTGAGAAAACATTTGAGTAAAAAGAACTTGGATAATGGTTTAAAGCATAGTGAGTATGATATGATACCCTAGGTGATTGCTTGATATAGAATACCTAGGTAATCTATTATTGATTATTGATATGACTGTTGATCATTTGAGAGATAAGAGAATGTTTATTTGAATGAAAAACAGTAATTTTCCTAGTTAACCATTGAGATTTATGATGTGATATTATGATATCCATACTATTATGATATGTTTTGTTGTTGATGAAATGATTATATATAGGGATATCCTATTAGTGTTTAAATTATTATATATAGAATCCCTATCTGTATGATATACTATTTCCACTATTTCTCTGTTACTCTATTTTTTTTACTATGGTTTAGTTCCACTATGTTTTACCAGGGGTATAGTCTCCCCACTATAAGTATCACAACCTAGCTATTAGTAAATAGACTCTAGCATATGGGGATTCATGCCTGACGTCTAATACCCAAATCACTTTGACCATGTGAGAAAGTACCAGATCTGTGTACATTAAAAAGTGGTATTAGGGGATCAGCGTGTTATTTTCTATTACTTTATTTTTTGGAAAAACTGGAAAGTAGACTAGGATCTATTGGGACTTGGTAATTAGCTTATTCATTGGAGTAGCTAACCCATGTAAGGGGAAAAATTTGAGTTCTAGGGATTGGATTAATCTCTATGTTATTCTCTTATTACAATTGATTTTATTTCACCTTGGTTGATTTACATGTTTTGTGATGTTATTAGTTTGTGATGTCATTGTTTATTGATATTTACACTCATGGACCGGTATGGTGAGATATGAGTATGCATGCATCGTGATAGGCGCATAAGGATATATATATATATATATATATATATATATATTGACATTCATTGTTCATAATAGGGACACGTTTGTTGCTTGTGTTATATACTTTCCAATATGAATTGTGAAATAATATATCTATTATATTTGATAAATGGAATGATATAAACTATTATTTCATCATAAAACTCTTATAATCCATGGTTAGAGAGACCCAGATTAATGGTTCTCTACTGTCATTCCCTCTTGAGGTTGACTTTATTTTTAGCCAAAGTTTATAGGAGTGTGTTTTTCTTATAGATAAAATGACTCATCATCTTCTTCGAGTTGAGTTCTAAGAGTGTGGAAAGAAGATATATCCTAATGTAGATGAACCGGAGCTTCCTGTATCTCTTGAGGATCAAATGTATGTTCATCATCCAAACAACTTCTTAAGGGTCATGCAATCAATGGAAAATGAGACTATTTTCATCGTGCCTTTGATGTATGAGTTGATGATTGAGATTCAGCTACAACATCCACCTATGTTCACTGGGGAGTGAGGCTCCCAGGTAGTTGTGTTCTAGATCGAGTCAATATATAAAATCATCAAGCATCTTGAGACACCCAAAGATAGGAGGGTGAGTCTTGTTGTGTATATACTCAGTGGACCTACCAAACATTGGTGGGACATTCTAGAGAAAGATGGGAAGGAGGAGGAGTTATCTTTGAAGGAATTCGAGGTGAATTTATTGAGCCACTTCTATCCATAGATGTTGAGGGATGGGAAGAATCATTACTTCATTCATAGGATATAGGATATAATATCCGTGATGGACTATATTGAACATTTTCCCAACCTTCAATGATTTGTGCCATATTTAGCTATTGATGAGATCTCTAGGGAGAAAAAATTTCAGGATAGTATTCACTATGAGGTTAAGTCATAGGTGAATGTTTTTACACTGAGTAGCTTTTTAGATTTGATGAATCATGAACTCATCACAACAAACAATCTGAGAGAGGACCTAAGAGGTATCCAGGCTATTTCCACAGGGTAAACAAGGATCACATATTTTGGTGGAAAGAAGTGATTCTATGATAGTTGTTTAGAAGGAAATGACATGAAGACCAGTTAGGGTAGTGGGAATCCATCAGAGGATCCTATTACATTGTAGTGCATCAGTGTAGAAAGTAAAACTACAATAAACCTTAGTTTTCATACACCACATTGGAGTGCCATGTTTGAGGTAGTATGGGCCATCTTCATATGTTTTTTTAGAACTTCTCAAAATATATTAGTTGTAGGGGAGAAAGATAGGTACTCGAGTCTAGGAAGGACTCGACTACTCCTCATCAGATAGGTAGCTATAGTTATATAGTATGTTTAGGTTGAGGAGAGAGATATGGTACCCCATTGTAATGAAATAATGTTTATTAGTAAAATTTGTTTCTTGAATAAATGTGTGTTGTATTATATTATATATTATACACATGAAAAATATAGAGAAACCAGTAAAAAACTATATTAATAAATATTGTTACATTAATTAGAAATTAATCCATTAAATTTCCAAACATTACAGTTGGACAAAAAGTATAAAATAGAAAAGCTAAAATGAGAAAATATGGATCGACCTCATCTACTAGAATTATTAGCCCCACTACCAACACTATATAAAAGAAAAAAAATTATAGTAAACCAATAAACATTATTTCAAATCGAAATATAGAATCTTGAGATGAATTTATTTGAATATTAAATTAAATAATTGATTGTTATATATATACGGTAATGTGACTGTTGGAGTAGTAATATGACCATTGGAATAGTAACCTGATCTTTTTGAATAGTAACATGACCATGTGAAGAGTGATTTTACCAAAAAATAAAAAATTATGTTATAAATAACATTTATCATGATTAATTTATGTAAATAAAAATATTATAATTCAACAAAATGAATATCTTGATAAAAAACCTCAAAGAAAATATAGCATATTTTTAATAAACTGTATTTTAAAGTATTTTGTAAAAATCATTATTTTCCTATTAAAAATTATATTTTACCAATTTTAGATATTTATTTTTATTAAATTAATATAATTTTTGAAATGATCATGTTAAAATTTTCTTTGAGTGAGTTTTTGGTAATTTTCTGAAATACTTCAATTTTTAGGTGAATAGTAAAAATATAGTTTTTCACATAATCGATGTATCGTAAGTTACATCATTCATGATGTAATAATGACATAATACATTATAGAAATTTATTTTCGGCCATTATATATTTAATTTCATAAACGAGTCATTAAAATACAATAAATTTAACTTTCAAACCTAAAAATCACTTTCCAAAACCTAAATTCAAAAGTGATTCCTTAAAATATCAATATCTTTTTTTCTTCACTTTTATTTTTAATAAGTTAATGAATTATAATTATAAAGAGGATTTAAAGTCATAAACCCATTATATTATATTTATATATAATTTATTTTTTCAAAAATGCACTATTATATGTTTTTCCTTTCATATATTACTTTATTAAATATTTTATTATAAAAATACCCCTCTCTTAAAGTATAAATAATCCCTCTCCCTTCCCTTGGAAACACACTCCTCTCAAACATTCCAAAGTAAAATATCTTCCCTAGTACTCCCTCTAAATCCCCTTACATTACTTAGGGACATTTTGGAGCAATCCACCTCTAATCACCAAGGGTGTTATAGCGTCTTACAAGAGAAGCAACATTGAGGAGACAGTAAGTCTCTATTAACATTTCCCTTTTTTATTATTCTCTTTCTTATTTTTACCAATTAATTTAATAACCATATACTATAAAACTAATTATTCAATAATTTAAAATTATATTACTTATGTTAACATGATGTAATTTTCATATTTATGATAAAAATACATGCCATACTTCTCTTTCCCTCTCCTTTAACAACGCCCCGTTAAAGGTTGATTAACCACCTCAGAAGAAATTTCTAAGACAATTATTATAACCACCTTCATAGATGGATATTATTAATAATATATAATATATAAATAATTAATTACATTTATTATAATCTTCTGGAGTTAATCATACTTTTCAATAAATGACTCTGAATGAAAATTGAGAATTCAAAGTGAAATAAGAAATTTTTTAGAAAATCATGACATCAAAACACTTCAATTTCATCAATAGAAATTAATAAATATATTAAAATGATTATAATTTCATAAATAATTGTATAAATGGATATAATTAACATAATTATTAGTTTTTGAATAAATATAAGTTTATTATTCAAGAGGCGATAAAGTGACAAAATAAAGAAGGAATTGAGCTAAGGGGATTCTTCAAAGCAACTATTTTTCATTGGGTTATCCATATTTCATGAAATATTTGGAATAAATAGTCCTATAATGTTCCTTAAATATAATTTCATTATTCCTCCCTATTATTTTTTGAGATATACATGTTTTTCATTTGATTTTATGGAAAATAAAATTATTTTACAAAATAACTCTTCTTTCCAAAACACATATTTGACTTCTCTAGTGTTGTTTATTCTTAACTAAAGAATGATGATTCTTAAAGAATTTTTTTTTTCATTTTTCATTTTGGAACCCGAAGTTTATTTATGGAATCATAATTTTTGAATCCTCATGAAACCCATTCCTTTCCATGGGTTATTTCATGAAATGATTGTAAAATATTCTATGTGACATGCATGATTATGTAAATATTATGAAGTGATGACTAGACCAAAATTTTATAGCCCTCCAATGCATTGGGTAATGTTTTGTATCTCATGAGAAAATGTTCATTATATGGGAACATGATGCTAGATTTGTTTATAGTGATGATGATAGGATTATTCACATATGTTATGTGTTAACATGATGTTAGCTTTATTCCCAACTATATGTGGCATTTGACCATTATAACATGATGTTTCTTTTTTATGCATTTCCACATTCGATGAATTTATCTCATTTTTAGCTCATGATATTGATAATGATCCTAGGCTTATGATATGATGATTATGCTCACCCATGTTATATTGATTCAAGTTCTTTATTCATCATCTTACATGGCTTTTATCTTACCTATTTCATTGATGTATATCCTTAGGTAATTGCATGTACTAAGGATAATGTGAGATTTTAGAAGTATAATGAAGAAGGATTTAAATAAATTTTTATGTTTCATTATGTACAAGTTATTTATGAGCCTAATTTTTCTAAGACATAAACCTTTGAATCCTAGATTTGTAACTCTATTATGTTGTTTATCTTTAAAATGATGTAATAGTTATGTATGAAAAATTAGGTTCACTATAGTTGGTATCTAAAAATGGTTTAGTTAAATAGGGAATTATGATTAGAATACAAGAGTAAAAACGATTAGTCTAAGTCTATGTATAGGTAAAACATCCTAGAAGACTATTTTTAGAAAAGTATAGACATATGTATCCCATAAGATATTCCTTTAGTGTTAATTTAATAAAAGAATAAATTACTAATGATTTATTGACTTATGTTTTGTTCTAATATTTTCTATTCTAGAAAATGGTAGGAAGCAGGAGAAACTAGGCCTAAAACCAGTGTGAGTGACAATGAAACAATTATTCAAATGAGATCTCCAATTCCATGGGAGGTTGAGTTCAAATCATTGTATAAATGATTACCTAGTTGTCTCAAGATATGAATAATAACATGAACTATGTTGAATGTCCATATTCACCCAAGAATGATCAATTATACATTGAGTCCTTAATTCAAAAATTATCATTGATGTTTAGTGGAACTTTATATCCACTTGATGTGGAATAGTGGGTTAACTCAATAAAGAAGATATTTTCTATGATCGATTTCTCTAATAAGGAGATGGTGACTCTTGAAATTTATAATTTATATAGAGAATCTATTAAATAGAAGTAATTTATAAAGAACAAAAATACAACGGATTAAATGGAAGAGATGGAGTGGGAAGAATTTATGAAAATATTTCTTACAAATGATTTCCCTTGAACTCTTCAAAAAAATATCGAAAGAGGATTCATATAACTAAAGAAAAAGGAAGGTTAAGTTGTCACAATATATGATGTTAAATTCATAAGGTTTTAAATATATTCCTTGGGGTTTTTATCAATAATTATAGAAAAATAGATATTTTCTTTAATGTTTTAAAAATACACCTTCGAAACGATCTAGAAATATTAGAATTTCAGAGTTTTGAAGATGTGGTTAAATGTGATCATAAAGTAGATATGGAGTTCAAATAATGGTCCCTTGGTTATGGAGACAGTATGAGAAGAATGGGGTTTCAAGATTGTGGGTCAAATGAAAAATGAGGAAATAGGATCCTACTACCCACATGTCAATAATTTTGGAAGAAGCATCATGCTAATTACCTCATAGGGATTGGGAAATTCTTCAAGTATGGGAGAGAATGACACCAAGCTAATGAATATTGAAGATACATGAAGAAGTTGACCAACATGATAGAAGAAAGGAAGGAACATCCTAAGGCACAACCCATGGCTCAATGCTTCAACTATAGGGGCCAAGGGTGTTATGAAAGCAAGTGCACTAAAGCACATGTCCTTGATGGAAACCAGTGTCAGCAATCACCAAAGTCAAAGGAGAAAGGGAAATCTTATATCATCACATCTAATAAAGTTGAGTGTGAAAATGAATTCATACAAAGTATGATTCCTATTCGTTAAATAATAGAAAAAGTGTTATTTTTTTCTAGTTCTACTTATTCATTTATATCTTATATGTTTTCTAGAACTATTGAATTGAAGCCCCGATACCTTTAAGTGGAGAAATACATAAAAAACATAGTGGTGTAATCATTACAACCCAAGTGTTATAATCTTCTCCTATAATCATATTTGGGATGATTCTTCTGGCAAATCTTATTATATTTCACTTGTTGAAATTTGATTCTATATTGGACTTGTATTGACTTTCATTATATATAGAAGAAATCGACTATTGGAAAAAATGTATTTTTATATTCTGAATCGTCCCATTATCCTCAAAAAATGCTGGGAATATCAAGAATCTTCTTTGGAAAATCCATCAATAGTGTGGGTGTTGATACCCTGTAGAGAAGCATACCTTGCCAAAATGGTTGAGTCAAAGGAAGGTATTAACATAGAGGAAATGTCCATTGTTTGGGAATACATTGATGAATTTCTCAAAGAGTTAAATGGAATACCCTAATCATGAGGTAGATTTCTCAATAGATCTCATACCTAGAGTCACTCCTATCTCAAAATTCCAATATAGGATGGCCTTGATTGAAATGGAGGAGTTAAAGAAGTATCTACAAGAGCATTTGGGAAAATAGTTAATATGCCCTAGTACATCACCTAGGGGTGCACCAATGCTCTTTGTCAAGAAGAAAGATAGATCAAAACAGGTGTATATAAATTACCAAGATATCAAAAAGATCACCATAAATAAAAATTATCCTCAACCAAGGATTGATGACTTATTTAATCAACTACGAGGAGTGAATTACTTTTCAAAGGTGTTTCTTTTTTATGGATTTCATCATCTAATGTTGAAGAAGGTAGACATTCAAAAGACTACTTTACTTACTAGGTATGGGCACTATGAGTTCATAGTAATTCCCTTTCAGACTTACTAATTTTCCTACAATCATTATGGGTTTGATGAATATATTCTTTATAGGCCACCTCAACAAATTTTTGTTAGTGTTTATTAATTATATTCTCATTTGTTCTAATATTATGTAGGAACATGAAGAGAATATAATGATTTTGTTGGTGAAATTAAGGAAGGAGAAAACCTATTCAATGTTCAAAAAGTGTGAATTTTGGATTCAAGAAGTCACATTATTGGGGAACATGATCACAAGTGATGGAATTTAGGTGGAACCTTCAAAGAAAAAGGCAATTGAGGAATAATCTAGACCCACTAGTGTCATAGAAATATATAGTTTTATGGATTAGCTGGTTACTATTTACATTTTTTGATAAATTTATCATTATTTTTTATCCAACTAACTAATTTACCAGAAAATGGGGTAAATTAATTATGGATGAAAGATTTGAGGAAAGATTTAAGGAGATCAAGAAGAGGCTAATCATTATTCTTGTACTGTAATTCCCCAGTCAATATAATTGTATCACTGAGAAGGGGAGAGAGTGAATCATTTATATATATTTCTTTTATATTTCCTTAATTATGTAATAACCTTAGAATCCTATTAAATATTTCTTTCCCTATTGAAAACAATTAAAACACACTTCTGTAGGAACACATGAATTTATGAGTATCATTATTCAACATGAATAGCTACATCCCATCCCTGATTTTGAAATTATCTAATACCACACAATATATTAGAAAATAATCCTTTTGTGTGGAATACAATGAGTTGGATATTCTATTTCACTCATGTAGCTCTATATAAACAATTCAATAGTGAATGTGATCCTTCTATAACAAATGATGAAATACAATGTTTTGTAACAACAGATGATAGCGTGATTCTTTATTAACATTAAAAAATGTATTATTTTTTAAAAAATTATTCAATTTCATACCTAGAAGTTGGTAAGATCTTTTCTAAATTTTGATACAAAACTCTGTCTGATTTCCCAATCCAATTCCCCCAGTCCGATTATCCGAGTTTTATTTCTCAATATGAAAAATATAAGACTTTTTCAGAATATGGTTGAGTAAATTCTGAACAAAATCTTCTTCGATCCAAAAATCCCAATATGATTTTCCTATTCCTATGATTCAGCCCAATACGATGACCAGTTGAATACAACAAAACAAAATATGGAAACCTCTTATTCTATCTATATCTTGGCCTTATCTATTTTTTTCTTTGAATAGTAAATCTGTCAAGAGTACAATGTACTTTACCTTTTATACTCACCCGAAAAATGGTTTGGGTGGGATTCTTAAAAAATTTCCCACTCAATCAAATTTTATAAATCTACATGCTCCTTTGAATTTTAGGTTCATATTGACTTCATAATATCTTTTAAACACTTATTTAACATTATCAAATCTTCTCACAACTTCAACTCTACTTTAGAATTCTTGTAAACATCATTCTAATTCTGATTTCCCATTTCAATATGTTCTTATGAACTGCTTCATTATGATGAATACAAATTTAAAACAATATATTATTCTTCATCTCTTCACTTAACCCACTTGAGTTATAAACAATGTAATTCAAACTAATTTAAATGGTTAACTAAATTATTGATATAGCTATTAATTTCTTCTTCATATTGGCCACTACATAATTTTCATTTTCTTTTCATTAATCAGTTCCAAAAAATTATTCCTCTAATGATTATTATGGCATACCGAGTATGGACCAGTATAACCAGCTTCAACATCAACAAATTTGTTCTCTTCTGAATATGATACCATTCTCTTTTTATAAAAAACAATTCTTCCTCTAATTAATAAGATGACATAATGAATTTTATGGATCAACATTAGTATCTTATTTATTATTTTAATACTATTCTCACAAACTTCTTTCTTCAAGGATTTAAATCTTCTAGATTTTGGTCTGACCGAAAACTAGAAAATTTGTTATGACTATCCAACCCTGCCTTTAAACAAATATGTATCCAGAAATATCATTATGATGATATTTACAATAGAATGATTAAAATACATAAACATTCTTCTTTCATAATATTTTAACAAGTATCATTACTTTCTTTATTAATTTTATTACTTTGAAGATCAAATTTAGCATCATCCCACTTACCAAGTAAAGTGTTGCAACTTCTCGATCATTCATAAACATATTTATTTCCTACTCATCTTGAATCTGATTGGCATGATTACAATCTGATTGAATATGATTGGAATAATATTTTTATCCCATTTCTTTCATCAAGATTTCATCACCAGTTTGACAACATACTTATGATTTATGAGAACACCAAGATTAGAAAAAAACATCACATTTTCATCAAAGTTAGGAAAACTAAAAACTTTCCCCATTATGATCAAACATTTCATTCCAAAATTTGGCTGAGTTCAATGATCCTCTTCATCCAGAAAACATATTCCCAATGTGATGGAATTTCGTAACAATTGTGAGTCTGATTTTATTGAATATGATGGTCAGTTAATTTTTTATCAATTACAAAGTGAGGTGATTTATTTTCTTTTTAAACTCCGCTGAAAACAAATGAAAATACAGGAATATGATATTCATATTCATCATCTTGGTCCTATCAATATCCCACATTGGATTTTCTTTTCAACCAAGGTTCATAAATCACTAAACATTTTATCCTCAAGATATGTATTAATTATCAATAATTATAAGACTATGTGTGCTAAATCATTGTAGGAAACAAGAATTATTGACATAAAATTCATGATGTCCAAAAGTAGTTATTATGAAAAATTTCCTCAGCTTTTCTTCCTAGAATTTTAAGCCTCCATAGAATACACAAAAAATTATTTCTAAATACCACTCCAACAAACTGTTAGAATAGTTCACACACTTACAATGATGAATTCACAATTTACCCACAACTCTCTCTATTTACATGCTTCCATAATGATAGATTATTAAAACAATTACCCCCATTAAATACACATTCCAATGATAAGATGAGAGAGGGAACAAAAACACAAACCTCAACCTTGATGAGAAAGAGGTTAGATGACCTTGTTCAAGCCCAATTTAGAAATTGCTTCCTTGGGTAACGGTTTTGTGAAATCGTTAGCAGCTTGTTCTGATTTAGGAACATAATCCAACTTCAACTCATTATTCTACACATGATATTTGATGAAATAAGTGTTGATATAAAAATGTTTTGAATGATAATGTTTTACCGGATACATGGAAAGGTTGATTTCACTTTGATTATCACAACCCAACATAAACGGTAACATCAATTAAACAAGTTAGTATTCTAACTGATTCATCATCCACATAAGTTGGGTAGCAGATTGTGTAGTAAAAAAATATTCAGATTCAGTTGTAATGAGAGTTACTGAATTCTATTTCATTATATACCAAAAACATAACTTTTACCTAGAAATAAAACTCCACCTGATGTGGATCTTCTATCATAAACATTTACTTCCAAATCAGCATCTCAATACCCAAAAAATTCAATACATACTAAGCTATCATACCTGATTTCAAAAAAAAATTGGCCTTCGATGTATTTGTGGATTCTTATTCTAGAAAGTAAATTTGATTATATAGGATCACTATAAAATCTTTCACATAAGGTAACATAATAAACAATATTGGGTCCTAAGGTAGTAAAATATAAAAAAATTCCAATCAACGTTGGAAACTCTTTCTGATCAACTTTCTTATCTTCGCCATCTTTACTCAACTTGGTTCCCACTGATATTGAGGTGTAAAATAGTTTCGAATTTTCTATGCCAAAATTTTTAAGAATATCTTTAGCATAATTTTCTTGAGAAATAAAAATGCATTTCTTATTTTATAAAATTTGTAAACCAATAAAGTATTTCATTTCTCCCAACATGCAAATCTCAAACTACTCTTTCATTTATTTCAAAAACATTTCACAAGATCTTTCATTATTCTTAATAAAGATAATGTCATTAATATAAACAATTATGATGAAGGAAAACTATTGAATTTCTTTGATGTAAAGATTTTGATCAACTCTTACTTTCTTAAAACTGATATTCCTTAAGAAAGTATCTTGTTTGGAATACTATGCCCTCATAGATTTCTTTAGTGCATACAAGGATTTGTTAAATATGCACATATAACTTTCCTCTTTTCCAACAGCAAATCCACAAGGCTGTTCAATGTAAACTTACTCATTAAGATCAAAATTTATAATTATAGACTTTACATCCATTTGAAAAAATTTGTAACTCCATTGTGTAGATATAACATGAAAAATTATGATTGTTTCTAACCTTTCCACCAAAGAAAAAGTTTCATCAAAATCAACACCTTAAATTTTAGAGTTACCATAACATAATAATATTTCCTTTTCGGTTATCACTTCACCTTATTCATTCTTTTTGTTCTAGATAATCCACTTTGTACCAAAAACATTTTTTTATCTGGATTAGGTACGAGTTCCTATGAATCATTATTTTCAATCTGGTCTGACTCTTCATTCATGGACGGAACCCATTCTAGATACTCAAAATCTTATTTCACATTATTCGGCCCAATTTTTGAATACAAATAAGTACGTCTAATAGTTTCTTGGGTTTGGAAACTATTTTTAATTTTTACAACATCATTATCAGGTTTCTTCAGAACTTCTTTTTCATACTTATTCTTTTGAGAAGATTGAATCCCCCTAAACCTATGAATTGCACAACTTATAGAATAGTAGTAATGTTGTTGGTTGAAACAACACATATTTTTTTTATTTATGATTCCATCACAATACTAATAGTAAACATATAAATAAGATTTTCCTCTATAGCTTCCATACTGACTGGAGTTCTGAATATTTTTCTTAGCAACCTTCTTATCTGAATTTTGTTGACCGCAAACATTTATGATATCAATCAGAATATTGTTTTTAACTTATTTCTCTATTTATCCTTGTCATAACTAGAAATAAAAAAATACATATTCATAATTTTTAGAAACATTTTTAGACTCAGGTTTTTCAAAAACATATGAATTCTCATCATTGTTAATATTAGCCACATACATAATTTGCTAATCATTCTTATTTCTCGAAATAAATATATCTTTCCTATAAACTTATGATGGTTAATTTTTTATCCTTATTAGGTTTTTCTTTATGAAAACATTCACAAACATCATATGTAGAATTTTTGGAAAATATAATTTTATTTTCGTCTTTAAAAAGTTTTTACTAGACAAGTTATAACTATTATTTTTATACCATTAACTTTAATTCTTGATGTTCATTATGATTATTTTCTTCCTTAAGATATTTTTTCAAATCACTAATATCCGGTTATATCTTTATCTTCTCATCTAAAAAAATTCATGATTTTTTTATGAGGAACGTTCATCTTCCATGTTATTGTTTTGTTTTTCAAGACTTCTTATATTTCAAAAATATATTACAAATCATATTTTGAATGAAATTTAAGTTGAGTTTCTTCTTAATCAGAACTACTGATTCTGAATTCTTCATCATTAATTGTTACACTAAACGTATTCTCACCAACATGCTCAGTAGAATTTTTGGATTTAGCTTTACTATCTTCTTATTCTTTATCTTTAGATATGAAAATATACCTTTTAGAATTGGGAATTTTTTACCCTTCCATATGGAATAAAATTTTCCTTTCCACCCTATTTCTTCCATGACCTTCTTGGCCTTTTTTATTCTTCATCACAATCTTTTTCTTTCTTTAATTGTGGAATTTTTTTTGTAAAGTTCCTAATGAATCAATATTCAAAACATTTCACGGGAAAATTCCCTTTATATTTACATGTACATATTCTCACATTTTTAGAAAAAAAGGATAAAATATCATCATGATTTTTACATACCTCATTTTCAGAATCAAAATAACCACCTTCTTCTTTAATAATAATCTTATTTGAATTATCTTTCTTCACAGTCTTGAACAAAATTTCTCTATCAAATTTTATTTTTATTTTCATATCTTTATACCTTATTATTTTAGAAGTGATGAGGGTTCAATGAAAATAATATATAGATAATTTTTTATGATATCTATCTTCAAATTAATAAACTTTAGCATAAAACTTATCGAGAATAATTCTTAATATATTTTCAATAATTAATGAATCGTAAAACATTTAACTAAGACATCTGATAGTGTCGATGATGTTATTTAACCCGGTAAATATGTCCCTAATAATATCCTACCCACCCATTTTCAAGACTTCATATTTCAGCCTCTAGATTTTTAATTTTTCTTCTTCAATTTTGTATTGCCTTCATATATGTTTTTCATCTTATCCCATGTACCTTTAGCGATGGAAACACCCTTCACTCATAAAAATAAACTTTTAGAATGCGATGATAGTAAATAATTATTCTCCCTTCCATCACTCTCAAGATTATTATTATCAATAGATTAAGATGAACATTATCATCAATAGGAGGAAATACATCTGTTGAATCTTCAAGAAAATCATATCTAATAGACATAAGATGGGGAAACATTATATCATTCTAGATATGATAATTCTTACCATAAAAAACCAGGATTCCTTTATTGTTGGCACAATTCAAATTATCCACCAACTTCTCTTCAAAACATCAACAAAGAATAAATGAAGTGAACATGTCTCTAATACTAATTGTAATTACCCAGTCAAGTTAATTGTATCACTAAGAGGGGGAGGGGTGAATTAGTGATATACTTTTCTCTTATATTTCCTTACTTATTATAAAACATTTTCCTCCTGTTAAATATATCTTTTCTTATTGAAAATAATTAAAACCCACATCTATAAGAACATAATAATTTACATGGTTTATTATTCAACAAGAATATCTGCATTCTTGGTATTGTTTGAAAAAGATCTAATACCACAAAATCCACTAGAATACAATCATTTTATGTGGAATACATTGATTTGGATATTCCCATTCATATGTGTGTCACTATGTAAACAATTGAATAGTGCATATTATTCTTCCAGAACAAATGATGTAATACAAATTTTTGTAACAAAACAAGTTATGATGCTTCTTTTTCAACTTTCACAAATGTGTTCTTTTTTATAAAAAATATTTATGTTCTTACCTAGAAGTTGGTAAGAACTTTTATGTACTTTATTATAAAACTCAATCTGATTCTACTAGTCTATTTGATCAATAAGAAAAATATATGACATTGGTAGAATATATTTGAGAAAATTCTGAACCATTTCTTCTTCAATCTAGAAATACCAATACAATTTTTCTAGTCTGATGATTCAGCCAAGTATGATGACCAGTTGAATACAATCTTGTCTCTCCTCTTATGCCTCTTCTATCCGAATTACTTCTTCAACAAAATTTAATTAGGAAACCTCTTATTCTCTCTAAATCTATTCCTTGTCTCTTATTCACCATGAATAGTACATCTATCATAAATTACAAAGTAATTTGTCTTTTATACTCACCCCAATAATGGTTTGGGTGGGATTCATAAAAGTTTTTTCTCTCAATTACATTTTAAGAATCTATATGTTCCTTGGAATTTCAGGTCCATCTTGCCTTCATTAACTCTTCTCAACACTTCTCGAACCATCATGAATATTCAAATAGATTTACCTACACTTTATACTTTCTTTAAAAACATTAGTCTGTTACTAATTTCCCATTTTAATTTTTCAGTATGATCTGCCTCATTATGATGAACACAAATGTAAAATAATATATACTTCTTTATCTCTTCTCTTGACCCACATGAATGATAAACAAAGTAATTAAACCTAATTTAAATGGTGGACTACATTATTGATAAATCTCTGAATTTATTCTTCATATTGGCCACCACATACTTTTCATTTTCTTTACAGTCATCATATTCAAACAATTATTCCTCTGATGATTATGATGGAATACCGTGTCTGATGGACTGGTATTAGCAGCTTCAACTTCAACAACTTCTTTCTCTTCTAAATATGATACCGGTCAATTTTTATCACAAAACATTCAACCTTTGATGAATATGATGACATACTAAATCCAATAGATAAACATTAAGAGATTATTTCATTTTTTAAAATGATTCTCGCTAACTTCTTTCTTTTAGGATTTAAATATTTTTTGCATTTAGTTTTACTAAAAACTAGCACCTTCATTACGATCATCCTACTTTGTCATTAAACAGTTATTCATCCAGAAATATCTTTATGATGATCTTAAGACTGGAATGATTCAAATTTATCAAATTTATTCTTTCGTAAACTTTGATAAATTACCCTTAATTCATTCATGACTTTGATTATGTTGAATATCAACTTCATCATCATATAACCTACCATGTAAAGTGCTGCTACATACCTATATTTTATCAAAATCTTTATTTCCTTCTCAACCTGAATATGATTGGTATGATTATGATCAAATTGAATATGATTGGTAGTATCTTTTTCTTCTATTTATTTCATCAATCATTTATCACTAGTTTTATAACTTACTAATGATTTATGAGAACACCAAGATAATCAAAGCATAATTACATTTTCATTGAAGTCAAGAAGACTATGATTTTTCCCCATTACAATTAAACCTTTCATTCCAGACTTAGGGTGAGTATAATGATCCTCTTCATCCCGAAAACATATTCGCAATACAATGGACTTTCTTAACCATTGTGAGTTTATATTCTTGATTACGATGGTCAGTCTGATTTTGACCAAATAAAAAGTGAGGTGATTTATTTTCTTCTTAAACATCCTTGACAATAAAAAATAATGCCTAAATATGATAGTCATCCTTATCATCTTGGTCATAACATGAACTCAAACTACCAATTATTTGAGAAGGTTTTGTGATATATAGTGATGAATAAAAGAAAGTCTTGGGTTGTGTAGTCATGCAGAATGATAAAGTGATATCCTATTCCCCATGATTGTTAAAGATCCATGAGAAGAACTACCTGGCACATGATCTCGAGTTAGAAGATATGATCTTGGATCTAAATATTTGGTCTCACTATATTTATAGTGAGAAGTTTGACAAATATATCGATCATAAGAGTATAAATTATATATTATCATTGAAGTATATCAATATGTATCAATGAAAATGGTTTGATCTGATCAGGGAATACGATTTTTCTATTCACTACAATCTCAGAAAGGAGAATAAGGTAGATGATGCTCTTAATAGAAAAAAAACATGCTACTATATATATGATGAAAATTGAGAGATACCTTATCTTATTGTATATGAAAAGGCTATATCTTGAAATAATAATGATATGGAATACAACCTACCTCTCCCAAATTATTTCCCAAAAATCAATCTAAGAAAAGATCAAGGAGACATAAATGGATGATCTGGAGCTAAATAAAGTTGAAATTAATAAAGGAAGGGGTGGTACATGAGTTACAAATTGATGATGATGGTGTAATTTAATTTTTAATGAGGCTTTATATTCCTTCATAACCTGAGATAAATACCATTCTATTGTATAATGCACATAGCCTATCTTTCTACACCACCCCAAAAGTACCAATATGTACCATGATCTTTAAGAACACATTTGTCGGGACAACATAAAGAAGGGGATTATGGAGTATATATCAAGGTCCTTGGTATGACATTAAGTTAATGTAGAGTGACAAAATTCCAAAGGGATGATGAAACCATTTCTTATAACCTTGTGGAAATGGGTGAATATCACCATGGACTTTATCACCTGTCTCCCAAAAACATCCATAGAATAAATACGATATGGTTTTTGGTGGATCGACTCACCAAGACTGGCCACTTTATCACTATTTGGGAAGATTTCTCACTTGAAAAATTTTCTATGATATATGTGAAAGAAATGGTGAGGTTTCATGGGGTTCCACTTTTGATCATATTTGATTGTGATCCAAGGTTCACCTCTAAATTCTATAGAATCATTTAATAAGATTTTAGTACTAAATTAAATTTTAGTAAGACCTATCACCCCAATGCTGATAGAAAATCTAAAAGGACTATTCATACACTTGAGGACATGCTAAGATCATGCTTGATGGAATTTAAAGGTAGATGTGATCCGAATATCACATTGGTTGAGTTATCATGTAAAAACAGCATCCAATGGATCTATATGAATATTTGAATGTAAATCAATGTAGAACTGAATTTTTTTGGGATGTAATTGTGGAATGAAAGATACATGGACCCAGTCTTGTGAATGTGATGACAAAGAAGTTTCAATCCATAAAAGAACATATAAAAGCTAAATAGAGTCAGTAAAAGAGCTATACTGACTACTACTGAAGGGTCCTTAATTTTGATGTCAGTGAAAAATTTTCCTTTGAATATAACCATGTTAGGGAGTCATACACTTTGTAAATAAATAAAAGTTTTATCCCAAGGAATATTGTCTCCTTTGAGATCCTTGATCGCATAGGATTAGTGACATATTTACTTTCATTTCCACAAAGTATGGATCAAGTTCATGATTTGTCCCAAACCAATTTTATGGAAATAATCAGGCCATTAACCTTCAATTATTGAGTTTGGTTGGTTTTTTATGACTTTCTGTTAGGTAAAAATATGGTTAAACCTAACTTGTTTTTAAAATACCATGTGAGTCATTCTCCTCCATTATAAAAAGTCACAACCTCTCCTCATTACTCACACCTCTCAAACCAATTAATTTAAACCAATATCTACCCATATAGATTCCCAAAATCCCACCCCTGTGCCTTGAATCCTCCATTTTGTTAGAAATACTTACAAGAAATCCTTATTGTACAAACCAAAAGTAGTTACCCGATTAAGGGGAAACATCTTTTCTCCAGATTTTTAGTTTTATTTCCATTATCCAACCCCTCATATCTTATTATTTTATTCTTGTATAAATAAACCATATCTTCAATATAATAGTATGTTTTATTTAAAGGGTTATACATACACTTACAAATACATAAATTTAATGGGTAATGAACATATTGTGTCTATGTATAGTGAAATTCTGCCTCACAAAATGACAATTGTACATTTTACTTTAACAACTTTCATAGTTTCCAATTATGATGGAAAATATATTTTTATATGATATAAATGATATTTATTAATTATTTATTGTAATTTAATCCTTTTATAATACACACATTTAATACTTTCCATCTTTCATTAATACGATAACATCGTTTGTGGAAGTGTGGACTACCGCACCCTCAAAGCGATATGATTCATTCACACGATCCATGGAATGTATAAAGAATGATTATAATTAAAAATATGGGAAATAAACAACCTCTATATGATTTAAATAAAATAATTACGTTTTTTGAAATATATATATATAAATTTTTTTATTACCCTTTCACAGACTTAAAAAGTGATAGCATAGTTCATAGATGTGTGGACTACTGACTCCTCAACACGGTGTGATTTTTTTACACCAAAATAATTATATATATTACTATATAAGATTAAATAATATAGTATTTATGTTATATTGATCATTCTGGAAATATTTGGTGTTACTAACCTTCTTTCCATAACGATCATTGAAAAATATGAACGTCACTCATGCATGCGTACGACCTACCGTCACCATGATTGTAATGTTGGTTCATTTTTCATAACCATATTTAATTATTTATTTAAAATGTATAATTAATGAATGAATATGATAATTATTTCATGATTATTATTCTGTAGATGTCATATAATGACCCCTTTGACAATAGTTGACCTACCAATGTTGTTTTTGACACATAATCTAAATTTGTGTAAACAAACGATGTAAAAAGAATTGTTTAAGTAGTTGTATACAACATAATATAAAGTGAAATAAAAGAAATGTTAAACATGAAATATTTTCAAAATAAATTAGAATATTAACATAAGTTTATTATACAAGAAGTCAAAGGATGTTCACCCAAAATGAAACTCAAGGTAAGGATTTTACATCTCACTTTTTACATATGTGAGATAAATGTCATGTTCACCATTTAATTATTTTTTGTGGTGTATCTACTACCCATTTTGAAATATTATATCATTAATTATTTTATATTTATGGTATTTAAAATATTCATTCCATATTATTCCTTCATCAGGCTTATGATTTAAATTGTTTTAGAGTGGTATGGGATACTTTGGGATGTTTAAATATTAGTTTCCTTATGACTAGTACTAATTATCTTCTAATGGAATTTCTATTCTAGGATATTATATATCCATTTTTTAATAAAACCATTCATTATTATCTGGTTATTCATGACCATTTTAATGTATTAATACTATTTTTTCCAATCTTTGGTACTCAAAATGTTTTAGAAAATGTTCTTAAGAAAACTAAACTTTATTTCTCTCTCTAGTTAGAGAACATGTTTTCTTCTAAAATCCATGTTTTAATAAAAAAAATTCAAAACTGTTTCTAAGATGATTTGGTAATGAAATTATTACCCTTATTTTCTTTTACCATTGTTTCAAAGGAATATTCTTATAACGTTATTAGCAATTCATTTTTTTAACCTTTAACAATAAAAAAATAATGTTCTTTTACCTCATATGACAAGTACATATTTAACCAAAATCATTTTTTTGAAGCTTCATTTTCATGTATAAAAGGTTAATTTTTAAAGAAAATGTTTTTAAAAGTGATTTTCAAAGAAAAAAATATCCAAAGTATTTTTCAAAATAAAAGGATATTTTCCTCAGGGATTTTTTTAAATATCATTTTATAGTATTTCAATTCATCATCAACAATAACCATTTATTTTTACTCCACTTGAGATTTAATTATTGATACCATCCTTATTCTTCCTCTGGGTGGCTTACTATTGATTTTTCCGAGGATAGAATTCACATTCACTTCTTAGAATCATTTTTTATTCCCATTGAAATATTCAATCTTCTATGATCATTGAACATTCAATTTCTCCCTAATTATCCATTTCATTCATCTTGTATGTTACTATTACCTAAACCCTATACCATTTTACATACAGTTTCTACTTTGATAGTTATTTTATTATTTGGGAAAATATTGATTATTTCATATCCTTTATTCAATACATATATTTGATAAGGAATATTATTTATTTTTCGTATTCGATATAAGGAAAGATTTGGACAGGCAGTGGCGGGAGGAGACCGAAATTTATATAGGTCCTCAATGAATCGATAGGTTCTAATGAGAAAAATTAGTTTCACAAATTAGAATTGATTAAACCGTCTTGGGAAAGGTATTGATGGTATAGGTTTTTAAGTGCCTCAAACATGATGTCTATTAAGAAATAATTTCCCTCATATAGTTTCAGTTATTATTCATCCATGATGTTTTACATCGACATATCTATGGATAAATTTCATTTTCAGTTACTTAGATAGAATGTGTTTATGTTTCTTACCTTTCCATATTTATTTTTGCAGTATTTAGTTTTTTAAATGGAATCTGTTTTCAGTTATTACATTTCCATAATATTCATGAACATCCTTTTTAGTTTATTGATTATATATTGAACTTCCTTCTCAGTTTATTGATTATATGGAATGTGAGTTCAGTAATTCACCACATCATAATTATTATTCTCATTGATTCATTATTACTTCTGCTATATTGTTTCCTTACCGAGAATTTGAGCTCACCCTTTTTATGTTTATTTCCCTAGGAATCCAAGAAGCGTACTTTGAATGATATATAGGGATTTACTAAATGGATTTGATTTATCCTTGAAGCTATTTATTTAGAAAGAATAAAAAATTATGTTTTAATTAGTGTATTATTTTCTCATGTATGTATCATGTTTACCAAGAATAATAAACTCTCGATCCTTTGGGATTTAATTCCTTGTAATATTTCCAATGTAATAGAAGTAGACACCAACTCTGGGCCTTATGGGGTTAGGTTACTTATGTTGTTATTAGAGGATGTTTAGTATCATCCTTGGGAACTATATTTAATAAATCATAGGTTAGAGAACATAGACCTAAGGTAGAATTTGACGATAATTAGAGAATAAAATCCTAGAATTTTGGTAAGGTAGAGATTATGTGGTTCTTTCTAGAAATACATCCATGTCTGGATACTACAAGTGTATGTGGTTTTGATACATATGTATCTAGGATTAATAACTATGACAAAGTATTTTTAGCCTAACTTTGGGTAACCTGGTATACAACAACGAGCCTTACTGCACAAATGCTTTCACACTCCTGGGGGATATGTTTATGATAATTTACATTTTCATTAAAAACCACCATAAAAGATTTTTACAATGAATAAACTAGGTTAAAACTAGGGTGTTTAGATTTAAAATAGGGTATCATAATTTAAAAATCCTATAAATGGTATTATGGAAAAACTCTAGAATAAGGAAAGATCTATGTGGAAATAAGTGGATGAAGTATTTATGTATTAGGGTTGCATTGAAAAATTTAGTTAAAATTATATTTTGTGATTAACCTAATTTAAATGATATCCATCATATTTATTTTAGGAATTATATTAAATTTGTTTTAGAATAGGATGACCTATATGTTGGTTGATAACCAATCAGATCTGGCAAGTTTGCGGGTCTTAAACCCATGACCAAATGATGGTAAGGGTTTCTTTCCAACCACTAACCTATGAAATTTCCTGGTTAATTTTTCATTGTTTTTAGATAAACAATTTGATGAATAAATTTTAATTATAATCCAGTAGTTTCACTTTGGAGGATTAGATATTAATCTATTAACAATATTGGTTTAGGAAGATAGTTAAAGAAAATATTTAGAATTTTTACTCTTTTATAAGCCTCATGATCCTTTAAATGTTTATTTTAGTGCTTCGGGCATAAAAAATCATTATTGGTATTTAATTTCAAGGAGTAAAGGAATGAATTAGATGTTGATCAAAGAAAAACCAAAATTTAGGATTTTTCATATGAAATTGAAACCTATCATGTAATAATATTTCATTATATTCTTTAGTAGTAAAATAATTACCCAACATTTGGAAAATATCATGAAAATAAAATGTTTTCCTAATATATTAATTTCTATTGAATCTATGGTCTTCTAAATCATCACATATTTATTGCTTTGAGGTCCTCAACTATCCATTGATCTTTCAATTGTTTGTGATTGATGACCCCATTCACTCCTTATAAATATTTACATTTTTCCTACAAGTACGTATCTCTACTTTAAACTAATGTTCTCTTACTTAGAGACCTAGTTACATGGTAGTCCATGTGACCTATGTAATTTCTATTCTCTCTTTTATAGAGTATGACTTATAAACCCTTCTCATGATGTGGGATTTAAAACATAGTACGTATCAAACAATCTATCCTCATGATCGAGTTTAAATATTGAGGATGTAATTTAAATACGATGGAGAGAATGTGATGAACTGAAAATCATAAGTAAGAACCTTTTATTCGATAGTGTGTATGACATGTGATACCGAACATGTAATGTAATATAAAATCTAGATACTTTATAAAATATTTTCTATTTAAAATAGATTCTATGTATTTCAATACATGCAACACTGAGTTAGCTTGTGTTGCATGCAAGAGAGGACTTCCTTGATAGATTATGTTACATGAAAGAGCGGCCTTCCTCGATAGATTGTGTTGTATGCAAAAATGACCTTCCTTTATAGCTTCCAATACACACAAGACCTATTTTCACCAAATAATAATGTTTTATTAAAATATGATTATTTAATGTATTATGATATAACCGAGCAGTTATGTTAGCAGTTATAAATAGTATTAACTAAATTATGAAAATTTATTGTTTATATAAATATAAAATGAATTCATTGGTAACCAACTAATGATAAATGAAAATAAGAACCAATTGGATATAAAAAAATATTATTATTTATATACATCCAAAAGAGTTTTTTCTTAATAAACATAGTTAATTAAAATTAAGGAATGATATTAATGAAATAGATATGTTATATATTAAATAAAATATTTTTTTATTAATCCATTATGTTTGATATGCATAATATAAGAATAAACCCTATTTTACATATAAAACCTATATTTTTATAAAGGAAATTTTACCACCTTTTAATAGAGAACCAATTTTAAATTTGAATTTTGACACTTTAATTGATTTAATATGTAAAACTAAACTGAATCTTGGAAATATAAATATAATAATTATTTTAGGGTGAATTTTTGACTTTTTTTTGAAACATTTCTTATTTAATGAATAGTTAAAAATACTGAATTTTAGTTCAAAACTTCTTTTTTATCTAATTTAGTTATAAGGTTAAATTATATTTTTAATTGGTTTTAAAGTTTAATTTGATAATATTTTTATAAATTAATAAAATTTATGTCGTTGGAAAAAATTTAAATTTTAAATTGATTACAAAAAATAGCAAACTTTCATACCTTTTTTCCTTAAAAACATGCTTTGTCATCCCATCTTTGGGATTAAATTTAAATTAATATCTACCACTTCTGTGATGTAAATTTGGAAAAATGGATTCCATATTTTGAATAAAAATAATTTCTAATTTCGAATAAGAACAAATTTGTTTTTTATAAAAATATTAGTTAAAGTAATTAAAATTATTTACAACTATTAAGGTAAAATTATGCTTAATAAAGGACTAAACATTTAAATTAAGGGGCCAAATGACTTAGAAATTTCTCCAAAACCAATTTATTGCACATAATTAGGAAATTAACCTTCCATTATTGTGTTTGGATGGTTTTTTCTGACATTTATTTTTGTTAAAACATGGGTACACCTAACTTTATTTCAAAAGACCAAGTGAGTCCTTTTCCTCCCATATAAAATGCCGCCACCTCTCCTTATTCTTGACACATCTCAAACCACTTAGATTTGAAAAATATCATCCCATATATCTTCCCAACATCCCTCCACTAGAACTATAAGCCTCCATTTTAGTATAAATCCTTAGAGGGAATCCTTTTGGTAGAAACCAAAAGTAGTTACCTGATTAAGAGGTAATGTCATCTCTCAAGATTTCTAGTTTTATTTCCATTCTCCAACCCCTCATATATTCTTATTATATTATTATATAACAACACAATTATCCATAATATACTATTATTTTTTTATCCTAAAGGTTATACCTACACTTACACACACTTTTATCTAATGGGTAATGAACATATTGTTTCTGTGTACGACAAACTACTGACTCCCGAAATGATGATTGTTCATTTTACTTTACCAACTTTCATGGTTGGAAATTATGATAAACAATCTGTTTATAAATAATATATATGATAAGTTATTATTTATTTATACTTCTTTAATTTTTTTATAACACATACCTTTAATACTTTCCATTTTTTTAATATGTTAACTTTGTTTGAGGAAGTGTGGATTACTGCCCCCTCAACGCGATGTGATTTGTTGACATGATCCATGGAATGTATAAATGATGATTATAATTAAAAATATGTGACATAAAAAAACATTATATGATATTAATGAAATAATTATTTTTCTATATATATACTATATATATATATATCATTTTCTTTATTACCTTTTTACACACTTAAAAAGTGATAACGTCATTTGTAAACATGTGGACTACCATCTCCTCAGCACGATGTGATTCATATTACATCACAATAATTCTATATAAAAGTATATATGATTTAATAACATGTTATTTATGATATATGATCATTTTGGAATGATATGGTGTTACTTACCTTCTCTCCATAACAATCATTTAAAAAAAAGTGCATTACTCATGCATACGTACAACCTACCATCTCCATGATTGTAACGTTGGTTCGTTTTTCATAACAATATTTAATGATTAATTTTAAATGCATAATTAATGAAAAAATATGATAATTATTTCATGATTATTATTTTTGAGATGTTATATAATGACCCCTTTAACCATAGTTGACCTACCAATGTTGTTTTTGACACATAATCTGAATTTGTTCTAAACACCCAATGTAAACTGAATTTTTCAAGTAGTTGTATAAAACATAGTATAAAGTGAAATACAATTAATTATAAACATGAAAAATTTTCTCAATAAATTATAAAATTAAATTAAGTTTAATATACAAGAAGTTGAAGGATGTTCACCCAAAAGGAAACTCAAGGTAATGGATTCTCATCTAACTTTTTACATCTGTGAGATCAAAGTCATATTCAAAATTTTATTCTTTTGTGTGTTGTATATACTACCAATTTTGATATATAAAATCATGAATTATTTTATCATCATTGTATTTGAAAATTCCATTCAATATTATTCCTTCATGAGGGATATGATTTAAAATTTTTCAAAGTTGTATGGGACACCTTAGGATGTTTAAAGATTATTTTCCTCAAGAATAGTAATAATTATCTTGCAATAGAACTTCCATTAGTGGAAATTTTATAAAAACTTTTCAACAAATCCATTAATTATTATCTAGTTATTCATGAATATTTTGAAGTATTGGTACCATTTTTACACTCTTTGGTACTGAAAATGTTTTAGAATTTTTTTTAAGAAAACCCAACATTATTTATCTCTTTAGTTGGAGAACATGTTTTCTTTTAAAAATCATGTTTTAATAAAATGTTTTCAAAAATATTTTTAAAATGATTTGGTAAATAAATTTTTATCTTTTTTTTTCTTTTACTATTGTTTTAAAAGTAATATTCATTTCTCTTTTCTAACAATGTATTTTTATAACCTTTCAATGTGCAAATAGAATGTTCTTTTACCTCGCATGACAAGTACGGATTTACCTATCGTCATTTCTTTGAAGCTTCCCTTTCATGTCTAAATTGTTACTTTATAAAGAAATTTTTTTTCCAAAGTGAATTTCATAGAAACGTTTTTCCAAAAGGTTTTCATAATCATAGTATATTTTCCCCAATTTTTTTAAAGATCATTTTATTTTATTTCTATTCATTAGCATCAATAGAAACTACTACAAAACTAGGTTTATCCAATACTAGGGCTTTAACAGTGCTAACTAAAAATGATATTAAAGACCACCTTTGTCAGTGCTAAAAAACAACATTAAATTAGGACTTTAATAATGATAAAAAAACATTGTTAAAGGGAGACCTTTATCAGCAATTTTAAAAAATCACTGATCAATGAGATCATTTAACAGCACTTGTAAAAAACACTCTTAAAGGGGGGGTACTTATCATCACATTTTTAGAAGCACTGATAAATACCCCTCTTTATCAACGCTTTTTTAGTATCAATAATAAAGGTATAGTTAAAAAAATTTCATCAAGAATATTATTTTAATATATTAATAATGATATAAATATAATATATATTTTTTAAAATATGGTTTAGATAAGCTAAATAGAATTTTATACTTATTATATAAGATATTTTGTGAAAATGGATTACAAAATAAATAAAAAATATTTTGAATTAATAATTTTCTTATTATTTCGGATTAATAGTAATTTAATATCAATTTGAAGATAGAAAATCAAAAAAATAAAAAAATATCTAAAATAAGTTGAAAACATAACTCAAACTTCAGACAGTGATAACTTTTGATCTGGGTGTCCATTTATGCTCTACCACATATCAAATCAAATTTTTTGATGAGATCTACACCCTTAGTGAAAATGGTAAACCTCTATCACATGTTTAAAGGCCATAAAATCTCATAAGATCTCAAAAATATAGTTTTTAGTCTGGGTACACTGATTTTTTGACATTTGATGGATTTTCAACCTATTTTAAAGGGGTCTTATAGCCTTTTTTGGTGGTGAATAATTTTATTCCTATGTATTACATTTATATTGATTTTATAGTTTTTAAATTTTATCATTTTTCATAATTTAATGTTATTTATAATTAAATATATGAATGTCTCTTATGTTTACTTATAATAAATCACTCATATAAATACATATATCAACATATTTATAAAAAAATGTATATTCTAATATATGTAAATAAATATATATTCTAAAGATGTATTTAAAATAATATCTATCCATTTTTACATTATATATACATATACAAATGTGTGTATTAATAAAGAGATTTATATTTATATTCTATTCTATTATATATAAATGAATATAATATATAATATATTTTAATAAATATAAGTATATATATATCACACACACACACATATGTATTGTATAATTGTGTTTTAAAAAAAATATATATATATATATATATATATATAGAAATAGCATTAAATATACATCAAAATAAGATAGTGTAGTGGTAATGGTGTTCCATCTTTGAAGGAGAGGTGTAGGGTTTGAATCCATGAAGATGTGCATAAGGATAGAAAATCAAAAAGTGATGATAAAATGTGGAGGGGGAAAAGCACAAATAAAGGGGGTGGATCACTATTAAAGGGTTAGTGGAAGGACTGATAAAGGGGGTCAAGCTCAGAAGTGTCCAAAAAAATATAATTTTACCCCCTTTAATAGTGCATCCTTTATCATCACTAAAAAAATGTTATTAAAGGCCCCCTTTAACATCACTAAAAAAGTGTTGTTAAAATAAACTTTTAACAATATTTTTTGACAATGTTAAAGGGGGACTTTAACAGTGTTTTTTAGCACTGAAAAAGTTATGATCTTTTAACCATGCTCATATTGTCAGTGTTTTATTAGAATTGATAAAGGACTATTCTAGCACTTTTAAAGGCATATTTTGTAGTAGTGAACCCTTTATTTTTACTCCACTTAAGATTTATTTTGTAATGATATCATCTGTATTCATCCATTGAATGGTTAATTATTGATTTTTCTAAGGATAGTATTCACATTCACTTCCTTGAATTATTTGTTATTCCCCTTGAAATATTCATTCTCCTTTGATCATTGAACATTGAATTTACCCCTAATTATCCATTTCATTCATCATGGATGATACTATTTCATAAACTAGATACCATTTTACATATGATATCTACTTTGAAAGATATTTTATTATTTCAGAAAATATTGATAATTTGGTCTTCTTTATTCAATACAGATATTTGATAAGGCATATTATTTATTTTGATTATTCAATTTGAGGAATAATTTGGAAAATAAATGACGGGAGGAAACTAAACATTATATAGATCCTAAATGCATCAATAGGTTCTCATGAGACAAATTAGTTGTGAAAATCATAATATTTTAAATCGTCATGTGAAAGGTCTCGATGGTATAGGTTTTCATGTGCCTTATACATGACGTCCAATAAAAAAACTATTCACATAAAATTCAACTATTTCAGAAAAATCCAAAAATTTCACCTTAACCAAATATCGGTGCTTTGATTTCAAAAATGAACTCCATTTTATGAAAATGATTTTCTAATTTTTTTTAATTTAATTTTTAAATAAAAAAAACTATTCACCCGAAAAAACTAATACTTAACCAATAATTTCTGAAATAGTTATTTACCTATTTTATTGAATCACATTACTTAATCCAGGTACCTAGATTATATTAATACTTTCTTAAGTGAGGTTACTTAATACATTTGATCACATTACTAATCATAAGCATAAAATCACTATTTATATCACCCTTTTTATATTTATTTACCTAGGAATCCAAGAAACATACTATGAAAGATATGTGGGGATTTACTAACTAGATTAGAGTTATCCTCAATGCTATTTATTTAGAAAGAAGAAGAAAAATATTTAGTAATTAGTTTATTATTTTCTCATGTATATATCTATTTTATCAAGACTACTAAACTCTCTGTCCTTTGGGATTTAATTCCTTGTAATCATGTCAATGCAATAGTAGTAGACACCATCTTTAGGCCTGCTGGGGTTGGGTCTCTACAGATCTCCTCTTAGAGACGCTAGGGTTAGTTTTCTAAGAATTACAGAACCTATAAAATGTGTATATGGATGTTAAGAAGATAAATGGGTAGGGTTTGGTTGATCTAGAAGGTTAAAATTGGTGTAATGAAGTGAGGGAGAAATTTCCCTTTTATAATTTAGGTGGGGCATTTTAGGAAACTCCCAAAATATTAAATTAATATATATTATTTTTTAATTAAAAGTGTCTTAAAAGTGAGTTATTTAAATCCTAATATGAGTATGGGTCTAAATACTCTTAGAACATAAATTTTAGAAATTTTTAGGTCACAATGTTAACCTCACCAATTGTCTTTAACCCTTAGTTAAACTCTTTAACACTTTCCATGACAACATTTTTTTTACTCTTTAGGGTTAATATAGTTACTATAAAATTATAAACTAACCCCAAATGGCTCATTTATAACATATTTAACCTTATTGTAGTTATTTGGCAGAATTTATTTTTTTATGAATTTTATATCATTTAATAAAATATTATTTTTTTAAAGTATCATTTTTTTTATTTTTGATTCTATTAAATATTTTTCTTTTTAAAAAATATCTTAACTTCATGATAAATTCGAACTACAACTTATAATATATCACTAAAAATTCTATATTATCTATAAAATCTAGGGATGTCATTAATTATGTCAAATTCTATTTATTTTAATGTTTTTAATATCATTTATTCTTTATTTACATTAATTAAACAATTACTACCTCCTTATTTTGAAATCATTTAATTAAATTATATCTTCTCAAAAAATTTAAATACACTATCATGATGAATAAAAATTTATTATCTTTCAAATGAATATGTATAGTCTAATTTATCTATTCTATAACCATGCATTAAAAATGTAATACTTATTAAAAACATGAGTATGACATTTTTATCTTATCTTTAAGTAAAATATAATAAATGTCTTATTCTCATCCAAGTGGCTTAAAAATATTATAATTTCGTCCTAATGATTCTTCTAGTATAAAACCACTCATTAAATGAAATTACAACATGTTTTGGGGTAATTTTATAATATCATTTATATCTATAATTACCTAATTTACCCTTAACTATTGTAATTAAAATATTACTAAATTTTACAATTCATATGACCAAAAACAAGAGAAAACTTTTTAAATAATTTGGACCCACTAATTCCAAATATAGAATCTATTTTTAATAATTGAAAACATAGAATTTGTGGTAATTAATATAAAATTAATCTTGTTGACGGCGTGAGAAAACCTGTTATTAACGTTTAAACCTGCAAAAGATTGAAACATTTTTATATCTAAATTAATTGTAAAATTGATAAAAATAGCTGAAATTGTATTAAATGATAAAAATAGTCTATTTATATTTTAAAAACATTCAATAATATAATTTAACACATTAAATTACTTTGATGAAAAAAGTTGTTTTCAATTAAAATTTAGTATTTTTCCATATTCATCAAAACATGAAACTTATCAGAAAAAATACCAAAAATTTAACTAAAGTAAAATTTTATATTTATATTTAAAAGATGAAGTTTATTTTTTCAAATAGAATTCAAAATATTGTCAAAAATTGGATTTAAAATAGGTTCTCCATTAAAATACGATAAAACTGTTTTTATAAAAAAAATAGGTTTTATGTGTAATATTGGGTTTGTTATTATCTTATACCTCTCAAATATATTATATGAATATCAAAAATATTTTATTTTATATATAAAATATATATTTCATTAATATCATTCAATAATAGTAAATAATTTAATTTATTAGAATAAAATGATATTGTGAGCATAAAAATAGTTTTTTAAAAAAACATCTCATATATATTTAGTTGGTTACTATATTCATTTTTAATTAATTTAGAACCAATGAATTCAGCCATATATTTTCATAATTTAGTTAATACTATTCATAAAGACTAACTTAATGTCTTGGTTATTTCTAATTATATTAAAAAAGTAATATTTTAATAATATATTGTAGTTTGGTAAAACTCGGTCTTGCATGTAGTGCAAGCCAACTCACTGGTGTGTGTAGCATAATTATATTTTGTTGTTGAATACAACATAATATATCAAAGAAAATGTATTTATTTAAGAAGTGACATACTCTAAAATATTGGGGTGTTATAGGTGATGTAGGGACATCAGGTGTTTATATTAATGCATTTCATCTAAATGGTGGAGATTTTTGAACTTCATTCACTCAATATTGTAAATTAAATGATTTTAATTCCAAGCATTATGTTAAGACCCAACCCTAGAAAAACAAGGAGTCGGTGCCTTTAGAATATGATGTTTCATTTTAAAACAAAAAAATGCACTGATAAACACACATCACATCCAATACAAAGGATCAAGGTCGGTTCGAGCTCTGGGAAAGCGGTAAGTACAGAAATGTTTCATCTGATAAAAGCTATTACCTGAAAATTTAAAATTCAAAACATACGGTGAGAATAAGAATGCCCAGTAAGAGGTTTAAAAAAACCATTGAATCTTTTGAAAGCATTTTTTAAAAACTTATCCCAAGAACATTCTCTTATAGAAAACTATAACACATGTAACATAACATAAAAGTGCTCAACTAATATTTTCAAGGAATACATGAATCAATTATGACATTTTCAAAAAGGGGTAGTAAAAGATATCCTAAACAAGTATGTAATATGAATGTTTAAGAACAAATTAAACCATTAAGAGTAATACTTAATCAGAGTTGTGTGTGAAGGAAAAAAACTTCAATTTCATATTTTGGTTACTATTTTACATGAATCATGCGCCAAACATTTACTTGTGACATCAATAAGAACATGATAAAAAAATAAGGGCAAGAGTAGTGAAAGAATAGGCATATCATCTTGAAAATAACTTGTATCATTACTTGAATATCTGGTTTCAATATTTCATTTAGACATTCATGAATATATCACTGAGGTTCATCCCCAACGTGTCAATAAAGAAACATTTCTGAGTTTATTCTCTAGGGTATCGTGAAGCTTGTCATCTCTAGAGATTAATTCTTTACCCAATGCATTGGAGCGCTATCAGGGTGCAGCCTTAATATGTATTTACTTTCATGTGAGCTACATAAATAAATACTTTACATAAACGGGGTTGTATATTCAAGATTTCCAATACCACCTTGAATAGTTCATTCATAGTTGGTCATAATAGTAGAATTTACATATCTTATAAGTGAGAAAGGCATCTAGATGATTAAAAACCAAGCTAACAATCATACGACCATTATTAAAAGGAAATAAGAAAGGCATATTATGGAACATACATTGAAATCTAAGGTGCAAAAAGAACAGAAAACTAGAATTTATCACATGCATGTTTGTTCTTGAAATTCTAAAATTTTATCATCCAATTGATGACAATGTTAACAAAAAATCTCAAGTAGGGTTTTGATCTAGAACATACTAAAACATTCAATATTGTTAAGCCTTTTCATCAAAATGAATAATGTCCATGATAGAAGGCATGAATCTTCACCATAAAAGACATCATTTAAAACATATGGAAAACAAATAAGTTAATCTAAAATGTGGATATAAGTTTTGTTTAACACCCTATTTCATATGTTTTTAAATTTACACCTAAAATCGAGACTTAATGTATAGGGACCTTAACAACTAGAATCAAGGATCACACAATATATAAAATATATGTATATACCCGAAATCAAACTGAAATATTGGCACACCCATGTGTGTTAATCCCCTATGAATATTAGTTCAACAACATTTTGAATAGGGCAGGTCAAGCCCTTATTTAAAAAAAATTGTTTATGAAAACCTACAAAAAAACAATTGTATAAATACCGGATCATATATATAAATGATTAAAAATTTATTTATTATTTAAATATGAAATTAAGTGTATGTGAATATGTGCATTGCATGAATAATTATACACGAACATCAAACATATAACCAAAGTAGAAAGGTCATGCCCATTCCTGTATATAACCGACGTATATACATATAACAAAAAGTATATATGTATTTTCAAAACATAAAAATGAGTCCATGTATAGTACTTACATTCTTTAAGTTATTTGAATGCAAGAGAACTCGAAGTCCTTGGTTCAACATTTAAGAACGTTTGGACTGAACTGTAAGGTTAAAATATATATATATTTTTTGAATATATAAGGGTATATATTCTCAAACAAGAAAAGTAATTCAAAAAATAAAAACCCTTACTTTAAAAACCAGAGAAAGAAGGACTCCAGGGACGGTTGGTCGGGCTCGGTGGAGACTTGGATGGGAGAGATGAACCGAGAGGTCTCGGTTATTTATATATAAAAGCTCATACACCACCTTCCATGCAAAAATGTACCACTTGCATTGCATTTAACGGGGGGTGTCGTGCTTGAAGAAAACGATGAGACATGGGGGTACCTGGAGGCCAGAGGTGAAGAAAATGAGAGGTGTGACATAAGGTAGGGTTACTGGTGTCACCCATGCATGGAGGTAGAAGATGACGCGGCTAGGGGAAATGTCGGGAAAAAAAGGACGGTCCAGATCGATCCCAATGTCGATCCAAGTGATGAGATGCGTCTACTATTTTAAAATAATTGAGAGGCTTAAATTAGATCTAAGTTTCATCAGACGGTCTAAGTTCGAAGCGACAATTTAAAAACCTCGAACGGCCGCGATTAGATCCTGCCAGATCAATCGGATGAAAAAAAAACCACTGAGAAAGATGTGGTCGATGAGGGTCAAGCGCGGGATCATAAATATAGTCCCAGATCGCACGCGACGTGATCCAACGTTCCAGATCATGTTTTCCATAAAAACTACTTCCCACATCGAAACGGAGAGCGGTTTTTGCATCCCATATAACCGGGGGCCTCCCAATGAGTGCTCCAAAATCACACAACACCCACTAAGGGGGCCCTATACATGGGCTAATACCCGAAGGACTTGGCCTACCCAGACCCTGACACGTCATCACACCCGCACTGGTGTTCCTATGCGCTCTTTCTCGCTCCCGAGCACCCTTCGGGGAACCACTACCCAAGCTCGGACCGGCCTCGGCTTGTGGCTGAGGGTCAAGCTCAGCCACTTCATTCGAGTTGCCTCTGTCGACCCTATCCAAAAAGGGTTGGCCCTACTTTGCCACTTTTTTTTGAAAAAGATACACTAAAAAAAGTTTTAAGAATACGAATCAATAAATTTATTAAAACTATATAGAATTTTATATTCATAGACATTAATGAATACTAATTAAACATGTTTTAGATATAATTATATCTAAAATTAAAAAAACTAAACCCCTTTTTTTAACTCAAAAATTACGAAAAGGAAATTTTAATAAACTTACATTATAATTTATATACTAGTATCCACGAAAACGTAGTTAAATCAAAACATAATTTAATTTGAAAAACTTAAACATAGTTTATAACATTATTTATGAAATGAAAATTGTTACATTGTATTTGAAAAATTCACAATGTGTTTCGAATTCCTTAATTATTTTCAAAATCACTGAAGGGTGAAATGATGTTTTACAGCATATCCTATTAGAGTTCATAAATGACAGTTTAATTATAACCATAATCATAACTCGATTATTTGGAAACAAATTAATATTTAAATAAGTTCACTTATCCTAACAAGGTCCAACCACTATTTTTTTATAACTGTTAGCTTCCAATGGTCACTAGAGCAACGGTCGAACAAAATATCCTATAAAACCAAACCTTACGGTGTCCTAAAACTAAAAAGGAAGAATATGGGGCTTCCCATTCCGCTAAGGCTCATAATTGTTTTTATGATCACAGTGGTGTTGTTTTTTTTCATTATATGACTCGAAGGATCTCCTTTACATACTGGGACTTGTTGTGGTGATTGGGGGTCTTCCAGTACTTTTGATCAAGTTTTTAATAGGTATATATGGTTAGCATAATTACTCTTTAGATCTCGGTGTATTGTAGACACTATGGTGTTCATATTTAAATAAAGAGCCTTATGTTTATCCTTTAAATTTCTGTTCTGTTAAAAGGGATTTAACAAAAGTAAATGCATAATATCGTCATTATATGATACCCAAAATTTGGGGTGTTACATTACTCCCCCCATCAATGAATTGGGTCCCCACAATTCCTTTCATACAAACTTTCTAAGAGGAAGCTCTCAGTTGTTCCTACCATATCCCCCATCGTAGGGAATCCTCAGGTGAAATCAACGGAACACCCAAATTGATGCTCAAATCCTCTATTTCTATGATACAGATAAACATCGTGCAGAAGGGGTTAAACTCATGCACCGATCACTCGGGCTTCAGGAGGGAGGCTCGAACCGTACAATGTTTGGAAATGTCCATATGGACCAACATACGAAGAATTTTCCGAATTATGTATTGATCGAGAACATCTAAGTTATAGACGTTGTCGTATAGGCTAACACTGAGGAGTTGGTACTTGTAGGTCGCATAAGGGTTTCCCTCTAAAGAACCCTGTTGAAATTTTACTCTGGCCATGTAGTTCCGGCCTAGGGTAATACACAGGAAGATCCCTTCGTGGTATTTTCCTCTCCGCTTATGCTCGACCAATTGTGTTGAGCCTATGCGGTTGTAGATGGGAGCATTCCCTTGACAGGTGCAGAGAATCCCCAGACCGTTTTTCACCTCAAACAATTTCTTGCACGTTCCTCGCAGGTTTGCAAAGGGATGATACTCATCTTCAGAGGTTTTTATCGCAATAATATCCAGTATCTTAGTAGGAATAGATGACATTTGGGTTTTTCCTTCCATCTGAAAGTTTAAGATGAGAGTTCAATCACTTGAAATCCATCCAAAAATATAAACAAAGTAATTACATAAGAAAGAAGAGATAACAAAATATTTTATTTATATAACTACTGGTGCAAAACGTAAAATGGGGCTAATGGTTTCCCCAGTTCCCTAACACACGAATTCCCAAGACAAGCTCAAAACACTCTATCTCCCTAAACTATACGTAACCTGAGCAATCAAGTTCGATGTCGTGGGAGAACTTATGGAATCTCCATAGTCTGATATGTTGGGTGTACAACTGTGAGACATCCCTATGTACTTGTTTTCTGTACACAAGATGAGAGGCATTGTATTCAAGGATAATGAAGTCCATCATTAGAGCAAAACGGCTATAGGATAAGACATGACACATGTATGCTACATGGAGATCTCCCTCTACATCAGCCTCTTGGGAAGCCGTGAGAGACGAGATGCCTTCCGCTGCGGTGAAGCATCTAAAAATTCTCTCGTAGTACATCCCACATCATGTGTATGATAGAAATCGGTCTTGCATCATAAGGATGTATTCCAGACCCTCTCTTCAGTAGTGTTGAAGTACTCTGGGAGAGTTGGACACATCATAGAGATGTTTTCATGACATATGGATATGAACACAGTTTATAGAAGCATCATGGATGGCTATGGAAATTATGGTTTCTAAGGCCTCATTGGAAAGAGAAAAAATATAAGTACCGTCATTTTCCATCTTAAAATTAAGAAAACTCATTTTTAGTAATGCTGAAATATATTTTTGTTCGATACAATTGTGGCTTTCCATGGTTATCCAAACTGAATCCTCTGATACAGACTGTGAAGACCTGACCCTAGAAAAACCAAGAGACATATCCTTTTGAACATAATGTGTCATTTTAAAATAGAAACATGAACTAATAAACACACATCACATCCCATACAGCGGATTAAGTTCGGTTCGGTCTCGGGGAAACTAGTAACTTCATAAATGTTTCATCAGATAAAAGATGTTACCTGAAAATTTAAAATTTAAAATGTAGGGCGGGCATAAGAATGCCCAGTAAGGGGTTTAAAATAAACCAACGAAACTTTTGAAAGAATTTTTTAAAAACTAATTCAAGGAACATTCTCTTATAGAAAAATTTAACACGTATAACATAACATAAAAGTGTTCAACTAATATTTTCAAGGAATACATGAATCAATTAGGACATTTTCAAAAAGGGGTAGTAAAAGATATCCTAAACAAGTATAACGTATGAATGTTTAAGCACAAATTAAACCGTTAATAGTAATACTTAATCAGAGTTGTGTGTGAAGGAAAAAACATCAATTTCATATATATTTTTACTATTTTACACGATTCATGCCCCAAACTTTAACTTTTGACATCAATATGAGCTTGATAAAAACATAAGGGAAAGAGTAGTGAAAGATTAGGCATATCATCTTGAAAATAACTTGTAGCATGACTTGAATATGTGGCTTCAACATTAAATTTAGACACTCACGAACATATCACTGAGGTCCTTCCCCAAGGTTTCAATAAAGAAAAATTACCGAGGTTATTCACCAGGGTATCGTGAAGCTTGTAATCTCTAGAGATTATTTCTTTACCCAATACATTGGATCGCTATTAGGGTGCACCCTTAATATGCCTTTACTTTCATGTTATCCATATAAATCATTAATTTACTTATACGGTGTTGAAAATTCAAGTTGCCCCATACTACCATGAATAGTTCATTCCTAGTTGGTCATAGTTGTTGAATTTACATATCTTATAAGTGAGACAAGCATCTATATGATTAAAACACAATCTAACAATCATATAACCATTATTAAAAGGAAATAAGAAAGGCATATTATTGCACATACATTGACATCTAAGGTAATGAAACAACAAAATACTAGAATTTATCACATGCAAGTTAGTTCTTGAAATTCTAAAAGTTTATCTTCCAATTAATTACAAGGTCAAACAAAAATCTCAAGCAGGGTTTTGAGCTTGCGCATTCTAAAACATTAAATAGTGTTAATCCTTTTCATAATACTAAATAATTTTCATGATAGAAAGAATGAATCATCACTATAAGAAACATCATTTAAAAGATAGGGGAAACATATAAGTTACTCTTAAATGTGGATAAAAGTTTTTTTTAACACCCTATTTCTTATGTTTTTAAAACTCCACCTATACTCAAGACTTGATGTGTAAGGACCTTAACAACAGAAATCAAGGTTCATGCAACATATAAAATATATGTATGTACCCGAACTCAAACAGAAGTATTGGCACACTCATTTGTGTTAATCCCTAATGAATATTAGTTCAAAAACGTTTTAAATAGGGAAGGTGATGCCCTTAGTCATAAAATTTTGATTATTAAAACCTACAAAAAAAATTTATTTTATAAAAACCTGATCATATATATAAAATTTTCAAAATTTATTTATTATTTAAATATGAAATTAAGTGTATGTGAAAATGTGCAGCGCATGAACAATTATACACAATCATCATATATATAAGTGAAGTAGAAAGGTCAGGCCCATTCCTACATATAACTGACATATATATATATAACCACAATTATATATATATTTTCAAAACAACAAAATGAGGCCAGGTATAATCCTTACATTCTTTAAGCTATTTTAATGCAAGAGAACCTGAAGGCCTATGTTCAACATTTAAGAACATTTGGACTGAACCGTAAGGTTAATATATATATATATATATATATATATTCGAATATATAAGTGTATATATTCTCAATGAAACAAAACAAGGAAAAAATAAAAACACTTACATTAAAAACCAGGGAAATGAGGACTTCAGGGAGGGTTGGTCGGGCTCACTGGAGACTTGAATGGGAGAGAAGAACTGAGAGGTCTCATTCATTTATATACAAAATCTCACACATCACCTTGCATGCAAAAACTTACCCACTTGCATGGCATTCAATGGGGGGTGTCGTGCTTGATGAAAATGAGGATATATGGGGGTCCCCGGTGGTCAGAGGTGAAGAAAATGAGGGGTGTTCCATAGGGTAGGGTTACTAGTGTAACCCATTCGCGGAGGAAGAAGAAGAAGTGGTTAGGGGAGATTCTAGGAAAAAACGGACGGTCCAGATCGATCCCAACATCGATCCAAGGGATGAGATGCGTACGTTGTTTTAAAAGAATTGAATGGCTTAAATTAGATCTAATTTTCATTATACGGTCTATGTTCGACGTGGAAATTTAAAAACCATGAATGTACATGATTATATCATTCTAGATCGAACGGTTGACAAAATCCGAGGAGGGAGACGCAGACGCTGGGGGTCGAGTGTGGGATTAAAAACAACGGCCCAGATCGCGTGCGATGCGATCCAACATTCTAGATCGCATTTCGCATGAAAAACTGCTTCCCACATCATAACAAAGAGAGGTTTCGCCTCCCTTATAACTCCAGGCCTCCCAACGAGTGCTTATAAATCACACATCACCCACAAAGGGGGCCCTATACATGGGATCCAGCCCGCAGGCTTGGCCTACCCAGACCCCACTGCAGCCTCACACCCGCACTGGTGCGCCTATGTGCTCTTGCTCACTCCCGAGCGCCCTTCGGGGAACCTCTTACTGAGCTCGGGCCAGCCTTGGCTTGTGGCTGAGGGTCAGGCTCAGCCACTTCATGTGAGCTACCTCCCTCGGACCTAGCCAAAAAGGGCTGGTGCTAGTAGGAATTTTTTTTGAAAAAGAAACACTAAAAAACGTTTTAAGAAGAGGAAACAATCCATTTATTAAAACTATATAGAATTTTATATTCATAAACATTAATGAATACAAATTAAACATGTTTTAGTTAGAATTATTTCTAAAATTGAAAATACTAAACCCCTTTTTTTTAAATCAAAAAGTTACGAAAAAGAAATTTTAATATACCTATATTATAATTTATATACTAGTATCCTTGAAAACATAGTTCAATCAAAATATAATTTAATTTGAAAAACATAAACATAGTTTATAATATTATTTAAGAAAAGAAAATTGTTACAATGTATTTGAAAAAATCGTAAAGTGTTTTTAATTCCTTAATTCTTTTCAAAATCACTTAAGGGTGAATGAAGTTTTACACCATATCCTTTAAGAGTTCATAAATGAAGGTTTAATTATAACCTTAATGATAACTCAATTATTTGGAAACAAATTATTATTTAAATAGGTTCACTTATCCTAACAGGGTCCAATGACTATTTGATTATAGATGTTAGCTTCCAATTGTCACTAGAGAAATGGTCCAAAAAAGTGTCCTATAAAACAAAACCTTACGGTGTCCTAAAACTCAAAAGGAAGAAGATGGTGCTTCCCATTCGCTAATACTCAGCATGGTTTCTATGATCACAGTGGTGATGTTTTTTTATTTAGTTGACTTGAAGGGTCTCCTTTACTTACTGGGCCTCGTTGTGGTGATTGGGGGTCTTTCTGTAGTTCTGATAGGGTTTTTAATAGGTATATTTCGTTAGCATGATTACTCTTTTGATCTCGGTGTATTATAGACACTATGGTGTTCTTATTTAAATAAAGAGCCTTATGTTTATCCTTTATGTTTTTGTTTAGTTAAAAGGGATTTAAAAAAATTAAATGCAAAATATCATCATTATATGATACCCAAAATTCGGGGTGTTACACATTGTTTTTTTACTTGTCATAATATTCATTTTCATTTAATTTATGGTATTTTTATTTGTTGGATTTATGTATTATTGAGCTTGAGATTCTTTTATTAGTTCATGTGTGCCTTTTTTTCGGTTTATACATTGGGCATGTGCCATTAGCCTTGGTCCGCTTTCCCATTTGATCTATGACATCCTCATACCTGATGTTGATCCATTGATCCTAATGATCCTAAGGTTTTCGATTCCTCCCATTTTTCATTCTTTGTGAAACGGATTGGCTTGATCTATGGGTGACCCTTGATAGATCATCCTCTAATTTCATATGTCCTTATTTTGTTTTTTATGTTGTTATGTTGGGATAGTTATCTAGATTTTTCATATCCTTGGTTATATGCTCTAGTATTCCTCTACCCCTACTAGAATGACTCCTCTATTTGGAATCTACCTCTACACTTGTGGGTGATTTTGTTGGGAGAAAAATATCCATGGTTTTGGGAGAACTAGTTTTCCTCAAGGGAGAAGAGTATATGAAGGAGCACTGGTGGGATTCCATGACATTCCAAAGAAGAAATAGTGATCTAGATAAGTTTTGATCATCTTCATTTATGCTTGGGGAGGAGCTCTGATGAGGTCCTAGTGTTCCTTGGTGTTCCTTTTACCTAGATGTAAATAACGATTATATAGGAGTAAACTCTCGATGACCCTAACAACAAGACCTAATTACATAGAGGCTCTATCAAAACACATAGGAGAGATTTATCCTTATTAAGGGGCCTTGGTATGGTATTCTTCTTCTTTTCTATCAGTTATTTATTCCTTGTTTTTTATTATTCTTTGGTTCTATGTTGCATGAGTTGTTTGAGTTTTTCCAAGGTGCACAGTATATGATGAATGCCCAACTTGGTTCTATTGTGAGTCATGGAATTTCAAGAACATGAACTTTTGATATTTTCCTCATGTGTCTTTTTCTTATATGGTTATGTTTCACTATTTATCACATATCTTTTATAATCTGAATTTTTCATAGTGGAATCTTGGTACCCCAGCACCATGCATATAGGCCACATAGATAAATAATGTCAAAAACCTATCGTCCTCTTTATGATTTGATTACTACATTATGTCAATCTTTTCTATTTATCATCTCGGATATGATTGAGTCTGTCATCTCTAATAGTTATGGGTACTTATCAGTATTAATATCAAACTGTTTATATATATTCTCATTAGCATGTTATCTATTTCAAATGCTTACATGAATATGTAATTTTTATTCTCTCGTTCTTTGTTTATGGTTTGTTAGAATCAGCATGTTACACTTCCAATTATGAGAAATCATTACAAGATTTGTATTATTCGTGTTTTCTTGATTCTTCCTACTATTTATATAATAATAAACATGTTAAATTTTTGTTCTGTAATTTTGAGAAACAAAATTATTCCCATACAACTCAATTACTTCATTGAAAGTGGGCTACCTCATAGCACAACCCACAATTTTTTTATAGAATCTGATAAAAAAATATTAAGTAAGGCTGTAATTGGGATAAAATATTATTTTCCCTTTCATGATGTGATAATTTTGAGATTAATGTAAAGTAAAAATGAATAAAAAATGAACAATAGATGTAACATAGAAAACCCCACAAATAAAGACGGGTAAAAAACCATAGAAAAATAGAATGATATCACTATGGTAAAAGACGCTAAACACACTCTAATTATATTATAAGAAAAATATCCATGTAATTAACTCTCTTGAGTAATGTATAATGCACCTCACAAAATACAACACTCAAAATGTTCAAATAGGAAGCTCAATACTTGAGGTGATGATGCTAAAACCGTCAAAGTTCTCTTCCTTTTATAGGAAAGGCCCTTACTTCATCTTCCTCCTATATTTAACTCCATGGGTTAGTTTTTCCACCCATCCTTCTAACCACAGTACCCAACTTTGAAAAATCAAGGGGGCGAAACTATTTGTGAGAAGCAAATGCCAATCTATATCACACTAGGATATCTAATTGGGAACCAATAATATTTCCACAAATATTTTCTATCTTCAAACCATGTTCCTCTTATATCTATGGTTACGATTGTGGGTTTTTACTATATTAACTCATCAAAGTTAATAAAATTCAGCATAAAATTATCCTAATTTTCTTCAATATAAATTTTCTGCATGTCCACTCTTCTTTCCTCCCCCACGTCTCGAACAATGTGATATTGTACCATAATGTGCTTTATCTTGGAATGAAAATATAGATTCCTTTTAATTTTAAAGTTTCTATGATTGTCCCAAAATAATTGGATATACTTATGTCATTGTCTGGGATCCTCTGGAAACCTTCACATCTAAATCACTTCTTTGCAAGCCTATGTAGTTTTCATGTTCACTACCTTAGTCGTGGATAAATATATAACAGACTACAACTTTGAATTCTAACTCACAAATAATCCTATAAAATTAAACACAAAACCCCAAGTGTATTTTCATTGGTCATAATAACCTAGAAAATCTAAATCTTTTTAGGCTCTAATAGTGAAATTTGATCCTCAATAACATAATACAACATATCAGATCTCCATGATGTATCTAAGGGTCTTCTTTAATATGTTCCAATGCTCCCGTATTTAATTCTCCACACACCAACTAACCTCTCCCACTACATGTGCAATTTATGGTCTCATATAAACCATAGATAATATAATACTACCCACTACTGGTGCATAAGGTAATTGAGACATCTTCATCCTCTATACTTCACTGTTATCACTGTTAGGATTTATCATAGAGGATAACATAAAATTAATAGTGAGTGGGGTTAATATAGGATTATAATTTCGCATGTGGAAGTATTTCAAGATATTCCTCAAGAAATTATTTTTTGATAGCTATATCATACGCTTATTTCTATCTCATCAAATCTGTATCCCAAGATATTATTTTTTGGTCCTAATTCCTTCATATCATACTCCCATGAAAACTATCAACATTTCATCCACATATAACAGAAGAATGATAAAATCATTACCATCTGAACCCATGAAATGTGCCCAAGTATCTGAATGAAGTATTTTATGTCCAGTACACAAGTTATAGGAATAAAATCTCTTGTACCAACACCTTGGTGTCTTCTTAATACCATAAATTTTTTTCTCAACCTAAAAACCAAGTTCACTTTTCCTTATTTTGAAAAACATTCCGATTAGAGAATATATATTTATTTATCGAGATAACCATGTTGAAAAGTTCTCTTCATATCTAGCTACTCTAGATTTAAAAAATATATTGTACACATCCCGATAACTATCTGAACAGTCGTTATTCTTACAATGGGATAAAATATTTCCTTGAAATCAATAACTTCTCTCCATGCATATCCTTTAACCCCCAGTCTTGCATGATATCTTTACAATTATTCCTTTTCACCCCAATTGTTCATAAAGAACCTATTTTTATTGATATTCTTCATTCCATGAGGTAATGGATCAATATCTCAAGTCTTGTTCTTGTAAAGGGAATCTTGTTTCTCCTGATTTCCTTCCATCCATGTGGATATTTCTGAACTCCACATCACCACCAAAAAATTAATATGGATTACCGTCCTTTATCAATAAATAGTACAAAATATTTCTCTCAGTGATAAATTTTTAGTGCCATATTGGTTCTCTTTTATCTTGAGTTGATCGTCATAGTCCAAAATCAATCATCACTTGATCATCATGCTCCTTAAAGGAAATTGGTTCTTCTATGGATTCTTCCTCCACCCCAACTATTATAGAATATGTGTTCTATTTCTTTAAGTCCCCATTAATCATCACTTGCACCTTATCTTCTAGACATATAACATCCATGATGATGATAAGTCTATGGGTAGTTGGGTCCCACATAAGATACCCCTTCACACCATCAATGTATCCTAAGAATATACATTCATTGGATCTCAAATCCAACTTCAATATTTCCTGATCATTAAACAATACAGATACATGACCTCCATAAGTATGTAACCAAGCATAGTCAGTAGGTTTAACACTCCACATATTCATTAGTGTTTTTGTATCAATCATCACAAAAGTAAATCGAATGATCACATAACATGGTCTATTCATTACATTATCCCATAACTTGTTGAAATTCCTATAGTCTTCAATATCTCCCTTCTTCTCTCCAATAAGGTTATGTTCACCCACTTTCCCACTCCATTTTGTTGAGGAGTGTACGACACCATGAATTGTCTCTTGATTCCTTCTCATTGAAAAAAAGAATCAAAATCCTCACTTGAATATTTTCCACCACTATCAATCCTAAAATACTTGATCTTCTTTCAAGATTCCATATTCATCCATTCATTGAATGCTTTGAAGACTTTAAAAACACTTGATTTCATCTTCATTGGGTACACCTAACATCTCATGGAATAATCATCAATAAAATTTACAAGGAACCATTCTCTTCCTAGGGATTTAAACAGTGCTTGCTAAATATTGGAATGGATCAACTCTAAGATATCATTGCTCCTCATTGTCAACGTCACAAAATTCAACCAATGTTGGTTGAAAAATCATAATGCTCCCAAAATGGAAAGGATATCTTTGTAATATGGGAAGAAACTTTGGTTCAGTAAGAATCTTCAAGCTTCATTCGAATATAAGACCAAGCTTTTGATACCATGACTTCCTCAATGCTTTTTTAATGTAGTTAACAGGACAACTATTGTAATGTCTCAAAAATTTCATATAATTTTTTTAATTATATGGAATTATTTTGAGACCGTAAAATCTAACAGCGTGCAATTCTGAGGCCCAGGGTGCCCAGAATGATCTGTTGAAGTTTTTTTAATCTTTAATTAGCGCATAAAAGCAGTTTTCCTGAAAAAGTGGAAATATTCTTAAATGGTTAATCGAATTAAAAATCTGAGGGAATTGATGCGCTCAGAATAGAGGGTTTACCCTAGGCGCGACTTAAGTTTAGTCGGTGTGGGCCTCCAATGAGAAAACCCGAAAATGGCATAACTGTAAATAAATTAATTAAATAAAATTATTTTATTTTTCAAATCCTTATAACTCATGAATGGTAACTCAGATTAAAAATCTGAGACCACCGCTGAGCTCGTGAGGGTATGCTCTCTTTAGAAAGATACTAACTTTGGCCGGCGCGGGCCACCAGTGAAAGTTAGTTTTTGGCCGTAAATAAAATAACATAGTGAAAATTATTTTATTGTAAAATCCATAACTTCTCAATGGTAACTCGGATTGGTAATCCAATAGTACCTTTGGGCTCGTTGGGGCATGTTTCAATTATGTAGATCCAATACTCAACCATCACGGTTTTAGGGTGACTGTAAATAATTTTCAGAATATTTTTTGGGTACGTTCAGTAACTGCGTGAGTGGAATTTTCTAACTTTTGAATTGTTGTTCGGCTTAAAAATCTGAGGTCATTGTTGAACCCGTAGCGCTGGGATTCACTAAAGGGAGGGATAACTTCGACCGTAGTAGGTCGGGTGAAAAAAGTTATTTTTGTGGGCTTTTGAAATATTAATAAAATAAAATGTTTTGTTATTTTATATTCATTCCTTCCTCCAATGGACGAATGATGCTAGAGGGACCGACAATCTGTCAAACAAAAAAATGGCTTAACTCTTCTTTTCTTAGAACCACACCATTGGAAATTTAGGAGGATCATTAATTAAATGAAACTCATTAATTCCCTGAGCGTTATACACTCCTTTTCCTCTCCTATTTATATGGATCTCGGGGAGGGGTGTTGGCACGACTTTACAAAACGACGAATCTCTGGTAAAGTACCGCGACGCCAACCACCATGAGAATGAGACTAGTTCCAACGAGCGGAGACGAGCGCCACAGAGTCACGAACTGATGACAACGATAAAGGAGATTCCGTCGACCGTCTTCAGCGAACGTCTCTTCTAGGTAGGGGGTTATTTTTGTTTGTGTGTTTTTGTTTCCCTCTTCCACATTCCTGAAATTATACGAAGAAAATAGGTCAACTGACTAACGGGTTGTCCCACGATTCATCCATCATTGCGGAAGGTTATTGCAGGTAATCTTGTGGGGTTAATCTTTTGTTAAATACAACTGTTTATTTAACTCCCCTAATATCCTTCATATTGAAAGCTAACGTGGAGGGTGTGGGCCTAACAAACCCGGCCCGAACCATTCGCTGTCATGCTTTCCCTACACTGCCTCGGAAGACCGCGTACAGGTCGACACACGCCGGAAGAGGAGGGTAACGACTCGTCATCCGCGACGAACGAAGGAGGCGGCCGACACGACGGCTGACCATGTGAAGGATGGTGACGTTACCACCGCGCCGCTAATGAATGGAAGATCTGGTGAAGGCCGAACCCACCTCTATAGGGTTCCGCGGTTCCCACACGGCGTCGTGGCCTCACCAACCGAATGGACTCTGGGCCTTTCGGGAATCCTGGTGACCGGGGGGGGAGGGGGTTACCCCCCCCCCCCCCCCGCAACAGACTGAATTGGGATACAGACCTCAGACCGGGCATCCTTCCTCGGACCGGTTCGCCACCCTCGAGTCGGACTGTCACCCTCGCACCGGGCCCCCACCCTTGCATCGATCCCCCGACCTTGGAGTAGGCTGACGCCCTCAAATTGGGCAGCCAACCTCATACCGGGCCACCGCCCTCAAAGCGGGCCGCCTCCCCAGAACGGGTCGCGACCCCATGCAGATCGGGCTTCCCCTTTGCGGGCCATCCTATTCTGGCTGGGCCGCCCATGCGGGCTGTGGTGGGCTGCCCTTGCGGGCCGCCCCTCTTGTGGGTATACGAAACATCGGCACATCAGAATGAGTCCACCCAGCCCATCGGGCTGAGTCCACCTCGGCCCTACCCAGAGAGAGTCATCCGAGGTCGGTCCGACCAGGTCAGACCGGACCCAGGCCCAACCAGACCCCGGAACACTTAAAGGAGCATATCTTGAAAACCAGAAGTCTGTTTGATGAACCGTCTATATTTTTGGGAACCTTGGTTTGAGACGGTCCTTTTGGTGTCCTCCAATTGAGTTTTTTAAACAGTTGGAGTAAGGATGGGTTGGATAGAACCTGAATCCAACCGGGCTATTACGTTTAAACCCTTACGACATGGTGGTCCTTTGAGTTATTCCTTTGGGAGCGTAGTGGCAGTCGAGGTATGACCAATATCTCAAGGGGCAGATTCTACGTAACTTGAGCGAACCAGGTGCAAGGAAACCTATGGTAGGCTGCAACGTGAAGAAAGAACATCGATCCTATGTGGGCCAGCATCTATTGATCATGTGTGGGTCAGATCTTGTGTGGGTCAGTGCTCAACGATCCTGTGTGGGTCATCACATATCGATCCTGTGTGGGTCAGATCCTATGTGGGTCACCAAGGGTTAGTTACCTATCGATCCTGTGTGGGTCAGTAATATTGCTTCTTAATAGAATAAGACGGTATAGTTTATGACTAATCATCTGTACTTATGTACTTAAGTTATACCTGATTGTGAGGCGAGTATTTTGCATGTGTGGTACTTCTTACTTTGTGGGGTTACCTGTTTGGTACTTCTACCTTTGTGGTATTGTATTTGTGGTGTTACATATGTGGTATTTCATTCTTTTTTGTGTTACATGCGTGATACTTCTACCTTCATGGAGTTACCTCCTTGGTTTTAGCGTCATGGTGTTACCTGTGAGGTACTTATACCATCATGGTGTTACCTATGTATTTTCCTTCCCTCGTGTATGATTTGAGTATACCTTGATAACTTAGGTATAAGTATGGACATATACCTAAGTAGAGTTGATGTCTTTCATTGTGTTTTTTCCTTTGTGGAACTCTAGGAGACCTACGAGGGTCTTGGGGTCCCTACTGAGTATCATTATACTCACCCTTGCAAGGGCTTCGCCCGCACCATGTTGTGTCTGGTTCAGATGACGTGCATTGTTTATTGAGGCTAAGGGAGCTAGGATCAGATGATGCTCAGAGGTGGACCATTCAGCATGATGTGACGCAGAGGAGACTGCCGGACGTGGAGTGCTGAGGAGCTGATCTGTACCTACCCTATATGTAGTAACCTCGGAGGAAAACCCAGTAGTTGTATTCTGTTTTCTTTTGGTAGTATTGTACTACCAGTCGTACTTGTACTTTTATAGTTGGGCTTGTATTCTTTCCCCTTTTTACTTTCAGCACTCTTTTACTACAGCAGTTTACTTTGTGGTTGCATCTTATTGTGTTCTAGTCTATGTGGTTGCATCTTGTTTTTTTCTTGGACTGTGTGTCTGTAAAGGTTAAAAAAGCAATGTCTCTTCGTTTAAGGGACATTCCTTTTTGGTGCTAGTTGTTAGCCTCTGGCCTATGGAGGACGGGTTTGGGGTAGTCACGACATGGGCCCCGAGGGATAGGTCGTGACAACTTTCCCCACCTCCTTGTATGATTCACCATAAAGAATGAACAGATTATTTGAGATCTTCTCTGTCTTCATCGCCACTAGCACACCCTCCACAATCTTCCCCACTTTTTTGTTAGAGAGAATCTTACACCTGATGTCATCAAATCCACCCAAAGAAAATATGTTAGTCTTCAGGATCTTCGCATGGAGTAATCCTTAGGTGGTTTAAATTATACCATCATGCATCTTCAGTTTGTTGGTATTGACTCCAAAGATCTTCAAGGTGTGATTGTTCCCCATGTAAATAAGTCCTTTTGAGATATGTTCATACTGATCAAACCATTCCCTTTGAGCCATGTTTCTATTGAATCAGTTATCCATGTGTTGTTGAGATGATGTCTACCACCATCCATCATTGATGTTTCACTGACTAGTATGTCTCCATTTCTGTAAGTACTCATCATATTTCATTGAGAGTTGTTTATACCACTCTTATTGTTCCAACTATTATTTTTGGCATTCCCCTACTTTCCACAACCGTAACATGTGATGTTTTTATTCTTCTTGATTTAGACCTTCCCTGATTTTTGCTCCCACATAGAATCATGCTCCATCATCCTTCCTCTCTCTGTTGACAAAGTCTTCGATTGGTGCAATGTTTTTTGTCTATCACTTTTCTCTTTCATTGACATTTTTCTTCAGGAACCAGAGCTACATCATTGTTGAGCATAAACATTTCCATCATGATATTTTTGGTAAGGTTGATGATCAACTGATCATATGGATTTGTAAATCTTTAGAGTAGAATACCAGCACATTCAGTATCCCTAATTTTGTAACCCAGTGTCCTGAGTTGAGTGAATAGGGTATTGACAGTGTTGATGTGATCAGTCACTGATGACGACTGTTCATTCGAAGAGTATATAATTTTCTCTTTAAGAAAATTTTTGTCTGTAGTGACTGATTAATAAAACTAAAATTTGAATTACAAAGGCATGGATTAATAAAACTAAAATTTAAATTACAATTGAAAACTAATACAAATCTAAATTAGAATAAAATAAAAATAAGAAATGAGGGGGAATAGAGGAGAATCAGCGGCCCATCCCTCAATTGGATCCCTCTTTAGCTGTGGGTGTCGATCTGATGATTTGGGAAAGAGTCGAGGGACTCCTTTTATAGGCCAAATTCTATCCACTCTATTATTGCATGTTGTTAGACCATTAAATGGTAAATTAACGCGTCAACCCCTTCATTAATGTTGTTCATAAATTTGTTTTCCGTTCATCCTTCAAATTTCACATCATTTAGCCACTGGTATGAGGAGTTATGTTATTTTCATTGAATAAGACTTTTTTAGGGCTGAAATTTCCAGGAAGCCTCTTTCAAATGTGTAACGATCAATGGAAACTATAAAGACTTCAAAACTCCCCCAAATTTTTTGTAGAGTAATTCCTATCTGTCCCAATGGTATCCCAAGTAAAATTACCTAAATTGGAGGTGAGGGAACCGATTTTTGCATTTGTTATGGTGGTGGGGTCTACGTTGTCCGCCCGAAAAAGTTTCCAAAGTCAATGAATTTTTGGATCTAATAGATATTCAAATAAGATATAGGTACAAAAGAGAAATTTGAATGAAATAAAATCAGGATTCTAAAAAATAACAATCACCAATTTTGGAATTATATGTTTTACAAAATGATAAAAATATATTTTTAGTAAAAATCGGTCAAAATCCAAAATTATGCACTTTTCTCAATTTTGCTCATAATCATTCTTAAATTCAAAATACTCATTATTTTAATAAAACATTGAAATAAATGAGTTTATCATTGAAAAAAATTAAAAAATCCTCATTATTTGATAAAAAATATGCATAAAAAGTTTCTCTGTCAAATATCCCCACACTTAAACCATGCTTGTCCTCAAGCCTAAAATCTCCACATCGAAATCAGAGAACATAAATGTTACCAAAATTCAAATTCCAATGAAATAAAATAAAAAAAATCAATGTGAAATCAAACATTCAAAAAATTTCATAAAATACCAATTTAATTTATCATTTTTCGACGAAACAAATAATTCACATATATTATTTTTACCCATTGAAAATTAATAGAACCTCTCATTTCATTCATTCAAGCTCCTTCATTTGTTATTATTAAACATGCTAAGTCATGATTTACCTAACTTTTGATTCTTTTCTCTCATCACTCATGATAAAATTCAAGTATAATTATGTTTATATAATTAAAAACATGCTCCTTATCCATAGGCTTGTAAATGAAATACTTTCTCCACTTTTTAAAGATAAAACACACATAAAATCACGAGGACTTTCAATTAAGGTTCTATTGAAATTGAGGTTTAAGGTTGGTAGGATTTGATGCATTAAAAATTAATGCTCAAGGAGGAGTATAATCTCTTAATTACTATGCATGATATCAAAAGTAAAAATATAAGGAAATTATCCCCTTCAAAATATCAACACCCACTTCCCAAAATTCAAAGAAAAGGTAATGATCAAGTAAGCATAATGAATGATTTGTGCTCCCTCTTGCATATTTTTTTATTTTTTATTTTTTATTTTTGAAATTTATCATTATATAAAACCTCACATCCATCACATGTCCACATAGAATCATAAGATCATCGGCCTGAATAATGGTGATTTTTTGTTTTCACATATCACAACCCATTTTTTTCTCTTTCTATTGGTTCATTATGTCATTATGTCATTTTTTTAATTTAGGTGTGGCAAAAAATAGAGTATATTGAATGATTCCACAACCTTTTACAATTACCACAATAATACCCCCACACATCTTACTTATAATGTATATCATCCCATCCTCCATGATTCCATTTACCCCCACACTTCAACTTTAAAATATTTTGAAAATACTCAGAGGAGGGTAGGAATGGATAAAAATGGACTGAAATATGGCTCATTCCTATAAAAGTCATTCATGGTCTCTATGGTCTAAAAGAAAGATTGATGTAAAGGTGGTATTTTAAGGAAAATTATTTTTCTAAGGGATGCCTCCATCATTTTAAATGTGTTTTTTCACAGTCATAGACTTGACAAGTTTCAATATAAGTTCCAGTCGGTTACATGTCCCATGTTCACTCAAAAAATATGTTCAAGAATAAATATGAAGTACTTGGTCTAGAAATCCTCTAAGGAATGGAAAATATAACATTGGACAATCACTCATGGCATGACTAATAAAAAATTTCACATGAACTTCAGAAACTCAAAGCATGAAAGATGGTTGGGAAATTTCATTTCCATGAATCAATTAATTCCTTCAAATCATGATTCATTACTTAAATATCCATGATTAATTTTAAAAATTCAATTATTAATTTCAATAATTTAATCATTTCGACATTGAAATCTAAAACATGGAATCTCAGGATTCCTAAGAAACTCATGTCTCCTAGATACGTCGAGTAAGACATGAATTTAAGTGTGGGAATGCAATTTCATCTTTAAAGCTCAAAAAATTTTGTGGAAAAAATGTGGAATGTTTAAAAGATAAAACACTAAAATTGAACACCATTTTCCCATGAAACTTGGTCCTTCCCCTTCACTTTCTAGGGCTTCCTTCTACCGTCATGATCCTACATAAGAAAATTACTCAACTAATCACAGTGATCATTTCATTTAAGCTTAAAATGAAAAGAGGGAGATGGACGCATGCTAAATTATTTCTAGGAAAAGTAATTTACATCTAAATTCTTGTAAATCAAGTAAATATAAATCTTGGTATTATCCCCAATGTGGGCCCTGAATTTTTACTACCTACAAACGGTAGTACAAACTATTATCCAAATTCTGATGGAGGATGAAGCTTCTTTGATAGGAACCACCACATGTGGATTTTCTCAACTTGTTCTTCATTCTTATGGGTGAGTAATGATCCATGGATAGATTATACCATATCCCCCCCTTCACAATGAGGTATAGTTTCATGGTGGGGTAGGATTATGTATGAATCATCCTCCTTTTAGGTTGCTACTCGTGTAACCTATTCTTCTCTGTCCATTGGTTCCTCAAGGCATGCTTTATCAAAAGAATAATAAATAGGAAAGTCAGAGTGTAATTCTATTTGAATAATATTAAAACATGAAGTATCAAGATTAAATTCTTCCCCATAAAAGTAAGAATCTTTTATCATTATTTCCTTAGGGAAATCCACTAGAATATCTTCAGGAACTTCCTTTAATAAATATTCAACATGTCCAGGGAGCTCCATACGTTCCTCAACCTGTGAACATCTTGGTTCTTCTTCATACTCCAAGGCATAGCTGAGATTGTTTGATTTTGTATACGCAAAACCACAAGGAGTGATGTAGAATTAAGATTCAATAAAATTAGAAGCGATAGAGTCAATGAATGGTTCTAATCCTTGAGTCGGTTCAACAACAATATCTACCTCAGTGGTAAGCGCCTCTTGGAGTAGACTCTCTGAGGATGGAGGCAGGTTGTCGGGCTCCTCCATCTTGACTTCAAATTCCACCACTTGGGTGGTTTCTTCCTTCAATTGTGATGAATCTTATTCATTTAATTGTATGGGTAGGTTAGGTAGTTCCTCAAATTTAATCAACAATTCATCCAAACTTTTTTGATCTCCCAATTTTAGATAACCAGGTAAGTCTTCCTCCCTTGACTCCTCAGGTTCTTCAATTTCAAATATAAATGGTGAAATTTCTTCCACTGCTTTCTCAGGTTATTCCTTTGGCTTAGGTTTGGGTTACTCAATTAATGAACGAACATAATCAAAATCTCTATCAGCCTTTCTGGTTAATTTTTCAATGCTTTCTTTAAGTTCATGCACCTAAGCCCTTCTAAACTATTTATCTTTTTCTTGTTGTTGTTGTTTCACATATGAGTAATTATTCCATGCATAATATTCAGAATTTCAATACATTATGGAACACATTTTATTATATTTTTTAAACAAAATGAAATATAACTAAGATGTTAAAATAGAAAAAGTAAATAAACTAATGATTGTCTCTTTGGAAACAACATTAGTTTTGATTCACCCATGTCACGAGGCGTGGACAAAAAAAATTATATTTTTCCTGTGTAACATAGTGGCTGACCAGAGTCGTCTCTCTTGAAGAGCCTTCTCAATGTAGTTCACTTACTTTATCTAATCCACCTATTATATCTCTTGTTTTGGTTTTGTTTATTAAATAAAAGTGATTAAAATCTTTTAGTGATTTTATTATTTAAAATAATGACATGTGAATCAAGAATTCTAAATTTATACTAAGATGCAAGTCTAAACAAAATTAATTAATAAGAAAGAACTTGGTTTTGGGGGTTGTTTAAATGTTCAATCATTATGATACTTTATATGTTTTATTTTTGTTTGATAATCCAAACATGAAATCTCATGTTTGAACTACTATTATTTAATTATAAATTGTGGAATATCATTGAATGTTTGAGAACTCTCAATTCCACATCATCCTTTAATCCAAGTTGGTGACACACTTTTTTCTAGAATGTGTCATCCTCTAGGACTGAGTTCTATCAAATCTGTTTCATACATTGATTAGGTCAAATCCAAAGTGTGAAGAACTAACCACTGGAGGGAGGGAAAATGATTAAATAAAAGAATAGGGATAGGTTTAGTTGCATGTCATTCGAGTCAGTCACAACATCAGAGACATTATCCTTACCTGTGCATGCTACTCAAATCTCTATACCAACTTAAAATTAAACATTAAAGAAAATTAATGATCACCTTCACCTCCCCCCAGGACAAGTCTCGAGGTCAGCCTCTCATTTATTAGAGTAAGATATTACTTAGTGGAGTGGGTGGAAGAGAAGAAAGAGAGAGGGAAAGAAATAAAGTAAAGTGGATGGAGAAACACAAAGGCATTGATTAATAAAACTAAAATTTGAATTACAATTGAAAAATAATACAAAAATAAAATTAAAATAAAATATAAAGAATAAATTAGGGGGAAAGAGGAGAAGAAGTGGCATGTGCCCTGGTGGGATCCCTCCTTAGCTGTGGGTGTCGAGCTGATGATTTGGGAAGAAGGTGAGGGCCACCTTTTATAAGATGAATTCATTCCTCTGAAAGATTCAACATTTTTGGCCTATTAAATATTATAATAATGTGTGTAAACATTAATAAAAGTTATTAAATAATGGGATTTACATTCACCCTCCAAATTTCAGCTCATTTAGCCACCGGATTAAAGAGTTATGAAATTTTCATTGAATAAGACTTTTTAGGGACCAAATTTCCAGGAAGTCGTCTTCAAATTAATAATGATAAATGGAAACTTTAATGACTAAAAAATCCCCCAAAATTTGTTTTAAAGTCATTCATATGTGTCTTAGTGCTATCCGAGGTGGAATCACCAAAATATGAGGTGAGGAGACTGGTTTTTTCATCTGTTATAGTTGTGAGGTCCATTCTATTTTCCTAGAAAAATTTCCAACTTCAACGAATTTTTTGCGCTAATTGATATTTGAATCAACTCTATGTCATTAAGATAAAGTTGAATTAAATAAAATCATGCTTATAAGAAAAATAATCATGAATTTTGGAATTATATTTTTTTTAAATGACAAAAATACTTTTGTAGTAAAAGATTTCAAAAATCCAAAATTATGCTCTTTTCTTAATTTTGCTCATAATCATTCTAAAATTCAAATTACCCATTATTTTAATAAAACTTGGAAATAAATGGGTTTTATCATTGAATAAAATTAAAAAATCCTCATTATTTTATCAAAAATATACACATAAATTTTCTCTCTCAAATACCCCCACTCTTAAACCATGCTTGTCCACAAGCATAAAATATCAACATAGAAATTAGAGGACACCAATGTTACAAATATTCATATTACAATTCAATTTAATCAAACAATTTTCAATGTGAAATAAAACTTTTAAATATTTTCAAATATATCAATTTAATTTCCTATTTTTCAAAGAAACAAATAATTCACATAATTTACTTTTACATTTTGAAAATTGATGAAAAATATCCTTTCATTCATTCTAGATCCTTGATTCATTATTATTAAACATTCCAAGTCATTATTTACCTCACTTTTGATTATTTTCTGTCATTACACATTATAGAATTCAAGAAGAGTTATGCTCATATCTTGAGAACATGATCCTTATCCATGGGCTGGTAAATAAACTACATTCTCCACTTTGTAAAGACAAAATGCAGATAAAATAATGAGGACATGAAATTAAGGTTTTATTGACTCTGAGGTTTAAGGTTGGTAGGATTTTATGCTTTAAAAATTAAGGCTCAAGGAGGAGGATAATATATTAAGTACTATGCATGATATCAAAAGTAAAAATATAATGAAATTATCCCCTTCATAGTAGCAACACACACTTCCCAAAACTCAATGAAAATGTTATGATCAAGTAAGAATAATGAATGATTTGTGAACCCTCTTGAATATTTTTTTTTATTTTGTACTTTATTTTCATTTTTTGAAAGTTATGATTGTATCAGACCTTACATCAATCACCTATCCATATACGCTCATAAGATCTTCGGTCTAGAAAATGGTGATTTTGGGTTTTCCCAAATCAGAACCCACTTTTTTCTCTTTTTATTGGTTCCTTTTGTCATTTTTGTTATTTTTTTAATTCAAGAGGGGAAAAATAGAGTATAATGAAAGATTCCACAACCTTTTATAATTACTTCAATAATACCCCCACACTTCTTCCTTACAATGTATATTATCCCGTCCACCATGATTCCCTTTAACCCCACACTTCAACTTTAAAATATCAGGAAAATAATCAGAGGAGGGTAATAATAGATAAAATGGATTGAAACATGACTCATTCCTATAAATGTCATTCACGATCTCTATGTTCTAAAAAAGGATTGATGTAAAGGAGGTATTTTAAGGAAAAATAACTTTTCAAAGGATGCCTCAATCATTTTAAATGTGTTTTTTCATAGTTATAGATGTGACAAGTTTTAATATGTGTTATGGTTGGTTACATGTCCCAATATTACTCAACAAATATACTCAAGAATAAATAGGAAGTACATGGTCTAAAAATCATCTAGGGAATGGGAAATATAACATTATAAAATTAGTCATGACATGTCTAATTAATCAATTCACATGAACATCAGAAATTCATCTCATGAAGGATGGTAGGGAAATTTCATTTAAAGTAATCAATTAATTCCTTCAAATAATGAGTCATTACTTCAATATCCATGCTTCATTTTAAAATTTCAATTATTGATTTCAATCATTTAATCATATCTAAATTTAAATCTAAAACATAGAATCACATGATTCCTAAGAAGCTCATGTCTCTAAGATAATCCAAGTAAAACATGAATTCAAATTTGGGCATGTAATTTTTTCTTTAAAGCTCAAAACATGTTTTGGAAAAACATGTGGAGAGTTTAAAAGATAAAACACTAAAATTGAACACCCATTTTCCATGAAACTTGGTCCTTCTCGTTCACTATCTGGGGCTTCCTTCTACCATTATGATCCTACAAAATGAAATTACTCAATTAATCATAATGATCATTTCATTTAAGCTCAAAAAGGAAAGTAGGAGGGGGCCACATGCTAAATGATTTCAAAGAAAATAAATTATCATATGAATTCCTAGGAAGAAAGTAAAGATAAATCTTGGTATATCCCCTATGTCGGCCCTGAATTTTGACTACCTCTAGAGGGAAGTACCAGCTATTATCAAAAGTATGATGGAGGATAAAGCATCTTTGATTTGAACCACTACATGTGGCTTTTCCTAGATTTTGCTTCATCCTTCTGGGTGAGTAATGATCTAGGGATAGAGTACACCAAATCCCCACCCCCTTAACAATGAGGTATATCTTGCATGGTAGGGGTAGGATGATATATGAATCATCCTCCTTCTTGTTTTCTACTTTTAAAACCTCTTATTCTCTGTACATTGGTTCCTTGAGGCATGCTTCATCAAAAGAATAGTCAATGGGAAAGTCAGAGTATAATTCTATTTGAATAATATTAAAACATCAAATATCAAGATCAAAATATTCCAAATAAAAGTAAGCAGATGTTGTCATGGTTTCCTGGGAAATCTACTAGAATCTATTCATGAACTTCCATCAATAAATATTCAACATATCCAGGGTGATCGATATGTTCCGTAGCATGTGCACATCTAGGTTATTCTCCATCCTCCAAGGTATAGATGAGATTGTCTAATTCTGTATAATAAAACCCACAAGGAGTTATGTAGAATTCAGATTCCATAAAATTTGAAGGGATAGAGTCAATGAATGTTTCAACTACCTAATTTGGTTCATCTTCAATATCTGCCTCAGTGGAAAGGACCTGTTGGTGTATAATCGTTGAGGATGGAGGCAGGTATTTGGGCTCCACCATCATGACTTCAAATTCAACCACGTGGGTGGTTTCTTCCTTTTGTGGTGATGAATATTTTTCTATGTTTTGTATGGGGAGGTTAGGTAGTTCCTCACATTTAATCAATAATTAATCCAAAATTTTTTGGTCTCCCACATGTAGCTCAGTAGGTACGTCTTCCTCCCTTGCCTCCTTAGGTTCTTCATTTTCAAATATAAGTGGTGAAATTTCTTACACCACTTTCTCAGCTTCTTTCTCCAGGTTAGGTTTGGGTTTCTCCATTAATGCACGAATATAATCAAAATATCTATCAGGATTTCTGGTTTGTTGTTCAATGCTTTTTCAATGTTCATGCACTTGAGCTCTTCTAAAATATTCATATTCTTCTTCTTGTTGTTGCTGCACCTGTGAGTAATTTATCTATGCATAATATTCTGATTTTGAATACATCCTAGATTCCTTTTTTAGTTTTTAAATGAAATGAAATCTAAATAAAATGTGAAAATAGAAAAATAAAATGAACTAATGATTGGCTCCCTGAAAACAGCTTCAGTTTTGATGGACACTTGTCATGGGGTGTGGAAAAAAATAATTATATTTTTCCTAGTTCAGCACAGTGGCTGACCATGGTCATCTCTCTTGAGGATCCTTCCCAATGTAGTTCACTTTCTTAATCTAATTCACCTATTCTATCCTTTTTTTTGGTTTTTTTACATGATAGTGATTGAAATCGTTTTGGGTTTTTTATTATTAAAAATTATGACATGTGAAGAAATAATTCTAAATTTATACTAAGCAGCAAGTCTAGATAGAATGAATTACTACTAGAATTTTACACTTTACCATGGTTGTAAACCTTTGGTAAAGGCCTGGAAACTGTTGGTATAGAGTATATCAATGTTTCCCTCAACCATGGCCATGTAAGGCATGACAATAGGCCTATACCAATGGTTCTGTGAAAGCCATTGGTATAGGTGTCGAAATAGAAGGTATGCAAATGGTTTGCTACAAATAGTTGGTATATGTGTGTTAAAGTATAACATATACCAAAGGTTAGTAAACCATTGGTATATGTGTGTTACACTTATACCAATGGTTATAAACCATTGGTATAGAGGGGATATGGAAAGCCATAAGGATATACCAACAGTTTCGTTATAACCATTGGTATAAACCTATACCAACGATTATAAAAAACTGTTGGTATAGTTATATTATAGTATATATACCAATGGTTTTGAAACCGTTGGTATAAAATTGCTCAGCTCCACTATAGCAAGGCCCTCTCGACTCTCCAGACCTGCAACAACACAAAAACCCCTCTCCATACCTGCAACAACACCAATAAAAAAATCCCCATCCAAAGTATTCAAAATTAATAATTCATTCCATAATTTAGAATTTTATAAATTTAGAAATTCAAATGCAATAACACCCATAAGTGAAAAAGCCTACATGTTATATGAAATGCAATAACACCCATGAGAGTATTCCAAATTTAGAATTCATTCCCCACTCAGACCACAACACCAACACACATAAGAGTATTCAAAATGTAGAATTCATTCGTCACTCAAACCACAACACTAATACACAGAAGAGAAAAAACTACATGTTATAGGAAGAACATGGGATGTTTAGTCAGGGTCATGGTTGGAGTATATTAAAACCCATAGAAAAACATGGGTAGAGTGGAAAGGATCATGAAACCCATAAGATAGAAAGTGGTAGTGGTCATGTTCTTAGACCTAGGATGAGTTATAAGAAGCACATGGGATGTTTATTTTCATATAATGATTATGTATCCATTTATAAATGGTTCCTGATGTGTTAGTAGGAAACATTTTCCAATATCGACATATGATATGGGTTACCGTAATAGACTATATGTTTTTCATAGACTTTTCAATTAGAATAAGGGGGTATATCGCTAATTGTAATTTTCTCTCCTGGGTGTGATGTGAGATGAATCCCCATATTGGGTAGTGGGTATGAATATTCAATTAAGTCATTGGTATTGGGATCCCAAAGGGACATTGGAATGGTCCTAGAACCCACTGTTTGAGGATGGGATTGAGGTGATCCATGGGGATATGGTGTCACCATATGTATTCCTCACCATTGGGGTATTTTTATGAGACTTTGAAACTTGTTTTTAGAGAATATATGTGTTGCCTTGTTGACCAATTTGTTATATGGTATGCTTGAGTGTTCATAGGTTTCATATAAAATCACTATATGATATTTTTTTGTTATTGTATAGAATGAACGACCCGTGATTGAGAATTATAACATGAGTGTTGGTGCATGTTCATGATGGGATGTCAAGACTCATTCCTAATATAATTCATGTTTTTTTATATATACTATGAACCATTATGTTTCAATCTATGCCTTGTGAATATTTTCTTCTAATAATGTAAGACCAATAGACCATATTTTATTTTTTATCCCTTTATTTCAAGAATCTATGTGTATACTTGTGAAGATTTTCCATATGTCAGTTGTTGTTTTCACATAAAATGTTGTTCATTTCAAACAAAAGTGACACACTTTGAGTGAAACCAGTCACACCGTGCCTCGGATTGAGGTGGAGTTAACCCGTACCTGTCACAAATGATCCATGGATCATTGGGTGAGAGGGTTGTTGGGGGGGATGTCTGGTGGGTGGGGATATCCTGGTTGGGGGGGGGGGCTGTCCGAGGGGTGCGGGAGACGCTCCAGTGTGGGGGGGCTATCAGCAGGGGCTGTCCGGAGTGCGTTTTCGGCCACCACGGTCCCACAACAACTTTGATTGATGTGTTATCTAGCCATCCATTTCATAATTAACCCACTCTTTATTATCATCATATTTCATGGTATTCCGAGGTTGTTAGGCTGGTTTCGACCACCCCACACACGTTTTTCAAGCGTACCAAACACCTAAAAAACACATATTCTACTGTGTCCTGCAAACCGTGGATCCAATTTATGTTTTGTCATTTTTTACACCTCAAGAAAAAAAATTAGGGTGTTTTCGTGTGATTTCATGTCATTCAGATGTCGCTCGGTATGTATTTGACCATAAAAAACATGTTTTCGCAATTTACGACATGCGGAGTGCGTTTTTAGCCACCGTGGTCACACGACACCTCTAATTGGCATGGATTCTAGCTAAGAATTTCACAATTCACCCACCCTTTGTTGTCATACTATTTCATGGCATTCCTAGGTTATTCAGTCCATTTTGACTACCCCACGCACGCTTTTCAAGAGCACCGAATACCAAAAAAACACATATTCAGTCTTGACGCACAAACTGAGCATCTGAATGATGTTTTTTCTCCTCATACACGTCACGAATAATAATTAGGGTTTTTTCATGTGATTTCAAGTCATTTCGATGTTGTTCGATATGCATTTCACCGTTAAACGCGTGTTTTGGCCATTTACGACACATGGAGTACGTTTTCATCCACCACGGTCAAATGACACCTCTGAATGATGTGCGGTCTGGCCAACCAATCCACAATTCACCCACCCTCTATTGTTGTCTGATTTCATGGCATTCTGAGGTCATTCAGCTGGTTTTGACCACCCTACGCACGCTTTTCAAGCGTGCCAAACATCTAAAAAACACATATTCTGCCGTCCCACGCAAACCGCGGGTCCGAATGACATTCCATCATTTCCTGCACCTCAAGAATAAAAACTAGGGTGTTTTCGTGTGATTTCAAGTCATTCAGATATCATTCCGTATGTATTTGACCGTAAAACACATGTTTGGCCATTTACAACACGCAAGGTGAATTTTCGACCACCACGGTCACCCAACAACTCCGATTGATGTGCCGTATAGCCAACCATTTTACAATTCACCCACCCTTTGTTGTTGTCCGATTTCATGGCATTCTAAGGTCGTTCGGCCGGTTTTGACTACCCCACGCATGCTTTTCAACCGCGCCAAACACCTAAAAAACACATATTCAGTTGTGTCGTGCAAAATGCATGTCCGAATGACGTGTCGTCTACTCATACACCTCACAAATAATAATTAGGGTGTTTTTGTGTAATTTTAAGTCATTTCAATGTTGTTTGGCATGCATTTGACCGTTAAACACATGTTTTGGCCATTTACGACATGTGGAGTGCGTTTTCGGCCACCGCGGTTACACAACACCTCTAATTGAATTTTTGTCTGGCTGAACATTTCTCAATTCAACCACCATTTTCTGTCATCTTATTTCATGGAATTCCGAGGTCGTTCAGCCAGTTTTGGACACCCCATGCATGCTTTTCAAGTGCACCAAACACCTAAAAAACACATATTCAGCTGTTCTACGCAAACTGTGCATCTGAATGATGTTTTTCTCCTAATACACCTCAAGATTAATAAGTACTTTGTTTTTGTTTGATTTCAAGTCATTATGATATCATTCATCATGCATTTGAAAGTTAAACACTTGTTTTGGCCATTTACGACACGCAGAGTGCGTTTTTGGCTAGCGCGGTCCCATGACACCTTCGATTTATGTGTCATCTCACCGACCATTTTACAATTCACCCACCCTTTGTTGTTGTTTGATTTCATGGCATTCTGAGGTCATTCAGTTGGTTTTGACCACCCCATGCATGCTTTTCAAGCACGCCAAACACATAAAAAATAATTATTCAGACGTTCCATGCAAACCATGAATCTGAATGATGTGTCGTCTCCTTGTACACCTCAAGAATAATAATTAGGGTGTTTTCGTATGATTTTAAGTCATTCTGATGTTGTTCGTCATGCATTTGACCGTTAAAAAGATGTTTTGTCCATTTACGACATGCGGAGTGCGTTTTCATCCAGCGCGGTCACACGACGCCTCCAATTGATGTGTTTTCTGGCCGATCATTTCAATATTCACCCACTCTTTGTTTTCGTCAATTTTTATGGAATTCAGAGGTCATTCGGCTGGTTTTGACCACCCCATGCATGCTTTTAGAGCACGCCAAACACATAAAAACACATATTCATCCATGTTGTGCAAATCGTGCGTCCGACTGACATTTCTTCTCCTTGTACATCTCATGAATAATAATTCGGCTATGTTCGTGTGATTTCAAGTCATTCAGTTGTTGTTTGGAATTCATTTGACCGTTAAACACATGTTTTGGCCATTTACGACATGCGGAGTGCATTTTCAACCATTGCAGTCACATGAAACCTCCGATTGATGTGCTGTCAAGATTACCATTTCACAATTCACCCACCCTTTGTTTTTATCGGATTTCATGGAATTCCAAGATCGTTCATCTGGTTCTGACCACACCACGCATTCTTTTCAAGCGCGCCAAACACCTAAAAAACACATATTCATCTGTTCCGTGCAAACCGCATGTACGAATGGTGTGACATCTCCTCGTACACCAAAAATTTTTTAATTAGGGTGTTTTTGTTTGATTTCAAGTCATTCTAATGTCTTTAGTCATGAATTTGACCATTAAATGCATGTTTTGGCCATTTACGACACATAGAGTGCGTTTTCGGCTAGCGCGTTAAATGCATGTTTTGGCCATTCACCCACCCTTTTTTCGTTTGATCTCATGGCGTTCTAAGGTCATTCGGCTGGTTTTGACCACCCCATGCGTACTTTTCAAGCGCGCCAAACACCTAAAAAACACATATTCAGTCGTGCTGCACAAACCACGCATTTTAATGACATTCTGTCTCCTCGTACACCTCACGAATAATAATTAGGATGTTTTCATGTGATTTCATGTCATTCTGTTGTCTTTCGTCATGCATTTGACCATTTTAGCCATTTACAACACGCAGAGTGCTTTTTCGGAAATCGCGGCCACACGACACCTCTGGATGAGGAAGAGTTGACTTGTACCCATCACAAATGACTAATGTATCATTTTTCCTAATGTATCAACACAATCTGAATGCGTTTGATCAGTTTTCCGTATGTCAGTTGTTGTTTTCACTTAAAATCTGGTCCATTTCAAACAAAAGTGAGAAACTATGAGTGGTTCCGGCCACACCGTGCATTGCATTGATGCGGGGTTGACTCATAAACATCAAAAATGTCTCATGGATAATTGTTCTAAAGTATCAACAGAATCTGAATACGTTTGGTCCATTTTCCGTATGTAAGTTTTTGTTTTCACATAAAATGTTGTCTATTTCAAATAAAAGTGAGACACTTTGAGTGGTACCAGCCACACTGTGCCATGGATTGAGGTGGGATTGAGTCATACACATCACATATGACTGATGGATCATTTTACTAAAGTATCAACACAATCCAAATATGTTTGGCCAGTTTTCCGTATTCCAGTTGTTTTTATTTAAAAGGGCGTCCATTTTAAACTAAAGAGAGACACTTTGAGTGATACCAGACACACCATGGCCCAGATTGATTCGGAGTTTACTCCAACATGTCACATATGACTAATGGATTGTTTTCCAAAAGTATCAACACAATCTGAATGTGTTTGGTCGGTTTTTCGTAAGCCAGTTAGGCAAATTGTGCAACAACAGTGATAATATCTTATACTAAAACTATATACATTATGCATGACATGCATCCCCTGGTGGATGGTTAGGGAAAATAATGCACATTTCTTCTAATATATATCCCTCTATGGTTGGTAGATACCCTGTGGGATGGACTAAATTTTTTTACTAAGTGTGAGACCTAGTTTTTTTTACGCCGAGCGGGGTTCTGAGCTCCGAACAAGCCCCAGAATCCCCACAAACCATTATAAAATCATTAGGCTTCCATATTTGGTCAAAAATAAAGATTTAAAATGAATTTAAAAATATCAATACCAGAGTGAAAACCCAAGTTAAAAAATAAAGAGTTATATAGAATTCAAAAATGTAATGGATCAATCTACCCCTGATCACCATCACCATGACCACTATAATCATCAGCCTCATCCTCACCCCCATAATTTTCTGTGTAGTCATCCTCGTCATCGTCCCCATACTCATCCTTGGCCCCATCTTCTCCCTCGGCCCCATCCTCACCCTCGTCCTCATCCTCATCGTCACCCTCTCCTCTTCAGCATCCTCGTCATCACCAGGAACGTCATCATCTCAACCGCCACTAGACATGCCACCTAGTGCATAGGATAATGAATCCATCAGCAACATATATGTCTGACAAGCCGCGTTGGCCTCTGGTGGAAGTGATGAAGATAAAGCTTTGTTCAGTTTCATAAATTCTTTCTCCCTTATTTGAACCTGTTCTTCCAACTCTGTGACCCTTTTATCAGACAATATTGCATGCTCCATGACTTGTTCAAACTCAGTGGTACTAGAATGGATACCTGGAGAGGACGAATACCTTTTTGGGACTATTTTCTTACCAGGTCGGCAGCATAAATCGACCAGTGTGCTCATCTCCCAAAACCTGATATAAATGATTGTGTGGCCCTAAATTGTCAGGTTCCTGGACATCAAGGGCTTCTAAATAATCCTATTAATCATATTAATAGATTATTAAATTTCAAAATAGATATTAAACTTTAAAATAAATAAATTAAAACTTAAAATATCTTCTTGTGTCGGTTCATTAACTGCAATTCCATCTTTTTTCCTTCTATTCGAGCCAAAAAAAATTTCTCGAGGGAGACGTCCTTCAATATTCAATTTTTGCTTCTATAATGTCATTGAAACAGTATAAAGTTCAAGTATAATCATATATTCAATATTCAATAAATCACATAATTTAAGTAGAAAACAATAATAAGGGAAAGTCCTAAATAAAAATTATAAACGAGTATATCGTACCAGCTGCCTCTCATGATCTGACATAGTAGTGAACCCCAAAGTTTGGAGATATTGCTTTGAATCAATGGTTTTTTTTGTTTTTTTCCCAAGATTACTAAAAAAATTTAATAATAAATAAGATAATATGAATGTAAAATATGAAAACTGTCATTTAAATACCTCAAATGGGATTAATACCTTAAATTTGGCAGTCACCCCATGGGTAATCATTTGTCGATATTTCTCTATCGGGCAGTCATCCATGATAGGTACTGTCTCCAAATTCATGCCCACTCTATCACACCATCCAACATATAGCACATGATTATAACCTCTCCAAAGATCTCATAGCTCCTTTAAACCTGCTGGTCGTGCAGCTTTGCCATCAGGGAAGATAAACTGAAGCTGACACCCAATAGATTAATTCATATAAATACAAAAAATTACTACATTAAATCAAATAGGTTTTTTACCCATATTTTTGCCCACGCATTATCCTTGAATTCGTGTGGTAGATGACTCCAAGAGAGAGGGCTGACCGGAATGATGTCGGAGTATTTGGCTAGCATTGCCAAAAAAACCCCGACATTCCTGCCTAGATTTATCAATGATTTTTCATTCATCATTGTATTCAACCATCAACTATGTCTGGCGGTTCCATGCTGCACGCAAGCGAGTATGCCCCCTCCCCCGCTTCCTATCAGTAGATGAATGTGTTTTTAATGAAACAAATATCAGTACAAGTTATAATAAAAATAAATTTTGGTATAAAAATTTGTTAGAGTTATATAAATATACATGTGGTATTCAGATCAATGGGAATCACTGGATGTGTAGAAGCTAAAGGAATATCCAGTACAGGTGGAGTGTCCCACATTGTATGCTCATCATCCACATACTATGTTGGAGCAGTGTTCAAAGAAGGTGGAAAATAATAGCTCAGAGATAATGAACCAGAAGCAAAAGATGATAGAACATACGTCTGGCCAACTGGTAGTGTAAACATCAGAGGTAGAAATATCCCATATGTCCCTAAAGACACACCAGGATCAAAATGGGGCATAGAAGATACATCTGTGGTAAGGGAATAGTCCAATCAGGTATGACCATTGGATCGTCTAACTCTCACACCACAAGCCCTCATACCACCGACCTCAATACCAGAATCACCAGATGATCATCTAACTCTGACACCACCCCCCTCCTAACACCAACCATTGTATTGGGAGCAATATCAGGCTCCTCGTAGGATATCTCTCATCTAGGGGGTTGATCATAAGAAAAAATTAACACAAAAGTAAACACAAGATATAATAAGTTATTGAAATATATATATTTGTATTAAAATACTCACAACATGGATGAGTGGAGGAATGACCATATGTGTCATGCGACGATTATTTTTGGTCATCCTTTTCTGCGGAATCTCTTCAAGGGGTGTCATTTCCTAAAATGAAAACAAATATGGAAGTAATTAGAAACAAATAACAATTGTGTAAACAAAAAAACATAATATAGAAAATCCATTCTGATAAAAAAACATAAAGAAACAAATGATTTATGGTGGTTTGAAGGTAAGTACTAGGATACACACTCAGAATGATGTGGGTGTATTCATTGAATCATGTCCCAATTGATTTTGGAGAGGGACCTTAAATAGTTATAGGTATGAATTTGATTAGAAATACCTATAAAAAGGATATCAAGGAATTGTGACGTCCCAAACCAAGAAGCCACTCATTAGTGACCCAAACCAAGTTTCCCACATGGCCTCAAGCACATCTACCAAAATTCCAAATGTTATTGACTAATAGTGAGAGCCTTTGCTGTGTCTGGGGGAGACTATTCTTTCATTACATAAGTTTCACAATTTTAATATTATCAGTTAAAAAGTGTAAGAAAGATAACAATGGGAAAATATTAGAAATGGATGAAAATAACCATATCAGTAATACCAACTAATAACAGAATCATAAACTGAATGATGGTAATGTATGTCATGTATCAAGAAGAAAAACATAGTTACAACTATTAAGAAGTAGTACTATACAAGAGGCTCAATAAATTCTAAAATTCAACCTAGATTCTTGAGCTAAAACCCAATCATCTGGTACATCGATGGAAGGAGAGTGAGTCATGTCAATAACTCGAAATTCACAATCATCAATAAAGGTGCATTGCCACGTCATTGAATCAAACCATCGGTAAAGGGAAGAGTTTTACCAATGGTTTCACACAACCGTTGGTAAAAGAGGACTTCAAGGACCCTTTATAGGCTTCACAAATAGAGGCACATGCCTCTGGCCCCATTATGTGTTACAGGCAGCCCAAATCATTCACTCATGTTTAATAAATCATTCTTGGCACCTATATAGTCATACCTTTAATTGCCCAATTACTTCCTCAAGTCAAGTGCACCCCATATGTGGATAAAATTTAGGCTTCTACAATAATAGGTTGTTCATGGATTGTAAAAAGGTTTATTTTCATAAAGTATAGACAAAAACATTTATTTTTAAATTTGAGAATAATAATAATGTATGTCAATGATAACAAGATTACTGAATTTAACTTATGACATATCTAACATTGTTATGGATGTATACACATTCCAACATGGCCAGTGAAAAGCACCCCCACCATCATAAAAGTGAGTATTGGCCAAGAAACATACATAATATACAACGTACAGTGAGAACCATATTTAATTGACCCTAAAGTTATATTATTACGGTCATCTTAGGAATCCAATTACCATTCATGAGTAACCATGCCACTATAAACAACCTAGAGTGTATGAGTTTTTTCTCCGATCTTAACAACAACATCACACATTCTTACCATGATGTGAATAATGTGGAATATGGATTATATTAACACAAAATTCCCAGCAATAACAAACCATCAAAGAACTGAAAATTTATGGATGATATTAACACATAATTCATTTTGAATCAAATTTGATTCACTGTAAAATCCCAACACACACACCCAAATCAAACAGAAAACAAAAGTCATACACACCCAAATCAAAATAGAAAACCAAACCAATAGATGTAGAACATTAAAATGAAAGTATCACTTACACATTAGATGTGTAGAACTAAGAAATTTTGAAAATGGATCGGAATAAAGAATTTTCGCAGTAGGGTAAACAGAATCCGGCTTCTCCACATCACCCAAATGAAAACAGAAAACCAAAATAGTAGATATAGTATCACTTAGATAATTCAAGTGAAGAACTGATAAATCTTAAAGATGGAAAGAATTTGGTCGTAGTGGAAGGAAAATCACAATTCTCCCTTCTTTTTAGGGTTGTAATTGCACAGAATGGGAGAGTTCGAGCGTCTTTTAATTTAGGTACAAAATTTCCCAACAGTTTGTAAAAACCATTGGTAAAGGATTATTTAAACCTCTCTATACCAATGGTTTAAGAAAACCATTGGTATATAGTATATTTTTTCCAACGGTTTTAAAAAACTGTTGGGAAAAGATGATTTAACCAGCTTTTACCAATGGTTTCCTTAAACCATTGGTAAATGTACTCTACAGACATTGGGAAAATCTCCATTTCCAGAAGTGAATTAATATGAATGAATTTGGTTTTGGGGGTTGGTTAAATTTTCAATCATTATTATCCTTTATATTATTTATTTCAGTTCGATAATACAAACATTAAATATCATGTTTTAACTACTGTTCATTATTTATAAATTTTGGAATATCATTGAATGATTGAGAAGACTCAATTCCACCTCCTCCTATAATCCAAGTTGGTGACAAACCATTGTCTAGAATGTGTCATCTTCCAAGACCCGATTCAATCGAAGTCGTTTCATCCATTGATTAGATCAACTCGAATGTGTGAAGAAATAAATAGTAGAGACAAGGGAAATGATTAAATAAAAGAATAAGGATAGGTTGAGTTGCATGTCATCGGAGGCTGTCACAACATCGGGGACATTCACCTTACCCATGCGTGCTACTCAAATCTATCTACAAACATAAAATTAAACATGAAAAAAAAATCATGATCACCTTCACCTCCCCCAGGCCAAGTCTCAGGGTCAACCTCTAATTTCAGAGAGTAATATATTACTTGGTGGAGTGGGTGTAAGAGAAGAGAGAGAGAGGTAAATAAATGAAGAAAAGTGGATGGAGAAACACAAAGACATGGATTAATAAAACTAAAATTGGAATTACAATTGAACACTATTAAAAAATAAAATTAAAGTAAAATTAAAATAAGAAAGAAGGGGGGAAAAGAGGAGAAGCATATTCATGTGCCCTATTGGGATCACACCTTTGTTTTGGGTGTCGACCTGATGATTAGAGAAGGAGTCGAGGGCCTCCTTTTATAGGCCGAATTCTGTCCTCTGAAATTTTTCATGTTGTTAGCCCATTAAATGGTCGTTTCACACGTGGACCCCTTCATAAAATTTGTTCATAAATATTTTTTCCATTCACCCTAAAAACATCATCTCATTTATCCATAGGATTAAGGAGTTATGGAATTTTCATTGAATGATGATTTTTATGGCAGCAATTTCCATGAAGATTACTTCAAATGTATAACGATCAATGGAAACATTAATGACTTAAAAACTACCCCAAATTTGTTTTAGAGTTGTTTCGATGTGTACTAGTTCTATCCCTAGTGTAATAACCTAAATGGGAGGTGAGGAGACTGATTTTTTCATCAGTTACGGTGGTGGGGTCCACACTGTCCTCCCAGAAAACACTCCAACTTCAATAATTTTTTTGAAATAATAGATATTTGAATCAACTCTAAGACCTGAAGAGAAATTTGAATGAAATAAAATCAGGATTCTAAAAAATTCACAAATTTAGGAATTATATTTTTTACAAAATGACAAAAACACCCTTGTGGTAAAATATTTCAAAAATCCAAAATTATGCACTTTTATCAATTTTTTTCATAATCATTCTAAAATTAAAATTACCCATTATTTTAATAAAACATTGAAAACAAGGGTTTTATCATTTAAAAAAAGTAAAAATCATCATTATTTGATAAAAAATATACACATAAATTAGCTCTGTCAAATACCCCCACACTTAAAAAATGCTTGTCGCCAAGTATAAAATCTCAAAAAGGAAATCAAAGGACACCAATATTACCAATAATTAAATTCCAAGGTAATAAAATGAAAAAAATATCAATGTGAAATCAAACATTCAAAAATCTGCATAAAATATTAATTTAATTTCCCATTTTTCAATGAAATAAATAATTCACATATTTTACCTTTACCCTTTGAAAATTAATGGAACATATCCTTTCATTCATTCAAGATCCTTAGTTAATTATTTTTAAACATGAAAAGTCATGATTTACCTCACTTTTGATTCTTTTTTCTCATCACTCATGATACAATTCAAGTAGTGTTAGTCTCATATCACGAGAACATGATCACTAGCCATAGGATTGTAAATGAAATAATTTCTCCACTTTGTGATGAAAAAATGCACATAAAATCATGAGGACTTTCAATTAAGGTTCTATTGACTCCGAGGTTTAAGGTTGGTAGGATTTGATGCTTTAAAAATTAAGGCTCAAGCAGGAGGCTAATCTCTTAAGTATTATGCATGATATCAAAAGTAAAAATATAATTAAATTATCCCCATCAAAGTAGAAACACCTAATTCCCAAAACTCAAAGAAAAGGTTATGATCCAGTATGAAAAATGAATGATTTTTCCACCATCTTGATTTCTTTTATTTTTTACTTTTTATTATTTTTTCAAAAGTTATGATTATATCAAATTTCACATCCATCATCTAACCACATACTATCATAAGATCATCGGTCTAAAAAATGGTGATTTTTGGTCATCCCAAATCACAACCCATTTTTTTTTCTTTTTGTTGGTTCCTTTTGTTATTTTTCTTATTTTTTTAATTCAAGAGGGAAAAAATATAGTATAATGAATAATTCCATGAACTTTTACAATTACCAAAATAATACCCCCACACTTCTTCCTTACAATGTATATTATCATGTCCACCATGATTCCCTTTAACCCCACACTTCAACATTGAAATATCATGAAAATACTCAATGGAGGGTAGGAATGGATAAAAATGGCTTGAAACATGGCTCATTCCTATAATGTTAATTCATGGTCTCTATGGCCTAAAATAATGATTGATGTAAAGGTGGTATTTTAAGGAAAATTGGCTTTCCAAAAGATGTCGTAATTGTTTTAAATGTGTTTTTTCATAGTCATAGCTTTGATAAGTTTCAATACAATTTCATGTCGGTTACATGTCCCAAGATCATCCAATAAATATTCTCAAGAATAAATTGGAAGTGAATGATCTATAAATCCTCTTGGGAATGGAAAATATAACATTGGACAATCACTCATGGCATGAATAATAAGCCAATTCACATGAACTTTAGAAATTCATTGGATGAAGCATGGTAGAGAAATTTCATTTACATGAATCAATTAATTCCTTTTAATCATGAGTCATTACTTCAATATCCATGCTTCATTTTAAAAATTCAATTATTCATTTCAATAATATAATCATATCAACATTTAAATCTAAAACATGGAATCACAGGATTCATAAGAAACTCATGTCTCTTTGATAAGTCGATTAAAACATGAATTCAAGTGTTGGAATGAAATTTTATCTTTAAAGATAAAAACATGTTGTGGAAAAAAATGTGGAGAGTTTAAAATATAAAACACTAAAATATAACACCCTTTTCCCATGAAACTTGGTCCTTCCCCTTTAGTGTCTGGGGCTTCCTTCTACCATCATGATCCTACAAAATAAAATTACTCAATTAATCACAATGATCATTTCATTTAATCTCAAAACAAAATAGGGAGGGGGCCAAATGCTAAATTAGTTAAATGAAAATAAATTGAAATATAAATTCCTAGAAAGAAAGTAAAGATATATCTTGGTATTCTCCCCCAAGTGGGCCTTAAATATTTACTGCCTCTAGAGGGAAGTACCTGCTATTATCCAAATTCTTATGGAGGATAAAGCTTCTATGATTTTAATGACCACATGTGGATTTTCCCCGCTTTTACTTCATCCTTCTGGGATCGAGTAAACCATATAGCCCTTTACAATGAGTTATAGCTTGCACGGTGGGGGTAGAATGAAGTATGAATCATCCCCTCTCTTTGATGGTACTTCTGCAACCTCTTCTTCAATGTCCATTAGTTACTTCAGGTATGCTTCATCAAAATAATAGTCATTGGGAATGTCAGAGTGTAATTAAATTTGAATAATATTAAAACATAAAGTATCAAGATCAAATTCTTCACCATCAAAGAATCTTTTGTCATGGTTTCCTTAGGGAAATACACTAGCATCTCTTCATGAACTTCCTTCAATAAATATTCAATGTGTCTAGGGAGCTATATATGTTTCTCAACATGTGCACATCGAGGTTCTTCTTCGTCCTCCAAGGTAGAGTTGAGTTTGTCTAATTCTGTATAATCAAAACCACATGTAGTGATGTAGAATTCATATTCAATAAAATTAGAAGGGATAGAGTCAATGAATGTTTCAACTCCCTAAGTCGGTTCAGCTTCAATATCTTCCTTAGTGGTAAGTTCCTCTTTGAGTATACTCTCTGTGGATGGAGGTAGGTAGTCAGACTCCTCCATCTTGACTTCAAATTCCACCACTTGGGTGGTTTATTCCTTCAGTGGTGCTGAATCTTATTCTTTGTATTTAATGGGGAAGTTAGGTAGTTCCCCATATTTAATCAATAATTCAACCAAACATTATTGATCTCCCATTTGTAGCTCAGCAGATACATCTTCCTCCCTTGCTTCCTCAGGTTCTCCAATTTCAAATATAAGTGGTGAAATTTATTCCACCACATTCTCATGTTCTTCCTCTGGATTAGGGTTGGGTTACTCTATTAATGCGTGAACAAAATCAAAAGCTCTATTAGCCTTTCTGGTTAATTTTTTACTATTTTAATATGTTCATGCATCTAATCTCTTCTAAAATATTCATCTTCTTCTTTTTTTTGTTGCTGCACCTATGAGTAATTTTTCCATGCATAATATTCTGAATTTGAATACATCGTGGAAGTATTTTTTTATTTTTTTGAAATAAAATCATATATAACTAATATGTAAAAATAGAAAAAGTAAATGAACTAATTATTGGATCCTCAGAAACAGTTTTAGTTTTGACGCACGTCTGTTATGGGGTGTGGACAAAAATAATTATATTATTCTTAGTGTAGAACAGTGGCTCACCAGGGTCATCTCTCTTGAAGATCCTTCTCAATGTAGTACACTTAATTTTTTTAATTCACATATTCTATCACTTTTTGTGGTTTTGTTTATTATATGAAAGTGATTAAAATATTTTTGGGTTTTTTATTATTTAAAATAATTACATTTGAAGCAAGAATTCTAAATATATACTAAGATTCAAGTCTAAATAGAATAAATTAATAAGAAAGAACATGGTTTTAGGGGATGGTTAAATATTAAATCATTAATCTCATTTAAATGTTTTATTTCAGTTTTATAATCAAAACACACAATATCATGTTTCAACTACTATGATTTATTTATAAATTGTGGAATATCATTGAATGTTTGAGCACTCTCAATTCCACCTCCTCCTTTAATCCAAGTTGGTGACACACCTTTGTCTAGAATGTGTCATCTTCCAGGACCCGGTTCAATTGAAGCTGTTTCATCCATTAATTATCTAAACTGCAATATGTGAAGAAATAACCAATTGAGAGAGGGAAAAATTATTAAATAATATAATATGGATAGGTTGAGTTGCATGTTATAAGTGGTAGTCACAACATCAGGGACATTCGACCTACCCAAGCATGATACTCAAATATATCTACATACTTAAAATTAAACATTAATGAAAATTCATGATCACCTTCACCTCCCCTTTGGAAAAGTCTTGGGGTTATCCTCTCATTTTCGAGAGTAATAAATTACTTGGTGGAGTGGGTGGAAGAGAAGAGATATACAGGGAAAGAAATGAAGAAAAGTGGATGGGGAAACACAAAGGCATGGATTGAAAAAACTAAAATTTAAATTACAATTGAAAATTAATACCAAACTAAAATAAAAATGAAATGAAGAAATGTGGTAGGAAGGAGGTGTAGCATCATCTCATGCCCCGTTGAGAACCCTCCATGGATGTTGGTGTCAAGCTAATGATTTGGGAAGGAGGCGAGAGCCTCCTTTTATAGGTAGAATTCTATCCTGTAAAATTTTGTGCATTGTTGTAATAATAAATGGTCGATTAAAACATGGAATACTTCATAAAATTTGTTCCAAAATGTGTTTTTCATTCAACCTACATATTTCGTCTCATTTAGACATCATATTAAGGAGGTATGGAATTTTCATTGAATTAGACTTTTTATGGCTGAAATTTCCAGGAGGCTTCCTTCAAGTGTATAATGATCAATGAAACCTTAATGACATAAAAACTCCCCCAAAATTGTTTTAGAGTCATTACTATGTGTACTAGTGATATCCCAAGTAGAATAACCTAAATTAGAGGCGACAAGTCCGATTTGTGCATCTGTTACGGTGGTGGGGTCCATGCTGTCCGCCCGAAAAAGTTTCCAAATTCAATGAATTTTTTGGACTAACAGATCTTCGAATCAGCTCTAGGTCTTTAATATAATGTTGAAGGAAATAAAGTCAGTATTATAAAAAAAATTAATCAGTAATTTCTGAATTATATTTTTTAATAAATGACAAAAATACCCTTGTGGTAAAAATCTGTCAAACATCCAAAATTATGCACTTTTCTCAATTTTTCTCCTAATCATTCTAAAATTAAAATTACCAATTATTTTAATAAAACATTGAAATACATGGATTTTATCATTAAAAAAATATAAAAAAATCTTCATAATTTGTTAAAAAAATATGCACATGATTTTTCTTTGTCAAGGATGTCATGCCTCCTTGTCTTGTGTTATCATAATATGTCATGTATAAATTGATTAAATGCTTAAATGGAACTTGTTAAACGTGTGGGTATACTTCTTAGTTGTTTTTATATTGCTTAAATGGGTTTTGGTAATTATGATTAATGGGTGGGTATATCCATGTGATGTGTTAAATGGGAATTGGTGATAAGTGGGTGGGTATAAGCATGTGAGATGATTAAATGGAAGTGGAGTACATGTGTGGATATAATCATGAGATGTAATGCTTTAAATGAGTAGGTATATTAATTGAATGGTTTTGAATGTAATTTTTCATATGAGTGGGTAGACTCATATGGTTTGAAATTGTTAAATTTATGGAAAGGTTGATGATTTACATAGATTCCAAGGACGAATCCCTATGGATTTGGAACGCAGTAGTGGACACCTAGGTTGAGTAATCACATTAGGTCTTGATTCTGTGGGATGTCTCAGGCTTTGTTTTCCATTAGATCTGGCTTGATTGGACTCACATAGGACATTCTAGTACACATGCTCCTAAGACTCCAACTAGTGCCTATACTAAGTTTCTATCGAGATGATACAAGGACTTGATGATGATGCATTGGACTTCAATACATTGGATTCATCCCTTCATGTTATACACTTCATTATATGGCACGTTCGTGGGATATATGACTATGGTTGTACGACAAGGTCATGGGTTTTTGATATGGTTTTCTTTATTGAGTAAGGATGTGTGGACAAGATATGGATTGTTTTACGACAAGGCTATGTTGTTTGTTTATAATGCCTATAGGTTCCTTGTTAGGAGTTTCCACTTGTTGTAGGGAGACACAAGAGGTTGTTTGATATAACTCGTTTGCACTGGGTATATGCCTTGGGCTTTTACAATTACATTACTACTTACTTGTACTTGTTTCACATATTTCATAGTGCAGCTTAGAATTGTATAGATATTTTGGTGGAAACTTACTGGGATGTTTATCTCACACCCTGTTTGGGCCTCCTTGGGGACCCAATCATATTATATGGTTTCAGGTGATAGTAGGGGAAATCTCCCTAACACTAGTTGTTGATCATTTCTTTAGAGCATGGGAGCATGAGACCCAGCTGAGGCTTGCGATGCTACTGTGACACTTTTTGATCTTTTTGAATTTTGGATACTTGTATTGTACTTTATTTCCATATATATTTTTGGTTGTTTTCTAGATACATGTATCATCTGCATCGTGGTATATGATACACTTATGGCTTGTTATATATTCATGTATTGCTCATCAATTTTACCTATTTTCTGCTTATTGTATTTACTTCTGCTATTGAATTTTATTGACTTCCACTATGAAATACTCTTGTAATGAATGAATAGTCTCCCCAATAACTCAACAAGGCCCTCACCACTAGTCGGTAGCATCTGGAATGTGAGGAGTGTGCTTGAGGCCATGTAGCCAACCAGGATTGGGGCACTATTGAGTGGCATCCAAGTTCAGGACGTTACAAAGTGGTATCAGAGACAATTTCTTTTCTTGTTTGATTTACTATTTGGAGACAATAGATAGGGATATGAAGGAAAATGGAATTTGTTAATGAGCTATGCTTGAGCGTAGCTAACCCGTGTATAAGAAAAACACAAATTACCCTAAATGAAATTGCAATTTCTTGGTTTTGACTATTACATTTGATTTGATTTCACCATTAGGTGACACACATGATTTATGAGGATACTATTGATGCAATTGTGGGTTCTATTTTTATGCAACCTGATGAGATGAGGGTATTCCATCTAATGCATCATATAGTCGCTTGTTATAAATCACATATCATGCATTATGTCATGCCATTTAAGATGAATTATTTGATGCATGCTATTGTGATAGGTTCTCTAATAGTTGTTCCTAATTTTATGATAGAATTTGTACAGAGGATAGAGAAGTGACATCATCTTTCAATTTATAAGTTGTATGGGCCCATATGAAATAGAAAATGATGTACCTTTTAAATAAAAATTTTAAAGTTAATTTGATGTGTATGGATTTTATGGGAATCAAATTTTGGTTCATGAGGTGTTATGGTTCCTCAAGGATCCGAACATGGCGGACCGTTGGTTAAATCATGTAAAATAATAACTGTTAAATGAAAGTAAATGGAAAATAGAGACTTGACCTACACCCAGATTTTGAGTAGGTGAGAGGTAGTGTTTCTATTTGTGTTGTGGTTGTTCTTTATACATTCATGGATTTGGGATTAGGTTGTGTGTTATGACTTATTTTTAGGAGGGTTTTGACCAGTCCTACACTTTTGAGATGCGACTTTGATATCATTCATTTCTGAGGTGAGTGTTTGGCATTGTAGAGGCATGTCACCATGGAGACCTCCAATGGCATGCCAATAGGGTGGCGAAGACCATGCTTTTAAGGTGGTGGACCATGAGATACTAGTGTATCCTCTTTTTTTTCTTATTGTGGTACAATAGACTATTTCAGACATAGGTTCTAAGGCATAGTTCCACGAGCGGTTATTTTGCTATATACAGACATTTCAATGAGCACCATAGCCTACCATGACTATGGCCGAGCTGACATGGGTGTTCTAGAAGCAACATTCTTTCACGTTTTTGGGGGATAATGGTCCACAAGCTTCTGAGTTGGGGATTGAGACCACACTAGCTATCATTGAGCATCTGGAGACACCTCCTGAGAGGAGGGTCAAGATCACCCCTTATATGTTACATAGAGTAGTAATGTACTGGTGGGAAGTTCTGAACCAGACTAAAAGGCTACAAGATATGGGTTGGACTTATTTCTAGACCTACATCTTTGACTACTTTTTCCCCAAAACACTATGGGTAGAGTGATCTAGTGAGTTCATGCATCTAGAGCAGGGCACCATGACGGTTATAGAGTACTCAACATACTTTACATAGTTTCATTGTTTTTCACTGATGTACCTTACTGATGAGATGTCGAGAGAGAGATTCTTTGAGGAAGGACTCTAAAAAACTATCAAATCCCAGGTCAACGTGTTCAGGTTGACCTCTATCACTAATATTGTGAATCAGGCACTAATAATAGAGTGGTGCCCGAGGGAATTTGAGGATATAGATTAGGGAAATATTTCTTCTCAACCTAGTGGTTCTACATCTTCATGAAGGAAGCACTGTTTTTATTTTTTCCATGAGATAATCATCAGTTAGGCTATGAGTGCTAATAGATCGTTGTTGTCTCACTAGTGTGGTAGGAGAGGACACATGCTGAATCAGCATGACTGCAACCCAGTCGAGTGCCGAGCATATGGAGGGATGGGCTACATGCAATGACTTTGCAGGACCTTACCTCCAGTTTTGAGTGGGAGGGGGTCAGCTCTGATGTTAGGTTCAGGAGTAGGTTTCCAAGATCTGTGTCAAGCAGGTAGCTAGAGCAATGTAGGCCAATCAAGATGCAAAAATAGTTGTCTTTACTAAGGTATCCATACACCAATTACTCCTATTGATCGAAGGGGACCTACTCTGAGCAGTGAGGTTGTTCTACAATGTCGTGGTATATGTCAATTATATTATGGACAATCTACCCTTGGGGAGCAAGGTTTCATACTGTCTCTAGTGAGAGGAATGATCTTAATAGCCTCTACTATTGCATCTTCTCTTTTTGATACAGGTGTATCTCATAGTTTTATATCTGTACCTATGGTGAAAATCCTTGGGCTTGTTGTGTGGTATTTTGAAAGAGTTTTAATGTTATAAATACTATTGAGAATCAAAATGGATGACGTGCTCTAGTGCAGTGAGTACCCTGCTGAGGTTAGTGGGTGTCACTTAATTTGAGATATTTATGTCTTTGAGATGTTAGGGTTTGACATCATTCTTGGGATGGACTGTTTAGTATATTATCGATCTTACATTGTCTACTATCAACTAAGGGTAACTTTCACATCACTAGAGGATGCAGTGTTTACTCACAAGGGTGAATGGGGTGTCCAGGTGAGTTGATATGGACTAGATCATCATGAGTTGGGCAAAATGAAAACCTAGATTGCTATTTTGTATTTTGGATGACCACAGAGTGAGTCAGGTAGACATTCATCTAATGGTGGATTGTTTCAGGGACATGATCCCAGATGAATTTTCTAGTTTACCTCTCGAGAGATAGGTTGAGTTCTCCATTGAACTAGTGTTATGAGCTGCACCAGTATCCATTTCTACTTACTAGGTGGATACAATGTAGTTTTAAGAAATTAAGTGGAAGCTAGAGTATTTGGAGGCAAAGGGGTTTATCTGACCTAATACTTCTCTATGGGTTTTTCCAGTTCTTTTTTCAAAACAAATGTGGATATAACTCTTAGGATATTTGGGGATTATCATAATTTGAATCAGTTAATGGTTAGAAACTGATATCCCTTTCCAAAAATAGATGAAATGTTTGATAAGATTATACGATCCCAAGTATTCTTGAAAATTGAACTAAGATTAGGATATCACCAGGTACATATTTGACCCACATACATACCTTGTACAACCTTTCATAGTAGGTATGGTCTATATGAATATCTGGTTATGCCATTCATACTCACAAACACGATAGTAGTTTTCATGGGGCTGATGAACCAAGTGTTCCATCCTTAATTGTGACACATCAAGTATTGGGCTGGGAGTAGTGCTGATATAGGGGATATAGTTTTAGCATATGAGTTTGAGTTTATAAGGCCACATGAGATGAATTACCATATGCATGATCTTGATCTAGATGCAGTTGTTCATTTTTTTCGCTATTGGAGACATTATTTATTGGGAGATCATTTTTTGGTGTATACAGACTACAAAATCCTGAAGTATATATTTACAGAGTAATATTTGAATATGAGGCAAAAATGATGGGTGGAGTACCTACCGTCTTTTGACTTCAAGGATGAATACATGACTGGTAAAGTTAATGTAATGTTTGATGCACTGAGCATGTGGACTCAGATACAGACAGTGCAGCAGGAAAGTAGCGAGTGGAAACTTATGGAATTATTCTATAAGATCTATATGGAGGTGCACAAAAGTTTGGGATAGACATATCTAACATTAATCATTGTGACCTATACCCTATTGGATAAAGTAAGGATGAGGCAGTTATCGAATTCAGAGCGTCTAGTCCTATGGGACAGTGTAGAAGGTGAGGACCCTCCTCCTGGTTGGACCATAGGTCTTGATGAGATCTTACATATGAATGGATGTGTGTTGGGTTCCAGTGGATATACATGGGGATATGATGTGGGAGTTTCCTGCTTAATCTTGGGCACTACATCCCGGATTCAGTAAGATGTACCGTGAGTTGGATCATCAATACTAATAGCCATGTAAGAAAAATGAGGTAGCTAGTTTTGATACGAGGTGTTACACCTGTCAGCATGTGAAGAAGGAACATCAATGACCATCCATGATTTAATAGTAGTTACTTATTCTAAAGTGGAAATGAGATGATTTCATAATGGATTTCATGACTGGTTTACTAAGGTCGCCTTGAAGTAATGATGTTGTGTTGGTTGTTGTTGACGGGATCAAAAAGGTTGATCATTTATTGCCGATCAAGGATACCATCGATGTTATTGTTCTTGGAAGGTTGTATATCCATGAGAAAAAACAACTTCCCAGGTTCTCATGTACAATCATTTCAAATAGGGATTCCAACTTTACATCTCGTTTCTTATAGAGATTTCAGAGGGAACTGGGTACATAGGTGCTTTTGAGCACAGTCCACCACCCTCAGACTGATGGCCAATCAAAGTGTGTGATACAAGTACTAGAGAACATGCTGATTGAATGTGTCCAATATTTTGGGGGATCAGGGGAGAGACACATTCAACTAGATGAGTTCTCCTATAATAACAATTATCAGGCAACGATACAGATGTCTTCTTACGTGGCTTTGTATGGTAGGCTCTACAAATCACCCTTGTGATGGCTAGAGGCTGGTGAGGTAGCTTTACTGGGACCTTGTCTCATGAAAGAGAATTCTGAGTAGATCTAGTTGATTTAGAAGCAGATGGCTACTGCAGAATATTGATAGAAATATTATGTTGATCACCGTATAAGACCTCTAGAGTTTGTGGCCAAGGATTAGGTCTTTTTATGTGTTTCATAAAGCTTGGGACATAGAAGGATCATGATATAGGGTAAGATTTCACCACTATATGTTGGTCCATTCGAGATTCTTGAGAGATTCAGATAAGTATACTATTAGTTTTAGTTACCTTAGATGTATTGATCCATGCATGAAATCTTCTACGTATCACAACTAGGCCATTATAATTCAGACTCATCACATGATTTTCAACCCAAGGAGGTTGATCTACAATTTGATGCATCCATCAAGGAGCATCTAATTTGTATTTTTGATAGGACCATGAGGGTTATAAAAGGTTAGTCTATTCCTATAGTATAGGTTCTATGGAAGCAAGATAGTTCACAAGATGATACTTAGGAGCGGGAGGCTGACATACGTGCTCAGTGAGAGGAGTTTTTTCAAATGGGCCTTGACTACCCATGAGAGGGAAATTAGGTGAATAAATGCATTAAGGGGGTAAGATTGTAAGATCCTAGGTTTTTCATGAGGTATGAATCATTTAAAATTTTTTTGGCATAGACCCTAAGCTGGGCCATGGGCTAGTTGGGATGTTTTTGGGAAATAATTGGCAAGAAGGTTGTTTACCGGTTGCTGGCCAATTACACGATGTGTAATTTGATTACACACTGTGTAATCCAATTTAATAACATTTAATGGTTTGTCTAGGAACATTCACGATGTGTAAGGGTTTTACCCCATTAAAGGAAAACCGATCATTACACACCATATAAGGAAATTACTTGTCATTTAATTGTCTGACTATGTTTATTAAAAATAGTTGTAGGGACCTATATTTTTTGGATAGAAGCCTTTTTTCACTCTTTTGAAGCCTAAAAACATTCTTATCTAGATTTTCAGATCTATCACCCATTTGGATTCCATTTCATTCCCTTCAATTTTTGTTGGAACCACGATGGTAAGATATTGATTTCTTTTTAGCCATTATTGATTATTCATAACAATAGTTGCATTGTTTGGATTTAGGCTTTTATGCCCTAATTTCTTGTTCTTAATTTGTTCTTTAAATTTATTCCCAACCCGGATGAATTAGGACTTGATACTAGATAAGAACTCCACTAATGTGATAAGGTAGGTGGTTTATACTTTTCTTTCGGTTTTTGATTCTTTATAGAGCTATTGACCTTTTTTCTGCCCGCTGGACTTTTTAGCACGAGCCTGATTTTAAAGTGTTAATCTAAAATAGATGAGGTAAGTCCTATTTGGGACTCCCTTAGGTTCTTTGAGATATGTTTTTGGTAGCTGACCCAACCCAAGGACACCCATGGGGTGCACCATTCCTTTACTTTGGTTTTTACCATTGATGAACTACCCATGGGGTGTGACCTCGAGTTTTCCTAGTTTAATGAAGCCCGGTTGTACTTAAATGAGCCGAAATTACATACATAGGAGATATCTTTCCTCCTTACCTTGTGTTATTATAATATTCCATGCCTAAATTGATTAAAAACATAAATGGAACTTTTCAAATGTGTGGGTATACTCGTTGTCTATTTTTAGATTTCTTAAATAGATTTGTTGGTAATTGTGATTAATGGGTTGGAATACCCATTTGATGTGTTATATGGAAATTGGTGATAAGTGGGTGGGTATATCCATGTGACATGATTAAATGAAAGTGGAGTACATGAGTTAGTATACTCATGAGATTTAATGGTTTATATGAGTGGGTATACTCATTGATTTGTTTTGAATGTAATTGTTTATATGAGTGGGTAGTCTCGTATGGTTTGAAATTGTTAAAGGCATTGAATGAATGATGATTTACATTGATTCCATGAATAGATCTCCATGGATCTGGAATGCGGTAGTTGACACCTTGGCTGATTATGAACCTTTGGTATTTATTCCATGAGATGCCTTAGGCTTTTCTACCCCTTGGATCTAGCTATCTTGGACTCACATAGGACATGTTGGTACACATGCTCATAGGATTAAAACAGTGCCTATTCCAAGTTTCCATCGAGATTATCTTGAGATTGGAAGAGGATTCCTTGGTCTTCAGCACCATAGATTCGGCCCTTCGTGATCTACACTTCATTATATGGCATGACTATGGGATATATGATTGTGGTTGTACGACAAGGCTGTGGGGTTTTTATATAGTTTTCTTTATACGGTAGGGATGTGTGGACATGATATGGATGGTTATGTGGAAAGTTTGTGTAGTTTGTTTATATTTCTTGTAGATTCCTTGTTCGGAGCCGAAAATTGTTGCAGGGAGCCACAAGAGGCTGTTTCGTATTACTTGTTTACAGTAGTTATATTCCTTGGGCTTTCACAATTACATTACTACTTATTTTCACATGTTTATCATATTTCAAAGTGCTTCTTATACCTGTATATATATTTAGGTGGAAACCTATTGGGATGTTTATCTCGCATCCTATTTGGGCCTCCTTGGTCACCCAAAATGATTTTATAGTTATAGGTGATAGTAGGGGAAAGCTCCCTAAAACTATTTGTTGATCATTGTTTTAGAACATGGGAGCATATGACTAAGATGAGTCTTTCGATGCTACGAGGGAACTTTTTGGTCAATTTGGATTTTAGATACTTGTATTTTATTATATTTCTATATACCTATTTTAGTTATTTTCTAGAAACATGTATCATCTGCATCATGGTATATGAGACACTTCTGGCTTGTTACATATTCTTGTCTTGCTTGTCTATTTTCTCTATTGTCTGCTTATTGCATCTGCTTCCATTGTTTAATGTGATTGACTTCCATTGTGATAAATTATGTTAATGGGGGTATAGTCTCCCAAATAACTCACCTAGTCCCTAACTTCTAGTCATAAGCCTCTGGAATTTGGAAATATGTGCTTGAGGCCATGTAGCCAACCGGGCTTGGGGCACAGTTGAATGACATGCGAGTTTGGGATGTTCCATTTGTACAATGATTTAATGATTTTATTTCAAAATTAATTGATGTCATCTGAAGAAATAATATAATGTTGTGCATGTATATACAATATCACATCTAGGTGTAAATAACATTCCTTAATGTAAAAAATAAATTCCTTTGGGTGATAATTCTTGTAGTGTGATACAATCCATAAACTAATAAAAAATACTATCGGTGAGAAAATTCATAAAGTGAGAAAAAATTCTAGAGAGTGAAATCCAATTGTTTGAGAGGTTAGAGAGATAGTATTTCTTGGTTACTTTAATATCTTTAGAATCAATAATAAAATTTTATATGTCACTTTTAGGGTAAGATTCAGTCAAACTATGTTATCTAGCACTACAAAAAGTGTGGTCTTAGTTAAAGTTTTTTAGTGGCAGTTCTAAAAATCACTACTAAAAAAAATTATTAAATATATTTTAAATATAGGGGCGGTTTCAATGAAACCGCTGCTAATATTTTAAAAAAATAACTGACCCCACCCCCTACACTCGATGCCCTTACCCCCACGCCCCCTTGGTCGTGCCTCTCCCCGATGCTGGCGACTGCCCCTCCCCCTTGGGGGCACCTCTCCTCGACGTCGGCAATCACCTATCCCTCTCGGCCTCACCTCTCCCCAACAATGGTGACCACCCCCACCTCGATCATGTCTCTCCCAGGTGCTAGTGACTACCTCCCCCCCCTACCCCCCACGAATCCCTCAGCCCCACCTCTCCCTGACATTGATGACCACCCCTCCCCCTCGACCCTGCCCCTCCCCCAACATCGGTGACCACCCCTCTCCCTCAATCCCGTCTCTCCCCAATTCCAGCGACTTCCCCTCACTCTCGATCATGCCTCTCCCCATCGCCAATGATTCCCCCCCCCCCTCTACCCAACCTATCCCTGACACCGGCAACCACCCCTCCCCCTTGGTCGCACCTCTCCCCAATGTAGGTGACCGCCCCTCACCCACGACCGCACATCTCCTCGACACTAACCCCCTTATCTTTGACAACATACCTCTCCCGCCTTCCCCCAATTCCCCCCGACACCTGACCCATCATCCTCGATGGTGACAACCCCTTTTTGCACTCTCACATATGATCCTCGTGACCCCAACCCCACTTGCTACCTAATGATGACCCCACAATGACCCCCCTGCTCCTTGATGGAGATCCTCAATGGTGACCCCTCTCCCCCATTTCTCAGAGAGTGCAATCCCCAATCATAATGTGTAATTTTTTTAATATTGTATGATTGGTTTGATATGTCACTATTTAGTACATCATATTGTACAATAAAATGATAAATTTTATCACTTAGGAATTCTATACGCATAACTATCATTAATGCCTATTATAAATTAGGATCATGAATCATTTATATGATGAATGATTGTTTTTCTGTGGGGTTATAAATAGTCTGTAACTGCATGAATCATTTATCCCTCATGAATTCCTAGTGAGAAAGCCTTAGTGAGTTTTGGATAATGGTTTATTAGAGGATAGTAAACCATTTGTTTTTATTGATTATTCACTAAAGATTTAGTATGCTTCTTCCACACTGGCATGAGAATTTCAAAGTAATAACTTACTGAGTGTACATGTATGTTCACCATGATTTTAAATACTATATTTATAGTATTATAGAATAAATGAGGTGGCCAAGATTAACCAATTTAATTGATGTTTACATTTCATTGTACTTGTTTGATTAACAATTTATATCTTTATATCTGAATATACAGGTAGAAGAGTGGAAATCCAATACCTATGGATAAAAGTTGGATTACGTTACCTCAAAACGCACCTCGTTATGATAAGAGTTTGAAAAAAAATATTATGTAATTAAAAACTGTTCAGTGGATGGTAAAATAAAATGTGTATGTCCTGATTGAAAATTCAAGTGATGGTTAAATAGAAATGATGTATATGATCATTTTATATATAGGCAATTTTCTGCTCAATATGTATGTAGGATTTGGCATGGTAAATATATTGTTATGGAAATTCAAAACAAATATGATCCTATCAACGAAGCACAAAGTGACCCTCTAGAGGGAAATTTAGTTTGAAATTTGATAAATGAAACATTTGTCTTTGCAGGATATAATGTCCCATATTTCAATAGATCAAAAAAACCTTCAATTGACCCTGATAATTTTAATCCTTACAATATGTTCAATGACCAAAAAAATGAGCTTTATGAATTATTTGAAGACATGCAACAATAACTGTATGAAGGGTGAGATAAGTATTTAGAGTTTTATTTTCTACTTATGTTGTATCATATAAACTGTCTCTGTGAGATTATTGACAAATAAATGTACATGAATTTAGAGTATCGCCATGATGCATTTAGTGAAGCTATGATCCTTGCATCATTCTATGAGATTAATAAAGTCATAAATAAACTTGGATTGTATTATATAAATATACATGAATTCCTTAATGATTGCATTCTTTACTAGGGAGAAGAGTCCGATAAAGGATAATTCATAAGATTTCATAAAAGTAGATGAAAGTCAAGGAACAACAATGAGAGTATATATCAATGCTACACCAAGAAGGAAAAAAATAAGAAAACTCCTTCAACTTTATTTCATTACTTTCCTCTGATATGATGCTTGAAAAAATTATTAATGGCATCTATGACTACATACGAAATGAAGTGACTTGATCAAGATCGTAATGATGGCTTGATGAGACATCCAAAAGATTCAATATCATAGAAATTTTTTGATTCATTATATCTATATTTTTCTTCAAATCTTAATAATTCACATTTGGGATTGGATTCTGATGGTTTTAACCCCTTTTGCACTTTAGTTACTAATTATAGTATTTGGCCAGTTATTTTGATCTCTTATAATCTACCTCCATAGATGTGTATGAATAAATATTATTTTTTTATTTCGATGATTATTTCTAGAAATAAAATGCCTAGAAATGGAATTTATGTATACCTTCAACCTCTAATCAAATAATTCCTAGGATTATTAGTTGATGGAATGTAAACATATGACCCTTCAATGAGAAAACTCATAAAAATACATGCTAATTTAATATAGACAATTACTAACATTCCTGGATTATGAAATTTATCTGATTGAAACACTCATACTAGTTTTTCTTTTCTAGTTTGTAATTTGTTTCATCAACTATTACATCATATAAGAAAATGATGTTTTATGTGTCATCATTAATTTCTTTTTTTCTTATCATAAATCTAGGTTTAACAAGACACAATTCAGTGAAGATATTAAACTGAGAAATCCACTAAAAGTGTTATTAGGTTCAGAAATCATGGGAAAATTAATGAGTGTCATTGAAGAATTTGGAAAATATAATCATTTTAAAGAAGGGGAAAAGGGTAAAAGGTACAATATTTGAAGCATATGGAACATGAAAATAATGGGTATATTTTTAAAAATTCCTTATTAGGAGTTTAATTTGATATTTTATAATCTTGACATAATTAATATTGAGAAAAAATTCTCTGGCAATGTAATTTTCAAAATTCATAATGAGAAAGGTAAATCAAAGGATCGCTTTAATGCTCATAAGAATTTGGATTTAATGAATTTAAACCGTGATTTTTGGGAAAATGAGAATGGAAAGTTTCCTTAGACTATTTTTAGAATGAAAAATCAAGAGAAAGGCGTATTCATTCAAACATTAAAGAATTTAAAAGTGGAAGATGGATATTCAAGCAATATATCAAGGTGCATTGACTAAAAAAATTGAATGTTACATGGATTGGAAAGTCACAACTCATGTATTTTGAAGGAACAACTATTTTCATTGGCATTTTGTAATATATTAACTGAAAAATAAACTATTGTACCTTTTTTAAAGAGCATTGTTGAAAAAATATAAATCCAATTGAGCTTGATAAACATCAAGAAAGAATTGTTTTAAAACTTGTTTATTTGTAGATGTTATTTCCCCCTTCATTATTCACTGTGGTGATTCATTTGATTGTTCATTTGGTTGAAGAATCTATAAATGGCAGACCAGAACATTATCAATTGATGTATCCAATTGAGAGGTACAATGATATTATTTTTATTTTCATTTGTGAATTTAATTATATTAAATTATTTCCAAAAAAAATTTATATGATTCTTATTTTTTTCATCAGGTACATCGGAAAATTTCAAATCATATATGATGAATAAATATCATCCAAAAGTCTCTATTGCTAAAAGTTACATATCAAAAGAGTGATTGACCTTGTATTCAAGGTATTTGGATGGGATTGAGGCCAGATTCAATCGTGTTTAAGGTTTTGATGATAACTCCACAAATTATCATTTTGAAAACGTGTTATCAATATTTCCAATTTTTGGATAACCAATTGAAAAGGGATCAAGGTAAACACTGAATGAATTAAATTTTCCATAATAACATAGATATATAATGCTCAATAATCTTATTACAGTACCATTTATTGAAGAATTGCAATGTCAAACAAATAACTGATTAAGGGGTAGATCTTGAAATGAGATGGAATTCAAAAAAGATGTTAATAAGGATATTTTCAAATGGATCACCCATCAGGTAACTATATACACATATTAATATTATTGACATGTAGTTATTTTGTCTATGTTAAAACTAAACCTTTATATATTTTTTCTAGATAATGAATGTTGAAAATCAAGCTGAAATATCAAATTCTTTTAAATTTTTTTTGGCTCTAGGTCCTCTAAGAAGGTCTAAGATATTCGATTCCTACAATATTCATGGCTTGATGTTTCATTCCATTTATCGGGAAGAAGAATTAAAAACTCAAAATAGTGGTGTATTTACATTTACAAATGTGGGATATTATGGAAATTTGGATGATATAATTTAATTAAACTATCATGGTTAGTTTTTGGCTGTCTTATTCAAATTAAAGTGGGTTAATATTGATATGGGTATAATGAATGATTCATTACATTTTAATTATATCAACTTCTCTCGATTTATCCATACCAATGATCATGTAGAGGATGACCCATTTATCTTGGCTTCCTAAGTTAAGATATTCTATTATGTGGATGATTAAATACATGAAGGTTAGAGTTTTATTTACACTTAAAGTAGAGATACTTATATGATATGAGTGATGAAGATCAATTGGTACTTTGTGACAGTGAACCTAATCAACCACAAAACATTGAATAATTTTTTACTGAAAATATGGAAACAATAGAACTTGCAAGAGAGGGTGTAAATGATGCACTCATCACAATGTAGGTTTATAATATTGAATATAATGAAGATGAAGATAATTGAAAGTATAAATTAGTAATGAAAATATATTACAATTTCTCATTGATAAGTGGTTCATACATATATAAATTGTTCTAATTTTTCTTTTTTCTTTTTGTAAAAAAATATTAGTTTTTAATTTTCTATACATTTAATATATCCGAACCAATTGTATTGCATGAATGATGAGAACAAATAAATTTCAAAATCGTAGCTGGTGATCTTCTCGGAGCACACCACAACTACCGTCGGCTTCAGTGGATCTGAGTGATTCAGTTGTACTTGAGACTACCAGCGAGCCAGCCATTCCCCAGATGTTTTTAGTATCCCACCATCCAATTCACCTCCAGCTATGGATCAGTTGGTCATCCCTTACTCTAGTGTATATCAATGAGTTAATATTACTAGTATGTATTTCATTGTAAAAAAACTATATATTTTATTAATTGTTTAATTATCATTTCAAATGGATAAAAATAACAATAGAATATATATAAATTTGAACATGAAAGATATATTAGAACTGAAGGAATTCAATATTATCATTACATTTGATGAGTTTGGGGTGCCTACTGATGATGATTCCATAATCTATGGGTAGATTATTAGGAAGATTATTTGAGATACACGGAGCATTCCCATTAATTATAAATATTAGAGGCATATTCCTATAGCTTGGAAAAATGAAGTTTTTTTATAATTAATTAAAGGTAATTAAATTTAATATTCCTTGATAACTAATTTACATGACATGAATTAAATTTTGTAATATACTTTTATAGTGTTATGTTTTTTATTTGTAGATGTTTTTTCATTTGGATGTCCCCGACTCTATTTCACGCCCACGCACAATGAAAAAATTAGGAATGAAATGGTGAGATTTTAAATGAATATTATGAAATGTGTTTAATGAAATATCTTTTAGAACATGATAGATGTATGAGAAAGTGTGTCAATAAATATCTTAATGTGAAATGGAATTCGTTTTTCAATATTAACATAGATGCATTTCATGAGGTAATTGCATATTTTAGAGTATCGTAATAACATAAACAATACAAAATTATAATTTTTATTAATATTTCTATTTTTTGTAGGAATTATTGAAAACAATACTGTGAATCATGAGAAATAATTCATTCTTCATATCAGTGTGTCTTAGTGTTTTTTTAGAAAAAGAATATTTTTTTTTTATTTTATTCATTATTATTTATATCATTTTATTATAAGTCATATTTTTTCTAACTTGTTTATATTTTTTATAATGGCTAATGAATGAGTTTACTCTGTTGGCCATACATAGATGTGGTTTAAAGTGCATAGGGAATCTGATGTTAGTTTTGTAAATGACCCTACCAAAGATGTTAGAGTAAGTATTTTTCATTATCATTTCATGTTATTTCATTACTATAAAAAATAATAATAAAAAATATATTATAAGAAAAAAATCCTTAAACCCAATTAAATGGGGCTTGATACATGTATAAAATGATGCCAATTTAGCACCGTTTGATATATATAGCCAAACCCAATTAATTGGGTTCAACGATTATTTGTTGTTATAATATATTTTTCAATATTATGTGTTTATAGTAATGAAATAACAATACATAGTAATAAAAAATTTATTAATTATATAATATTATGAAGATCAAATTTTTTAAAAAATAATTGTTATTATTTTTATATTAACAAGTTCAAATTCAAGAACTATGGGATGTGAACCCATAAAAATGTAGAGACCCAAAATCTTGATGTACATGGACATTACATTACTTTTTTGGAATACTTAATACATAAAAAAACAGACACACAAGGATCGTAATTGTTTAGTGTGTTTGGAAACTCGTAATATAATCTTCTAATCATGGTGAAAGATCTTCAACATCTCCCATAATGATCTTCCCCTTTTTTTCTTACCAAAAACCTTTATTTATATCCTAGGGAAAATAAAATATATAAAGGATGACCTCAAATGCTCAAAAAGGGTAAGCATGGATAAAATAAAACAAATCATATACATTTGAACATAAAAACATGAACATAATGTTTAAAAATCAAAATCTTGTGCAATGACATAAAACATGGAAGTACATAAGTCATAGATCACAAAGTAACATTAATCATGACAAACTAGATTGGTAATAAAACATGTAATTGTGGCATCCATAAACACATGTAATGATTTCCATAGCAGCCAAGTCATTGCTGCCAATACCATCTTAGTGGACAATGTCCCTTACTGAACCGGGTTTACTTGCCATTCCAGCCCTATATTACTGAACTGGGTTTACTTACCATTCCATCCATGTCTATCTCATGAGATATAAATCTTTACCCAATGCATTGGAGGGAGATATAGGTCCCACCCATCTCATAATGAAATCATTATTTCGTGTGGCACAACATAAACATAAATCATTCCTCATAACCCAAAGAATAAAATGGGTCTCATAAACATCATCCCATCATAATATAATCCATATAAAACAAATGGATATCATTTCATCATAAGAAAAGTGAAACCATGTAAATCATAGAGACATTATACTTGTAACATACTCATATGAAGTAATGTCATCTTAGATGAAAAAATGGTATTGATAAAACACTTGAAATGAATTCTTGAGGAAAATATCATTTCTTATTCAAAATAAATTGCTTTTCACAAAACATCATGAAATTTTAAACGAAAGATATTTTCTTTTTGAAAATAGTCATGAAATATTTTGGAGGATTCTTCATGAAAATAAGGCTTCATAAAACCGTAAAAATCTTTTCATTCCGTATAAGTTAAAAAAACATTCTCCTCGTACTTTTGTCGGAAAAGTCAAAAAGTACCTCATAACTTAAACAAAAAAATATTCCTTACATAACATGTAGTAAAAGAAAAAATTGGTAAAAAAAGACATAAAACATACATAAAAACAATTTTAGAAAACATGGAACTGGATGATAACAATAACCCCAGCAAATACATAGGAATAAACAATCTCGGATAAGAATGAGATTGGAAATGTTATCCCTTACCTTAGGTCTGATATGCTTCATACGTATCCGAACCTCCTGCATAATGATTTAAATAATGAAATTTACTTTTTAAAGAATCATATTCATTGTTATGATATCAAATATGGTTCACTTATGACTTTATATTTCCCGTTCTTTTGTAAATCCCATGTTAAAGCAATGTTTTGGGTAAAATCATCTTATTTATCGTACGTGTTTGGACTTGTTGTTCTTGATGTTATTATTACTTATATCATGATTTACATACGTCTATAATGTAAATCATGATTTATATATCATATATATTCATTATATATCCATAATATACATGTATTAATAATAGTACATAACATATTGAGGTAAGAAATGAAATGCATCGTTCATGGAGACGGTAAGCCGTACGTACGCATGAACAGTACATTCATTTATATTAATTATTTTAATGGAATAGATATATTATAATTCCATTAAAATGTCATATATAATATCATTAACTCCATCCTTTATAAATCCCACATAAAGCATTAACGAATCACATCACTTTGAGGGGGCGGTAGTCCACACTTACTCAAATGAGATCATTGTATTTACACACTATGGAAAACATAATGAAGTGATATAATTGGGAAGTAAATAAGACTACGGAAATCATAAACATAATATATATCATATAAAAATATAGTGCCATCATAATGGCCACCATGAGAGGCGGTAGTAGAAAATCGAACAATCATCGTTTTGTGAGGCGTTAGTATTCCATCACTGAAACATTATGTTCTTCATCCATTAGATGGATGTGTGTGTAAGTGTTGTTCAAATAATTCTCATAACAACGTCCTAGTATATTTAAGATACTGTTTTTGTTACAAAAGAAATGATTAAAAAGAGTTTAGGGGTTGGAGAAGTAGAATAAAAGAAAACAACTTAAGAGAAACTATTACCTTTAATTTGGGTAACTTCCTTTGGTTTGAACCAAAAGGACATCTTGAAGTGCCTTATGCATAATGTAAGCCTTCTACGGGGAGGATATGGATATAGGGAGCTTATTTGGGAAGAGTTTGGACGAGACAAAAGGTTTGAGAGGTGTGAGGAATTGCATAGAAGTGGTCTCCCTTTATAAGGGGGAGGAGGGGCTCTTTTGGAAAGTGTGGAAATATTATTTTATTATAAACTTATCTTCGGTTTCAAAAGGTCCCAAAATAATTAAAAATGAAGATAAGATGACTCGTGGTAGAAATAAAATCATCCCATCAGAATTGGACAAGTTTTGGATAATATTTTAATCATTAAAATCATATTTATTTAAATTATTTATTAATGAGGTAAATACTGCATCATTATTGTGTCATAAATAATTTAATTTATTTGATGTCTAAAAATTATAAAAAAATACCAACAAGTAGGAAATATTTTTATATTTCCAATGAATATTTATAGTGGAAATGATAATTTATATATCCCTTTATAAAAATTAATTACAAAAGTATTTTTGTTAATGCCAATTTTGGCTTTACATTAAATTAATTAATCTAATGTGATATTGTCTTTCATAAGTGGCTCCATGGGGTCCCAAAACCGACCCAAGGATGCCCATGGTCTGCCATAACTCATCCAATAAGGTTTGTACAACTGTTAAGTTAATTTTGAATTATTATAATATTCTTTTAACCTTGAATTACACTTTTTACTTTTAACTGTCGTAAATAAAAGTAAAAAAGTTACTATTCACCAAAAAATTATTTTTATCTAATTGAACCACATTTTACTCCTTGATATTAACAGTGTCTCTCAGATTTTCGAAATTCAACTCACAAAAGCGGTAAAATTATATTTTATGAACAATTGCAAAAGCTCCTAGGAATTGGTAAAAGATGGTGAAAAGTTCTATACAATTTTTATAAATCTAAAATTATTATAAAATGATTCCAAATAATTTCATTGAACGTATATAAGTATTATGTATCTATTTTTACTTAAAAAGATATAAATCAAATAAATTATTATTTAAATAAAAAGTCGGTTTTAACCAAAAAAATTAGTGTTTTCACTATTCATCAAAAATTGAAGTTGTTCAGAAAAATACCAAAAATTCTGCCGAAGATATATTTGATATTAAAAATTCAAAAATGATGTCCATTTTGGAAAATTCAAAACATATAAGTGGCATTAATTAATTTTAAAATGAATTCCCGTTATCAAAACAAATAGCGTGGTTTTAAGAAACAATAATTATCAAAAGATCGGCATTTGTTTATGTTCAATTTCAATGTATAATTAATTCCAAGGATAAAAATTGGATTAAATGGTAAAAATATATTCTAATTACACTTTAAAACCAATTAAAAAGATAATCTAACCATATAAATTATTGCGATGAAAAAAGTTGTTTTTATTTAAAATATAGCGTGTTTTTAAAATTCATCAAAATATGAATGCTATCATAATAATATGAAAAATTCATCCAAATTAAATTTTTATATCCTTATTCCAAGGAATAATTTTATTATGTCAAATAGAACTTATAAACATGTCAAAATTAGATTTAATGTAGGTGCGCCATCAAAAGGTGTCAAAACTGCATTTTTTTAAAAATACTTATTTTACCTGAAAATTTTATTTTATTCTCATACCATGTTCTAGAATATATGTAAGATGGATAATAATGTTATAAAATTCAAAATTTAGTTAATAATATTAATAATGGCTAGTCCATAATAATATTATAACAATATATCGTAGTTTAGTGAAACCCGGTATTGCGTACTGCACACGCTATCGAGGAAGGTCGCAATTGTGTGTAATGCAAGCCAAGTCAGGGTGGCATGTAGTGCCAGACTCCTTTGTTGTTGCGTATAACAAAATACAACCATATTTCATTTATACATTAAACAAAGTCTATATTTAATGTTGCGTAGAATAATTTCTACAAAATGAACTTGAAATTGTGTGTAACACGAGCCAAAAATACTGTTGCATATACTGCAAGCTAATAAAGTGTTGCGTATAGTGCAAGATAATCTTGGTGTAGCGTACAACACAAGACATCAATTAAAAATAATAATTCTAATAAAATCTCGGGTTGTTAGACAAAATCATCATCATTTTCCCATAACGATGAAGTTCCAATTGTTTTAGGGAAGGAGAATCCCAGACATGTATAAGGGATGGGTTCTGGACCTACTCCATCAGCTGTCTTTGGTAGGGAGTCAGCATCAGTTACTACTACATCTAGTGGGGTTTCAAGTAGCGCTATTGATAGGGAATCACAAATATAATTTTCAAGGTTGGAAGGAAATGTGAGAGAACATGACTCTTTTAGGAAAACATAGGATCAATGGTGAGAGAAAATGGAAAATGATTTAGTTTTTATATTTCAATGGATTACTAGAACGATACCCAAGGAAATTTCTAGCCTTATAGCTTATCCTATCAAGGTAAATTCTAAATTTCATAGCTCATTCACGCATTTTCAAATACCACATAAAACTTCCTTAAATAAAACAATAATGGAACTTTTATATTGAAAACATGCACTTCGAGTCACACCGAAAACATCTTGCACCGGATTGACGTGTGTTTGATTCCTACAAATAAAAAATAAATTATATATTGTTATCCTTATGTTTGAAAATAATTCAAGCTCATTTTCTCAGTTTTGACACATTTAATAGTTTGTAATGGTACCAAAGCCGTTTAAATCATTTGTGTGTGGGGGGAGAGGGTCAAAATAGGATTTAGATTCCATATCAACATAAAATCAGAGGAAAATGAATGTGGATTGATTTTTGAAATATAGGAATATATGACACATCATTTCGAGTTATAGTTTACCTGAGATGCATGGAAATGTATTTTTATTGTTTTAAAAATCTAAAACATGTGTGTAATGGTTCAAACCATATAAAACGATATCATATTGACATAAAATCATGAGAAACCCACCATTGAATTATTTCTGACATGTACTCATATAAAAAATATCAATTAGACTTGTGGTGCAGTCAAAATGCCTCAGTAAATAGTTTTTAAAGGTACTAAATCCTTTAAAAACGCATGATAGGGGGTCAAAATTAGAAAAATGATGTTGGATTTCCATGAATTTAGAGGAAAATAACCATGGATATTTTTTGAAATGTAGGAACCAACAACATGTTATTCCATGTTATAGTTTTCTAGGGATTTTTGTAAATGCATTTTTAGTGTTTTAAACTACAAAAACAAGTGTATAATACTCCAAACCAAAGAAAACAACCTCATATTGACTTGAAATCATAAGAAAACCACCATTTAATTATTTTTGACACGTAATAATAGACAAAAAATAATTACGATGTGCGGTGTGGTTGGAATGACTTTGTAAATAAATTTTAAAAGCATCAAAGCCTTTAAAAAAGTGTGTCGGGGTGTCACAGCTAGGAAAATTTCATCGTATTTCCATAAAACCAGATAAGAATAAAATTGTTTATTGATTTTTGTAATGTAGGACTCGACGATATGTCATTATGTGTTGCAAAATTTTTGGAATGTTCATAAGTGGGTTTTTAGTGTTTTAAACCACATAAACATGCATGTAACAATCAAAACAATAGAAAAAGACCTCAGATTGACATGAAGTCATGAAAAACCATTATTTAGTTACTTCAGATGTGAATTCAAAGATAACACATCAATCTGATATGCAGTGTGGTCGGAATAGATGGTAAACTATTTTTAAAGGTCCGAAAGCCTTTAAAAATGAGTGTCAGAGGGTCAAAACCAGGAAAACATTGTCAGATTCCCATGAAATTATATAAAAATGACTATAAATTAATTTTTGAAATGTAGGAACTGATAAAATGTCATTATGATTTTTGGTTTTCCTGGGATGCCTATAAACACATTTTTACTGTTTTAAATGAGTAAAAGAAGAATAAAATGGTGGAAACCATAGAAAAATAACTCATATTGATGTAAAATCATTCTAAATTAACTATTGAGTTATTTTTGACATTTACGAAAATACAACACATCAATCTAACATGTGGTGTGGTCAGAATAACTTGGTAAATGATTTTTAAATATATTGATGCCTTTAAAAACATGTATATGCTGGTCAAAACCAGAAAACATCAGTATATTTCTATGAAATAAAAGTAAAACAACCATAGATTTATATTTCAAATGTTGGAACCAACAGAACATCATTCTAAGTTATTATTTTCCCAGGATTCCCGTAAATGTGTTTTTTGTGTTTTAAAACACTCAAATATGTGTGTAACATTAAAAAAAAGAGAAAATGACCTCATATTAATGTGAAATTAGGGTAAATATACCAATTCGTTATTTTTGACATGTACTCACAAACAACACATCAATATGATGTGCGATGTAGTTGGAATGGCTCAGTAAACTATTTTTAAAGTTAACAAAGCCTTTAAAAACATATGGTGGGGGTTCAAAACCAGGACAAAATCACTTGATTGCCATGAAATCATAATTTAATAACCATAGGTGGATTTTTTAAATCTATTTATAGATGAGATGCCATTTTGAGTTACGGTTTTATTAGGATTCCCATAAATTCATTTTTAATATTTTAAAACACTAAAACATGCAACAGTCAAAGCCATAGAAAAAAACAACATATTTATGTCAAATCATGGGACAACCACTATTGTTTTATTTTTTAAGTGTATGCGTAATGTCAATATGATATGAAGTGTGGTCAAAATGGCTTGGTAAATAGTTTTTAAAGGTACTGAAGCCTTTAAAAACATGTTTCGGGGGGTCAAAACCAGGAAAATGTTGTCATATTTTCATGAAATCATAGAAAAATTACCATATTTTTTTTTGAAATGTAGGAACGGACATAACATCGTTTTAAGTTACATTTTTATTGGGATTTCTTTAAATGGATTTTTAGTGTTTTAAAACACATAAATTTGCATGTAACGGAAAAAACCATAGAAAATTAATCCATATTGACATGAAATCATGGGAAAACCACGGTTGAGTTATTTTTTATGTATACACATTGACAACATGTCAAGCCGACAAGTGGTGTTGTCAGAATGGCTTAATAAATAGTTTTTTAAAGGTATCGAAGCCTTTAAAAACATGTGATGGAGGGTCAAAACTAGGAAAATTCATCGAATTGCCATGAAATTAAAGTAAAACAACTATATATTTATTTTTGAAATGTAAGAACTAACGACACATCATTTCACGTTGCAGTTTTTCTAGGATAGCTATAAACACATTTTTAGTGTTTTTAAACACTAAAACATGCATGTAATGGTCAAAACCAAAACAAAGACCTCAAATTGACATGAAAACATGGTATATCTATTAGTTAGTTATTTTTTATGTTTACACATAGAAAAAACATCAATATAACATGTAATATGATTATAATGGATCGGTAAATAGTTTTTCAAGGTATTGAAGCCTTTAAAAACATGCATCAGGGGGTCAAAACCAAGAAAACATCATCTAATTTCTATGAAATCGTAGTAAAATGAAAAAATATTTATTTTTTAAATTTAATAATTGATGAGACATTATTTTTACATACAGTTTTCCGGTGATTTCTATAAAATGTTTTACTGTTTTAAAAAACTAAAATACGTGTGTAACAGTCAAACCCATAGAAAAAGACTACAGATTGATGTGAAATCATGGTAAAACCACCGTTAAGTTATTTTGTACATGTAATTGTAGAAAACATGTATATCTGGTGTGTTTTATGGTCAAAATGGAATGATAAATAGTATTTAAATGTATCGAAGCCTTTAAAAATGTGTATTGGGGGGTCAAAACTAGGTAAACATCATTAGATTAAAATAAAATCCGAGGAAAATAACCGTATATTTATTTTTGAAATTTAGGAATCGAAGTAATGTCATTTAAAGTTTAGTTTTTCATAGGATGCCCGTAAATAGGTTTTTAGTGTTTTAAAACACATAAACGTGTAGGTAACAATCAAAACCATAGAAAACAACCTCAAATTGAATTGAAATCAAGGGAAAACACAATTGTGTTATTTTTTATTTTTAACTATAGAAAACACATCAATTTGAGATGCAGTATGGTCACAATGGTTTAGTAAACAGTTCTTAAAGGTATTGAAGCCTTTAAAAGCTTGCATCGGGGGGTTAAGACTTGGAAAACATCATCAGATTGCAATGAAATTAGAGGATAATGACTATATAATGTTTTTTGAAATGTATGAATTAACAACACATCATTCAGATTTATAGTTTTCCTAGGATTCCCAAAAACACATTTTTAGTGTTTTAAAACACTAAAACATGTGCGTAATTGTAAAACCCATAGAAAAAACACTTATATTGACATTAAACCATGAAAAACAACCATTGATTTAGTTTTTAAATATAGTATATTCTTTTATATAAAATTCATTACAAAATATTAAGTAAAATTTAAGCACATTGCAGATCTATTAAGAAATCTATTATAATTTTATATACTTATCCATTTTTAGTTTCAAGTGTTGAATCATGTTTTAAATTGGAAAATTTATGTTTTAAAAGTGTTTTTGATGGTATATTATTTGTTTTATGTTAAAATTTCTTCTATTTGATTAACAAAATAACAAATTTTAGGTGCAACATTATAAATATATTCCATTTCTTTTCACTTTTTGCATTTCATTTCTTAAATGTTATGGTTTTTGTTGTAGGTGATAGATGTTAACCAAAGGAAAGAGGTTGAACATTCGATTCAAGACATTATTTATAAGGTAGTGGTGATGGTTCTTAGTTTCTTTGGTATGTTTAAATTTTATCGGTGATTCTATTGTAATTCTGACTTATTATGTTTAGTTTTAATTTCGGTTTTTTTATTACAATTGATGAGATTATGTGGTATGTTTCAATTGATGAGATTATGTGGAGGTATAAGGATGAAACATAGGTTATGGGGTTGAAATATATTAGGAATGGGTTATTGTTGGACATATTTTATATGTATATATTGATAATTGAGGTATGGGTTGATTGAGGTAATCGGTTGACTAAGGTTATGATGAATATTAATTTATATGTATATAACTATGGATGTATCTTGTATGATGTATGTATTATGGGTTTATTGTGCATTTCTGTTTTAGTTTATTACATGTCCAAGTTTTCATATTTATATTTTTTTATTAAATTTTTTTAAAAATTATATTTTTTTAAAAAAATATTGAGATGTGATTTTTAAGATCCACTGTTAAAAAAATGAAATTGAATCATAATTAATAGTGGTTAATATTAACTTCCAATAAACCTAACATCCACTGAAATATTTAACAGTTGTTAGGTTCGTCTTATCTATTTTATTTTAATGTTTCTTTTTAAAAAATCACCATTAAATAAAATGAAAAGCATTGCTAAATTATAAAAAAAATCACATAAAAAGCCAGCTCTAAATGAATCAATCTACTTTGAAATGACTAGAGAACATGAAATACATGGTGATTTTAGTAACCTCCTCTAAATAAATAGTAAAAGGTTTAAACTACTTCCACTAGAAGAAAAACCCACAACAAAGAACGGTATTTTTGGTAGTATGGAGTCTTTTTTTAATGGTTTTTGTAATGCCTTCACCTGAAATGTCTGGTTTGAACAGGAGTGCTACAAGACCTCATGTATGCCTCCCCGCACACAAGAGGTTTCTGACTAGCAGTGAGGGTCTAAGTCCCTTAGTGGGGAGACTATAGCCATAGTATCATGTCTTAATACAAATAATACATAATAAACAATATAATAGCAATTAGAGTAATTATGTCTAACCTTAAAGATGAGACACATTTCATACAATAATAAATAGGCTTCTAAAGTGGAAATCCAAACTAGGGTAATAATAGGCAGATAAATAAATAAATAAAACATCAGGGTCCTCCAGAGTCCATCTCGATATACTACCATCTCCATTCTCATTTGCTCATCCATCAGCCACTGGTCCCTTTTCCTTATCCAAATCCCTAAACATAAAGTCTGAATGTGCATCGATATTTTTATGCAAGTTGTAAGTAATAAAACTCAGTAGGACATCACTAATTCATCCTTAACAAGTGTGAGCATGTTTAACTGGTGTATTAGGTTATAATAATTAATGAAAAAGAAATCATAAAATCTAAAATCACATAACGAGTGGTTGTGCATTAACCTAGCTACTATAACCCCGACTATACTTGCTTCAACTCCATGTTGAATGTAAAGTCAATATATCGAAAGTAATCAAGATATGGCCCTAAGACTAGTGAGCATACTTCTTGGAATTGTGTGTACGTACTACTCGACATCCACTAAGCTCGAACATTAGTCTTCTGATCCCACATCTCTTCTTGGATCTATCCAGACTGCCAAAGGATCTAGAAAAGTGGCACCTTATGATGGTTTTGAGAGTAGTGGATAGATGTGGTGGTGGGAAATATATTAAAATTTCTTTTAATGTTTATATGCTCAAAACCAAGAGTGAGGATCTTGAACATTAAATTATTAATAAATTTATTTAATGTCATAAAAAATTATTACCTTATCTTAAGAATATTTCTTTATTAATGATGTTAATCATATGAATAGACCCTTTCAAATTTCCTTCATTGTGCCATAAGAATCCAAGAATAGAATCCCTCTAGGGAAAATCCACACATGCTCCATTGATATCCAATAAATTTTAAACGATCTCTATGTGCTACTGGGGGGAATAAAATGTCTTGCGTTGTTCATTCTTGATCACTCATTCTTTAATCTTGAATAAATCTCTCAAACCTTTATTTTTCTTGATAGGGAGAGAGATAGGGGAGTTAAAAGAAAATTCATTATTTGATACAAATTTCTATTATCAATTACCTTCACTATAGACATAACAGGGTATTTATTGAGTTATATTTTAGGTTAGGATATTTTTTTATTGCATTCTAGCCTTTAAAAAATACTAAAACCTTTAATAAACCTCATACCATATAATAATAATATTCTTATAATTATTCTATGGTGCGATCCCACTTGACCATCGAAAAATATAATCTAACCATCTTTTTAATTAATATTATTTATTAGACATGGTCTTGGTCTATTTAAACTCTTCTTTTATTTATTAAACACCTAAATAAATATTTAATTTAAATATTTCATTAATAAATATATATTTCTGATCAATAAAACATAAATAAAATTATACCTTAGTCTTGAGAATAGTATTTATTCAATTAATTAAAATCAAATTGTATTTAATCAATATCATCAGAAACACATAGTGTTTGAACCTCTAGGATTCTGTCTAATTGGCATCAAGAGAGATTTACTAAAGTCCAAAATTACTATCTAGAAATGAGTCAAGGCACCCAAGAGAAATAACATAATTTTGAAATGATGAAAACTAAAAATGAACACTCACTATATAATATAATTCCTTTATCATAATATCTCATCAATCAGGTTGCACATCTATGTCACCATCCTATTTTCTTGGTACATATTTTTTTAAATATCTAAAATAAACAAATCCTTACACCATGTACATGGAATTTAATGCAATGGTTCTATTTCAATCAAATGGATGAGATATCAGCTTCCATAAATATAGAAGGGATAAATCCTTCTTTATCTTATTCATTAATGACATGCGAGTCATGACAAGAAAAATGTAACCAAACATATCATGAATATATGTCGTCATGGTTTTAATCATAAAATCTAAGTGCATGATCTATAAAATTCATTAATGATAATTTTAAATTCCATGTACCATTACACATGCTCGCATATAGGAATATCTGATAACACCAAAACATGTGGAATTCCAACCAGTCATTCTTTCTCATAATCTCTCATATTAGTGATTACCATGTGAGAACATCATGATACTAAGACTCATCCTCTTATGTGTTCTCTCACTTAAGAGTCTATGAACTATTTGTCCCATTATAGTACGTTATCCAAGAGAAGAACATTCTTTAAGAATATCATCATAACACTTTAAGGTTCTCAATATAACAGAGAATTTATATGACCTTATCAATGTGACATATACTCTAGGACATTATTACATTAGAGACTTATAGAACAATGGAAAATATGTAATAATATGTTTTATTAATATTAAAAATATCGAATATTCTTGTAATTAAATTTCAAATAGCTAATCCTAGGACACTAACTTCAAGGATCTCCCATGAGGACTAGATCCAACTACGTACAACTTTCAGTCCAATTGAACTCACTTAAAAATCATATTTATGGTGAGTCAAGATTTTAGTCAAGGGGTATGATATATTTTCTTCTTTGGAAATACTTCTCACTAAAACCTCACCTCTCTTAAAAAAATCCCTCAATAGATGATACTTCCAAAGTACATGCTTCGTCCATTGATGTGTACTTGGATCTTTTACGAGAGACACCACTACAATATTATCACAATAGAGTGTAATAGGATATTTACTATTATATACCAATTAAAGATCTGGGATGATTTTTTTCTTTCATAATGCTTATTTAGCTACCTCAGAAGTCAAAATTTACTTGGAATCTACTGTAAACTCTATGACCATAACCTTTTTTGAGCTCTTCCAGCTCACAATACCTTCACTCAAAGTGAATATGTATCTCGTTTGTGACTTCATGTCATCTTGAAAAGTTTGAAAACTATAATATTCATATCTTTTGATAACTAGTTCCCCATATCCTCCATAAACTAGGAACATATCCTCAGTACACCTCAAATAATTATAGATACTCCTGACTTCCATATAATAGAGGTCAACTAGATCATCTTGATATCTTCTTACTACACTTGATGCATAGGAAACATCTATCCTAGTATATATCATAATATACATGAATGACACAATCAGTGATGCCTATGAAATCCTTTACATTCAATTTATTTACCTATGTATCTGAGGAAACATTTTCTTGGAAGGATGAATGCCATGTGAGATTGGAAACAATTCCCTCTAAGATTTTTCCATACCAAATCTATTAATTATCTTATCAATTTATGTACATTGACTTAGGCTGAGCAACATCTTGGATCTATCCTGATAGATCATGATTCAAAATATATATGATGTCTCACCCAAGTCCTTCATAGAGTAGCGTTTATTCAACCACATCTTAAAAAACTGTAAGACTAGTATTTGATTTCTTATAAGTAATATGTCATCAACATATACTATTAAGAAAATGAATGCAATTCCACTAAATTGTTTGTAGACAAAAGGATCACACTAATTCTTTATGAAACTAAATTCTATTATAGATTAATCAAAATGAATGTTCCATATCCTAGATAATTGATTTAATCCATAAATACATTATTTTTCAATTTTTATACATTCTCATCATTTAGAGTCACAAAACCTTCAGGTTGTTTTATATCAACATCTTCCTGATGGTTCCCATTATGTAAGGCAGTTTTTACACTCATTTCTCAAATCTCATAGTCATAGTAAGCCTCAATTCCATGTATACTTCTGATGGATCTCAACATTACAAATGGTGACATGGTTTTATCTCAGTTAATTTCTTGATGTTATTAAAATCCATTTATAACTATTCATACTTTATAGGTACTGACTTTTCCTTCAATGTCTAGTTTCTTATTGAATACCCACTAGAAACCAATGGGTTTTACATCCATTGTAGGATCTACCAAAATACATTCTTGATTTTGGTAGATGGAATCCATTTTAGAATTGATGGATTATTTTCACTTGGCAACATCTATGCCACATACTGCTTCTTTTTAGGTTATAGGATCATTATTATAAACTAATAATTAGTCACCATCCTTTTTGATTAGAAAACCATACCATTCTGGTTCTCTAACCTCTCTTGTACTCCCTCACATTACTTGTGTCTCAAGAATAGTTTCTTCTTACATGGGTATTTATAAAACCAGTTCCTATGACAGGTCTTATGTACCATGAGTCTCAACTTCATCTAATTCTATCTCCATCCCACCATCACATTTAGAGATGTTTTCCCTCTCATGGAATATGGAATGTCTTTCCACTGTTACTTTTTTATAATGTTTCATATTGGTAATAACCCATTGTTTATTTGATTTATCCTATATAAGTCACATTCTACACCTCAATGTTAATGTTTCTTCATAAAATATGCCTTAAAACACTTTCTAAACCAAAAAATGCAAGTATGATAACATATGTTTCTTTCCATTTCATAAATAGTATGGTATACTGAATAACCATCAGGATGTTATTTTTTTAAATTTTTGTATTTGTAGAAAACTAATCTTTTGAAAAATAATGGATTTTGAAAAACTGGTTAAAGATTCAAAATTTTCAAACCTAAACATAAATACGGAGAAAATTTTGGTTTTAGAGAAAGTTGATTTCTGGATAGAGATGATCAGACTAAGAAACACCAAACACAAAGTATCAAATTGTGTAGCATCGATCAGATAAGTTGTTAGAATAATAATGTTGTTGATTAGACACATCATTGGTCTTAGATCCATTAGCACGAAGTTCAAGTTTCATTCAACTCAGTGATGGTTATAAAGTCAGAATTTTTTTGAAGAGTTTGAATGAAGATAGTGATGTTAGGAGTTAGAAAGTTTTAAACTTTCTAACCTTCAGTCAGACGATGATTATCTATTTTTTAATTATAAAATATCATAAATTGTCTGTAATAATTGTGATACAATAATTATGAAGAAAAGGCGGAGAATAGGTGAAACCATTCATATTGTGTTTTGGTAGAAAAGAAACAAGGTTTTGAAAGTAATAGAAGTTATAATAATTTTCTATGTAAGTCAGAATGATCTTTTCCAATCTTGAAGTTATAATAAATCATGAAAAATCTCATCATAAAATCTTTTGAAGAAGTGGAAGAATCATAAATATTTTCATAGGTATATAAATCAAGAAAAAGTTTGCATCGTAGCCAGAAGTACCAGGAACATAAGTTTTCAGAAGTATGAATGAGTTATAGTTTGTGAGGTTTGAATAATTTCAAAGTTGAAAAATGCATTTTCCATCATAATGAGAATTCCATCGTTATGAGGATTCTATCAGACTAATGCAACGTATGTTCCACCATACTAACTATGATTAGGAAATTAAATCAGACTGACTTTGAGGAGGAAGGTCAATAATCATGGCTTTAAGAATGAAATTCAATCAAGATTTCCTTTGAGAACAAATGTCTGTTAGACTAAATCTAAGAAAAAATTCAACCAGACTAACTCTGATGAGGAAAGTCAATTCAGAATGAGATGAGGAAGTTTCATCATAATGAGTTGAGGAAGTTCCATCCTAATGAGCAAAGTAAGTTACATCATAATGATCTAATGAAGTTCCATCATACCGAAGAAAATTTATAAAGTATGGTAATAATAATTACAAATAATACTGAATAATATTTCAACATATTTGTGAATAGTTTATGCGGTCAAAATTCAAATTCAAATATGCGTAGATCTTGATGTTTTTGAATTTAATTAAGTAGGAAAAGTTTTCCAGGTTTTTACTTTTGTCTTTCTAGGATTCCTATTAACAGAAGCAAAATACATTCTTACTTTACATATTTTTTATGTGATTGGAAAAGGTGGAGAACTGTAGAATTCATGTCAAAGTTATCTTTTTGGACTAAGACCTCATTATAAGGTTGGACATCTTAATGTTTTGTTTACTGGACTAAGGGATATCTGACTAAGAATTTGAGAAGAGTTTGAGTAATATATATTGAGAATGAGTTCATCATAATGTTTCCATTAGACAAAATTCATTGGAATAAATCCATTGAAACCATCCCCATCGGAATGAGAGAATCAAGACTTGCCACATCAGACATAGGATTCTAGATAGAGATTAATTTTAGGTATTTATTTTTTTATTTTTTGAGAATAATTGGGTTAGGTTTTACCTTGGGGTTTGTTTGGGAGAAAATTTGAGAAAATTGGAGGGGAGAAGATAAATTCATGGTTGGCGCATGGTTTTACCTAAACATGTGCCCCAACAAATCAAACAGTGCAATACAGAAGAGAAGAATTTCACGGTTTGCATATGGTTTTTAAAACCATGCACCCTCTTAGGAGAAACTGTGCACCCCCATAATAGAGGCGCATGGTTAGGCTCCTAGTTAGGGGAAACCTTGATCCTCTTCCCAACTAACCATGCATGACCTTTAAAATAGCCCAAAAATTATATTTTTAATCACTCAAACCCCCATTTTAACTTTTATTCAACCCCTATTCGACCCTAGATGATATTTCCTGATTTTGGAGCCTCCTAGACGGATTAAAAGTCTTCATGACGTCAATTATTGGTTATTCAAACACTATATCAAATATATGCACCCTTCCTAGTAAGAGGATCTCATCTCACTTGATTTCTCATTCCTTCTCATTTCTTCTCCTATTTTAGATAAGGTTTGTTATTCTTATTTTGATTAGATACATACCTTGTTTTTTTATCTAGATATATTATTGTAGATATATATATATATATATATATATTTAAGAGATATTTATTTGTTCAATATTTATTTAGGGTTTTAGATTAAGATCTTGTTCTGTGTCCTTGTGCTGCTCAAATTTTGGGAATTTCTGTTGGATGACCGCTTGTCAACGAATCGAGTTAGTCAGTCTATAATCCAAATCCCAAACTATTTATTTAAATTATGTATATGTTATTTTATAATTTCTATTAGATTTTTTGAAATTTTTTTCTTGATGAATTAATTAATTTGGTGGATTAATTAATTAAGGAAATGTGAAATTGGGGATTTTGGAAATTATAGATTGAGATAATTAATTGTAGAATTAATTGTGAGATATTGATATTTGAGGATTGAAATATTAAATTTTTTGATTAATTATGATCTATTGAGCTTGTGATTGAGATAATTAATTGTGGGATTAATTATGGAATTTTGGGTTTGTGGATATTGATTGATTAATTGAATAATTTATTAATGTGATTGATGTACTTAATTAATTGAGGAATTAATTAAGGGTATTTATGTGATAAACTAATCGTTGAATTAGTAATGAAATTTGTGGGGTTAGTTAATTGTCTAATTTATTAATATAATTTAAGTTATTAATTAATTTTAGAATTAATTAATTTACATGATGTGGTTAATTAATTTTTGAATTAATTAATGTTATTTATGTGATTAGTTAATTATTTAATTAAATAATGTAATCTTTTTCTTTAAATAATTATTGAATTAGTAATGGAATTTATTTGGATGTTTAACTGTTGAATTAATTATATGTTATGAATACTAACATGGAAATTTAGTTTAGAATTAAATAATGGGAACATGTTCATTCTAATGTGTATGTTACGAATGGAAACATGGTTATTTAGTTGTGAAATATTTGGGAAAAAATCCCTCAAGGTATCATTAAATCATTTTTGAGGTGATTGTGTTTGTTGACAAAACAGGCCTTCATGTTGTGTTTGTTGACAAAGAAGACCATGATGTATTAGTGGGTCGACAAAGGGGGTGTACATGGTGATTTTATGGGCTTAAGGTATTCTTTCAACAATCGATGATTGATTGAAGAACCTTAATAAAGGATTGGACTATCTAGAGGCGAAAAACAGCAGGATGCGTGAAAAAACAGCGGGATGCATGAAATAGAGGGATGAGGTATTTCGCACAAGAAATGTTTCGGGGTCCGAAGCTTGAAAATTGGCAAAGGCATGAGGTGTGAAAAATTTTGGAGTTGTGCGCAAAAAATGGTGTTGTGCGGAAGATTTTTTTCACGCTTGAATTGAATTACGTGCTCAAGGAAGGTTTTTCTCGCAGGGTCGATTTTTACTATAAATATGAAGTGACCCTATCCATTTAAGAGTTCAATACATTGAAAATAACGGAGCTCTGGGGTGCGAAATTGACGTTATCAAGGGTGTTGCGTGTAAAATTTAAGTTTGCGTGTAAATTCTGGTGTTTCGCGAAAAGCTAATGTTGCACATAAAATTTGTATTGGCGGGTAAATTGGTCATGCACGAAAAGTGGATTTCATGAAAAAATGTGAATTTTACTCAAGGAAGTGTAGCGTTTGGGGATAAAATTTGGACATTGCATATAAGAGGGGGTTGTTGTGCGAAAAGTGATTTTCACGCAAAGTAAATGAATTACGCACAAGGTGCTGTAAGGGCTACACGTAACAAATTTGGTTGCCCGGTCCACCCGGTGCAAAGTGAGATTCATCTATGGGTGAAATTTGGATGTCAAGAGAGCATCTATAAATAATTGAGGATTTATTAATTAGTGATAATGAAGTGACCTATAGGTCTATAAACTGTGAGTGGATCTTTTCCAGAGTAGTGGGCAAATGAAGAGGAAGAATGTGATCCTCTCCACCGGCAGTGAGCTAGAGAGAGAGAAAGAGGGAGTGACCCATGGGAAATATGTGAGTTGACCTTAAACATTGTAAAGGCAATGATCTTGGGCATATAAGTGATCTATCCTGAACATTATTGGCAGTGAGCCTTAGTGGATTTGGTACAGTGGCACATCATCGTTGTATGCTCCTTGGACGTATCCCAGTGAGGGTGAACCAAGTAAAAATCTATGTGTCTTCCTGATTTCTTCCCTGCATTGCATTAAAGCATCATCATCATATAAAGAAGAAAGATAAGTGATCATAATAAACACACAAGTGTAAACAAAGTGACCCTTGTAATAAAGTGGTTAAGATCCAGTGGGGTAGGAAGAATTTTCAAAAGAATGTCCATACCCTAATTCACCCCCCTCTTATGGTATATAGGTCCCTATTGGTCCTAACAGAAATAAATAATGGGAACATGGTCAGTATAATGTTTAAGGTATGAATGGTAACATGGTCATTTAGCTATGAATTAAATAGTGGGAACATTGTCATTCTATTGTGTTATGTATGAATGGTATCATGGGAATTCAAGTATGAATTAAATAATGGTATCAATGACATTATGAGATAAGATATTCATCGAACAGACTTCAGGGCCCGATATGAGAAAAAGTAGGTATTGAATGGTAAAAATGGAATTATGAGATATGAAATCCATTAGACAAACTTTAGGCTTCCGAATGAGACAAATCAAGAATTAAGGTTCGAGTGTCTATGAGAGTTCCGAGGGTTTATGTTGTTAAATAATGATTAATCGATAATGTGATAACTATTTACTTATGAATTGTAATTATTTATTTATACAACTTCATACACATTCTGTTAACTATATATTGTTTTATACACCATTAGTGGTGGCCTACTGAGCTGTACTCACAGCCTACTCGAGCTGCCTTATTGGTACCCAAATAGACTTTGTGTTTTCTGGATACATTAAGGGAAAAAGCTCATTGTTATACGTATGAAATGGGATAGAGCATGGATGATGGAACTAGAAATGATTCGGGACCCAATTAGGGGTGTCATATGTGTATTTATTTTGGGTTTAATTTTAGAAACTTGACACGTAAATTGGCATGGAATATTTTCTTCTTTAGTTTTTATATTGTATTTCCACTTTTAGCCATCTCGTGATAACAGTTATTTCAGGTTATGATTACATTTTATTTAGTTATTGTTTCTTATTTTCTTCTAGTGTATTAAATCTGATAAAAGGGCGTATAGTCTCCCCATTATTGATATTTCAGACCCTCACTACTATTCGGTATCCTCTAGCATACGAGGAGGCACACCTGGGGTCATGTGACTGACCGAATTGAGGCACCGATGTGTGGAACCTGGGTCATGACATTACAAAGTGGTATCAAAGTCCATTTTTCTTATCTTTTTTATTTTGTATTACTATTTTGTAAAGCTAGACATGAAACTAGAAAGAGTCGGGACTTGGTTATGATCTCATGAATGGGAGTAGCTAACCCCTTTATGGGGGGAGAACCCAAGTACCCAGCGTGGGGTTGTTGTTATTCCTATTTTCTATTCGAGTGGAATATTATTTCAACTTGGGTGACACACTTATTGTGTGTTGTGATTATTCATGTTAATTTTTTCTGATTTTGACGCGTGGACCAGAATGACACAAGATTTGAGTTACATGAATCATTCTAGGAACATAGGGTTATTGTGACATGCATCATTTTAGGCACACATAGGAAAATGGGTTATGGGTAAGTTATTGAACCTGTACTATTTTTCCTTGCTTTTGAAATTGAAATGAAAATGGCACCTAACAAGAAATTGAGAAATATTGTGGAATGATGTATGATGAAAATAAATGGGTGTCTAAATGAGAAACATGAATAATTAGAATGTTTTTACCCTTTTTATCTAAGACCAAGGAGTAATATTATTAAGGGTAGTGATAACACCTCAGTTTTGACTATGTGGTAGGGTTTGGGGAAATGACTTGTTGTGGAATATTGTATTTTACCTTAAATTTGTTAATTTTGTAAAAGGTGACGTAAGGTACCTATTTGTAATCTTATAGATATTTCTCTATGATGACGCTTATTAAGAGGATAACATGAGGATATAGCTAGAGATGATCTACCAGTAGTAGGAACTAAGGCACCAATTGTGTCAGGTGAGGAATTCAGGGAGCAGTTCCAAGTGAACTTTTCCCACTTCATGAAATTCATGGGAAGAGACCCAGGGTGTGTTGTGAAGAGTATGTTTGATCTAATAATGGAGTTACAACTTCAACACCCTTCTGTTTTAATTGGAGAGGGTGGATCTGAGAGAGATTATTTCTGGGTTGAGTCCATCGAGACTATAATTGACCACTTTGAGACTCCTGTAGAAAGGATGGTCATGTTGGCTGCATACATGATATGAGGATCAATGAATCACTGGTGGTATATTCAGGCGTGGACTATATAGGCTAATGGTATGTTATGGAAGGAACTGTTGGATAAGTTTCTAGAGATCTTCTATCCAGATATTCTAAGGTAGGAGGGAGTAGTTGAGTTCATGAAGTTGACTTAGGGGAGTATTTATGTGATATACTATATTGGGAACTTTACTCATTTGCAACACATTTCTCCAGTATTGGCAGTGGATGAGATAACTACAGTGGGACATTTTTAGGATGGGCTTAAATGTGAGATTAAGTTCCAAGTTATCCATATTCAGTTAAAGGAGTTTGCTGAGGTGGTGGATAAGGATCTCATAGATATGGGTAACCTGAAGAGGCTTCCAGTGTAGGAAAGGTGGTTCCATTTGGATGATTAGAAGGTATGACTTCTGAGAGTAGGAAGCATTTCTATCAAAACATCAACCAGGGCAGTGGGAAACCGACTACCTAAAAAGAGAACCAATTGCATAAGACCTTAACCGAGTGATCTATCACCAGTGTAGTAGATTAGAGAACTTTTTAAGATAGTTACCTCAACCATCAATATAGCTACAGTCTTGCAGAAAGATGGGACATCTACAAAAGTTCTACAGGACCCAGCGATAGATGAGTATTAAGGGTATAACTAGTCAGAATCAGAGTGTAGAAAGAGGATATTCTGCACCATATTAGTCTTGCATCTAGAGTTCTACTGGAAAAGGTCGTAAAGGTATTGTATGTGGAGCATCAGGGTAAGAGTGCTCATATTATTATAGTATTGCAGCACAGGGGACATAGACTGCATCCCGGGGATGTGGGGTAAGACCGTTGCATTCTATTCACCCTACACTTGTGGATATCAAGGCTGGACCATTGACAGGGAGAAGTACTATTTTTATTGATTCTATGATATCTAGTGCCTTATTTGATATCGGTTCATATCATTACTTTATTTCTACCAAACTTGTTAATGGTTTGATCCTGGTGATGGAGTTTGTGAGTGGGGTGTTGACGACAAAGACACCTCATGTAGTTCGGTCAAGAGACATTTTTTTGTGCAAGGGGTGTTCTCTTGAGGTCGAGTAGTATCGATTTCTATGGGATATTTATATCATAGACATGTAAGTCTTTGAAGTAATTTTGGGTATGGACTGGTTAGTATCCTATTCTCCCCACATTTATTTTTAAAATAAGAGAGTGACCATTAAATCCTTTAAAGGTTACAAATATATTCCCTATGGAGAGTGAGATATCGAGGTGTTCTGAGTAGTTCCAATTACTCATCAAATAAGAGAGATCACAACCCAGGTTTCTAGTTTATTTCTTGATGATGGAGGTGTATAATGAGATGTCTTTCCATGCTTATGGATAGGTTTTAGGATGTGTTTACTTAATATTTCATAGGGATTCCACCTGAGAGTGATGTGGAATTTAGCATCGATATCATACTCGGGGAAGAGATGATTTCTATTCCACCATATAGAATGGCATTGAAAGATATTCAAGAGCTCAAGACTTAGCTGGAGGAGTTAGATGATAAGGTATTTATTTATCTGAGTATGTTGACTTGGGGTTCACTAGTGTTGTTTGAAAAGAAGGCTGATAAGAGTTTAGGCTTATGTGTTGATTACCGAAAGTTGAACCAGATGACTATGAAGAACCAGTATCCTCTCCCCCATATCGATGATCTATTATACTAGTTTAGAGGATCTTGTGTGTTCTCAAAGATTGACTTGAGTTTAGGGTATCATAAACTGAGAGTTCAGACTTCTGATATACCAAGGGATGAATTTAGAAGCAGGTATGGACTATATGACTTCATCATAATATTTATTGGGTTAACGAACACACCAGTAATGTTTATGGACTTAATGAAAAAAATCATTAATCTGTACCTAGATCAGTTTCTGGTAGTGTTTGTGGAAGACAACTTGGGGCACTCCAAGGAACCTGATTTTTATGACCAACATCTTGATATCATTTTAAGTACACTAAGATAGCATTTTCTATACATCAAGACATCTAAGTACAATTTTTTGGATCGATCAGGTACACTCTTTGGGTATCATCATCTCGGAGGAATGTGTGCTGGTAAATCTAGAGAAGGTTCAGATAGTGTTTTCTTGAGAGCATCCCAAGATCATGTTTGATATCCATAGATTTCTATGATTATCTAAATATTATTATAGGTACATTCAGGAAATTTACCGATTGGAAACATTGCTTATGGTCTTGAAAAAAAAATGGATAAAGATTAATTGGTCATAAGATTGTGATAATTCGTTATAGGTGATGAAGAAGATTTTGGAAACTATAGAAGTATTGATCCTACCTGAGCAAGGTGAGAAGTACATAGTGTATTGTGACACTTTTGGGATTGTAATTGGAGTTGTGTTGATGCAAGGAGATCAATTTGTGGTTTATGGGTCTTTGAAGTTAAGGCCCCATGAACCGAACTACCCTATATATGACCTCAAGTTGGATATAATGTTTTATGTTTTAATGTGTTGGGGACATTATCTATTGGGAAATTTTTTTTACTGTGTATATTGATCACAAGAGATTAAAGTACATATTTTCATAGTGAGACTTGAATCTTCGATAACAAATATGGGTTGAGTATATGAAACCATTAAATTTTGAGCCAGCATATATGCCTCGAAAGGGGAACATTGATGATGATGCTTTTAGATGGAAGACTCAAACTCAGGTGGTTCTAGAGTCTAGTGCTGAGTGGAAGATGATGGATTTACTGGTTGAGATACACATTGTGGTTTAGGGGAGTTATGATTAGATGACCCTCATAATAGTTTCATTGGAGTATATATTTTTGAGATAGATATAAGATAGAATGTATGTGGATTTATAATCTTTTACCTTGAGGGAAAACCTTGAAGGTGGGGAGTCACCTTCTGATTAGAGCATAGATGAGGATGAGGTCATCTAAGTCCAAAATCAGGATTTCATACCTAAAAGAATGTGAGACAAGCTGATGTGTGAGTTTCATGCCACGAAGTGGGGGGTACATCGAGGTCTGACCAAACTGCACCATGAACTACAAAGATAGTTTTAATGGCTGGAAATGAAAATGAAAATCGCAAAGTTTGTGACACGATGCTACACCTATCAGTATGTAAAGGACGAGAATTATTGACCTATAGGTTTACTACATTCATTGGCCATTATAGAATGGAAGTGGAAAAAAGTGACCATGGACATTGTGTTGGTTCTCCCGAGGATGCCATAGAAGAATAATTCTATTTGGGTTATTGTGGATAGATTGAAAAAGGTAGTGAATTTATTGAATATATGGGAGACTTTCTTAGTGGACCAGTTGGGATATTTTTATGTTTGGGTTATAGTCTGTCTGCATGAGGTGCCATAGAATATTGTTTCTGACTGAAAATTGAGTTTTACTTCAAGATTATTTTTGGGATTGCAGAAGGCGCTTGGTATGTAGGTTTTTTGAGTATGAATTTCTACCCACTGATAGATGGGTGGTCAGAGCATCCTATTCAAGTGCTTGAGGATATTTTGTGAGCTTGTGTTCTAAACTTTGGTGGGTCTTGGCAGAATCACCTAGCATTAGTGGAATTCACCCATACTAATAGTTATTGGGAAACTATATAGATGGAACCATATGAGGCTCTTTATAGTAGGCCATGAAGACCACCTCTAGTATGGATGGAGTTAAGTGAGTCTATGTTTTTGGGACTGAGTCTCATGTAGGACATAATAGAGCATGTACAGTTGATTCAGAAATATATGGATATGACCCAAAGTAGATAGAAGTCATACGCTGATAGAAAAAAAATGAATCCTAGAGTTTACAAAGGCTGATCATGTATTCATTTGGGTGTTTCATAGATTCAATCACTATATAATACAGAGACAGGGCAAGTGGGCACCCAATTTTGTTGGACAGTTTGAGGTGGTAGAGAGAATCAGGCTAGTGGCACACTGATTGGATCTTCCATAGAGATACAATGCTATGTATGATGTTTTCTAAGTGTCAAATCTAAGTTGGTATAACCCCAACCCTTCTAATGTGACCAATATGGATGATGTTGAGATTGAGATAGATATTTCCTTTGAAGAGTGTCCAATACGTGTGTTGAATCACAATGAGAAAGTGTTGTGTGGAAAGTCCATGCCTATAGTTTGTGTATTGTGGAAACATGGGAATGTTTGGGAGGAGACATGGGAAAGGAAAGAAGTTATGAGGGATCATTGTCCTAATCTTTTATAATCAAAATCATAGAGATTCTTGGGAGACGACTCAAGGATAATATGTTATAAGGTGGTGAGATTATAAGACCCTGACCATTCCTGAAGATGACTTGGTCTTAATTTCTGGTATTTATTTTTGCGTTGTTTCAGTGTACTTAGGTTGGGTTTTACCTTGGGGTGTGTTTGGGTGAAAATTTGTGAAAATTTGAACGGAGAAGGGTAGTTCATAGTTGGCTCATGGTTTTCCCTAACTGTGCGCCCCTGCCTAGCAAACCATGCAACCTTGGACATAGAGGAATTACATGGTTTACATATGATTTTTCAATCTGTACACCCTATTATGAGAAACTATGAACCCCCATAATAGTGGTTCACATTTAGGTACACATTTAGTAGAAATCGGGCTCCCCTACCCAGCGAACCATGCATGAATTTTTGAATCACCAAAAAATTATATTTTTAATCACCAAAACCCCCCATTTAACTACTATTTGAACCCCATTTAACCCTAGATAATATTTGATGATTTTGGAGAATACTATATGGATTTAAAGACTTAAAAGCCTTTTTAATTTGTTATTTTAAGCCTGGATAGATGATCTTCACCCCTCCCTATAAGAGGATATTACCTTTCTTGGTTTTCTATTCCTTATCCTTCATTATCTTATTCTAGAAGGGGGTTTTCATCCTATTTTGATTAGATATAGACATGTTTCTGTGGATCTGTATCTATTATTGTAGATCTCTATCAATATTTAAGAGATCTTGGTTGATTTGAGCTTGATTTAGGGTTTTAAATTTCAATCTCGTTCTATATAACTGTGCTGCTCAAATTATGAAGATTTTTGTTGGGTGATTTCTCATCAACGAATTGAGGTAGGTTGTCTATAATTCAAATCTCAAAGTATTTATTAAAATTACATGTATGTAATTGTATAATATCTATTAGATGTTTATAAATTACAATCTTAATTTAATTAATTAATTTGTTGAATTAATTAATTGAGGAGATCAGAAATTGGGGATTTTGGGAATTATAGATTGAGATAATTATTTGTAGAATTAATTATGAGATATTATGATTTTAGGTTTGAGATATTTAATTGTGTAAATAATTATGATTTATTGAGATTTTGATTGAGATAATTAATTATGTAATTAATGATGTGATTTTTCGTTTGTGGATGTTGATTAATTAATTGAATAATTAATTAATGAGATTTACGTACTCAATTAATTAGAAAATTAATTAAGGGGATTTATGTGATAAACAAATTATTGAATTAGTAATAAAATTGGTGTGGTTGATTAATTATCGAATTTACTAATATAATTTAAGTTATTAATTAATTTTAGAATTAATTAATGTATTATATGTGATTAATTAATTTTTTAATTAATTAATGTTATTTATGTGACTAGTTAAATTTTGAATTAACTAATGGAATTTTTATGTTTAACTAATTGTGGAATTAGTAATGGAATGGATGTTAATAATTAATTGTTGAATTAATTATGTGTTAAGAATAGTAACATGGTCATTTAATTATGAATTAAATAATGGGAACATGGTCATTATAATATGTACGGTATGAATGGTAACATAGCCATTTAGTTGGGAAATAGAGAATGCGAACAAGATTATTCTAATGTGTAAGGTATGAATGGTAACATGGTCATTTAGTTGTGAATTAAAGAATAGAAACATGGAAATACTATTGTGTAATGTATGAATGGTAACATGTGAATTAAAATATGAATTAAATAATGATATCAATGGAATTATGAGATATGATATTCCTCAGACATACTTTAGGCTCTAACATATTTCAGAGTATATATTTAATGATAACAATGGATTTATAAGATATGATATCCCTCAGACATACTTCAACCTCTGACATGAGTTGAAGTGGGGATTGAGGTATGAGTGTCTACGGGAACCCAAAGGATTATATAGTTAAATAAAGATTAGTTGATAATGTGATAATTGTTTACTTCTGCATTGTAATGATTTCTTTATACAACTTCATACACTTGTTATTGATTAGATATTGTTTTAGTTGTCATTAGTTGTGTTATACTATAATGCCTTAGATTTTCCCTGTACTATTTTTTTGGATACTATATAGATTATTTGTGAGACCAGGCACTGAGACGCTGTGCGATTCTAAGGCCATTGTTCCTAAAATAAATTTTTGAAATATATTAAATAGTATGCATGCATAGTTTTCATGAAATAGTGCAATAACATCTAAACGGGTACCCTGATCAGAAATATGATGGTACCGTTGAGTTCAGAAGATGAGGTTTACCCTAGTAATGACATAACATTATTCAGTGTGGGTCATTTGTAGAAAATTCATCACATGCATATAAATGAAAAAAATAATCGAATAACTTATTTTATTTCATTTTTGTTGAAGGAATGATTGATTAACTATAAATAAAATATTATGTTGAAGTACTAGGGTTATCTGTACAACCCCAGAACCATTGGAGAGCCATTGGAGATAGCTTCAGTGATTTCTCTTAGACGAATGGCGATAGGATCTTCGATCAATGATTGATGCAAAAAAGATTCAAAGGATCTCACTAAAAAACATGACACAGCCCCATTCGTTATTAGTGGTCGATTTGAATCAAGGTAGGGCATGTATTTTTATTTTATTCTTCCCCATTCTTGATTTATATAATGAACATGAATCAATCAATTAAAATATTGATCTGTGGTTTGATCATTATGCGAGATGAGTTTATTTTATGAGGATTTTATGGGAGAATATATTTTTAAATTTTTTATTCAGATTTTCATTTTAATAATGATGGATCAAGATAAAAATGAACATCGATCAAGGTTTGTTACTCCAATATGTTCTTGTTCTTTTCTACCCCCATTCATCGTTTGTCACAAGCATTCTAGATCAATCGATCATGGATCGCCTATTTCATGGTGCAACGATCTGATATCACAGATCTAATATTGGAATATCCTGACAGAGGTGTGATTATGGAGATAATGCAATTTAGATGATAAAAGATACCCAATTTACCATTCTTCAACACACAACAAATAATGAAAATTTGATTCATTATTTTAGTAGATTTGATGGCGTAATATATTATTCATAAACAAAAAGTATTGGAAGAGTTGGGATCTTTAATCTCATGGTGAAATTATCAGAAGATCGAAATCTAGAGGCATTGGATCATATGTTGGAGTAGATATTGGATTTGGAAAAATCCTGAACAATATAATGTTTAATCTGGATCTATACGTTGGGTGGGTCCACATGAGGTGCGATTAGGGTTTCCATAGGAAGTTAAATATGACATATAATGTGACCCCTTTCACGTAACATGTGGTATCACCTGGGTCACTCAGCATGTACTCAGGAATCTGACTGACTGTTTACATGGGATGATGTTCATAGGCTAAGCTATGTACTGGTACATGGGAAGACATACATAGGATGGTGATGTGTACTAGCACATGGTTAGAGTAAATGGGATATGTACATGTTGTGTACTACTACATGGACACAGTTTGAAGAGATGATCCAGTTACACGGGCAAGACCTGGGTTCAAGGGACATGGAGTGTGACCCCTACAACACACTATGTACTCTTTTATACAAGTCATGGAGCCCTTGTAATCTATATCATGGAAAATTTTTGTTAGGGTTTGTTACCTTTATCTTTTCTATGAGGGTTGGTATGCAATAATTTTTTAGTCCCAGGACAACGATCCCTTCAGCAGTAATTCCTAGATATAGTTGTTGGAATCCCTCTGAGAGGCCTAGGGAGAGATCCACTATTCATATTCATGTACTAGGTGGAGTTATTGTTGTTGACATGACCAACACTACATGGGAGTCAATCCTCTACTTAGCGGGTTAATACAGGTTGATTTGCTGGTATCACCTCATGGCCTTTCTAGTGATCCTCATATATGTGTTGTATTCTATTCAAACTATTAGCATTCTCTTTCTCATAAATAGACCCAATAAGAAGTACCTATTGGAAGGACATGATCAATGCTATCAGATTCAGGAGTGTGTTCTCTTGGGTGAGTGCTTTGTGGAATATTCTATTTGGAATCATAGAATAGTATAATAGGATTGTGACTTACCTCTAGAATGTGTTTCTTTGTTGAGTATATCTGGATATTCGTGTTATATGTGTTGTAGAAATATACCCGTGTATAGATGAATGTATTTCCTTTGTTTTATGTGATGCACGCATATCATAGGGCTTGTAAAAAGCATTTTAATTTTCCTAGTGTAGTATAATGGATGACCAGATTCGTCTCACTAGAGGAACATTCTCATATGTTCACTCACATAATTTAATTCACAGAAAACTAATTTTTTTTACTTTTTTTAAATTTAGGAAGGTTATGAAATTTAAATTTATAAAAATATTAAAGAAACATGCAATGAAAAAATTTATTTATTTAATAAAGAACATGGAATTTATGGGTTGGTTTATGTGTTCCATCAATCTCGTTGTTGGTGTTTAAATAATTTTTGATAATTCAATTTTGAGATCTCATTCTTGAATTACTATTTTTTTATTAATTGGTGTGAAATCTTGAATGTATTTATCAATCTTAACTTCCCCTCCTACTTTAATCAAGGTTAATGGAACAACTCAATCATGGGTGTGACAACATTCAAGACCCAGCTCTATCGTATTCTATTTCAACCACTGAATGGCTCAAATCCATCGTATTAAGAGCTTGTATACAGTATAAGGGAGGGAAAAGATTTAATAAAATAATAGAAATGATTTTGAGTTCAGTTTCTTCGTGGGCTATCTCCACACTCGTGCACGTCACTCTTTCTCATCAAATACTTAATAGAACATACAAATTTTACCATAGAATAAATGAAATTGACATAGACCACCCCTGACCCAAGGATTGAGTAAGTATATCATTTTTTAGGGTAAGAGGTAATGGTGGATATTATTAGAAAATTTAAATAAGAAAATAAGGATAAAATATGGAGAAGAAAGTAGGGTGGATGGGTGGAAGAAAACACAAAAATTAATACCATGCATGAATTTATTAAAAATCTAAATTACAATTGAAATATAAAATAATAAATAAAATTAACAAATTAATAATATGATAAGGGAAATATTTGTGAATTCCCTCCCTCGGTGGAGATCTCCCCTTGGGTCCTTGGAATAAATGTCATGGAAAACGGGATGAGATGAGAGGTGGGAGCTCCCCTCGTTTTATAGGAAAAAATTGTCCTCCTCAAGTTTTCAAATTTTTGGAAATATGATTGGATGATTAACACATTCCATCCTTCATAAAAATTGTTTATAAATGACTTTTTCATTCAACCTCAAAAATTCATATTGATTGGACTCTTATAGAGGGATTTATGTATTTTTATTGACAATGTATTTTATTCTAGATGAATTTTCCATGAAGCTTCCTTCAATGTATAAAATCTCTTTTCCACCATAATGGGAGAAAAATCCATGAAATTTATTTAGGTAGTGCATAAATGTTTCCTACTTCATATACATTTCTAATCAACACCATTGTAGGTGTGTATCCTGATTTATACTTCCGTTACGGAGGTGGGGTCCACGCTGTCAGCCCGGACAATTTCCAAACTTCAATGATTTTTTTGGGCCATTAGATATTTGAATAATCCTCTAGTCTAGAAGAAAATGTTAAAGGAATTAAAATAAGTATTCTAAAAAAATAATCATTCAATTTGGAATTATATTTTTATATAAATGACCAAAATACCCTTGACATAAAAATCTGTCAAAAATCCAGAATTTAAGCACGTTTTATATTTTAGCTCAAAACACGTCATAAATCCAAAAATGATTCATATAAGCTCAAATTGATAAATTATGAGGGTTAAAACATTTTAAATACAAATAAAAATGTTGAAAATATTAGTTTTATCAGTATATTTTTTGGTTTCGGGGTGTCCTACTAAGAATTGTTATACTCACCCATACATGGGGTTTTCCTTCATGTGTCATGTCTTGTGTAGAAGATTGAAATTTTGATAGAGTATTAAAAGGACCAGGACCATACGGTTCTTAGTGAGACCATAAAAACTGAGGTGTGTTCCTACAAATTTATGAAAATAGTCCTAATACTTACTTTTAGGTTGTACTTTTATTTTCAAACTCATTGTGGTGGGCTTGTATTCTCCCATAATTTCTTTATAATAATTCCTTTTTATACTCTGGTTATGCAATTTAGATGTATGAATGCATTGGTTTTCAGTTGTTTTTACATTTCATCATTTTATAGGCTTGGAGATGTGTGTTTATGAACAGGTAATTAAGCTAAGGACTCTCATGTTAGTGATACACCTTATCAGTGCCAGCCAATAACCTCTAGCCTATTGGAGGTTGGATTCGGGAGACATGGCATGGGCCCCTTTGGGAGAGGTCATGACACCTAATGAGTTGTACTCACACCCAACTTCGGCTGCCTGATCGATACCTGAATAGAGTTCGTGCTTTCTAGAGAGGTTAAGTGAAAATACCTTGTGTTAGATCATTGATATGGGATGGAGCATGGATGAGGGAACCAGACACTATTTGAGACCTGCATGGGGGAGTCGTCAATGTCTTTATTTAGGATTTCATTTTAGACACTTGACATGTACATTGGCATGACATATTTTCTTCTTTATTTTTTGATATTGTATTTTCATTTTTGGTCATCTTGTGATACTGGTTCTTTTAGTTTATGATTACATGTTATTAATATATTGTTTATTAATTTTTGATGGTGTATTTACTCTGATAAAAGAGGTTAAAGTCTCCCCATGATTAATATATCAGACCCTCACTACTAATCAACAACCTCTGACATATGGGATGGCATGCCTGAGGTCATGTGACTTGCCGATTGGAGGCACTGGTGTGTGGAACCTGGTCTGAGATGTTACAGTTTTCAACATTATAGGTTTTGGAGATGTCTTGTAATAAAGATGAATCATACTAAACTGAAAACAGTTCTTCAAAATATTAAAACTAAAAAAATTATAACCTTTATTGCAAAATTTTATAAAATAAAATATTCCTTAGATAGTGAACAAGGTGGTGAAGAATCATATATAGAGTATCAACTCCAAACATAACTTATATTATGTATTCAGAAAAAAAGAAATCTCAAATATGAAATTATGATATTAAAGAAATACTGTGAAAAAGTTTATAAAGTAATAAATTATGTCATCAAGTCTTAGGACGAATACACTCAAGAGTTCTTAAGTTACAAACTAATATTCAATAAACATGGAAGGATGGTTAAAGATCTTAATAAGAAAGTGGAATATAAAGAAAAGGAAGTCAATAAGTTTCAATATAAACTTCTTGATTCTATAAATACCTTGATAAAGATGAATGAAAACTAAAACAATGATTTATTAGTAAAATAATAGACTTATAAATTTGTTGAGAAATCTCAAATAAAGAATTAGGTGAATTCCTCACACACCAAAAATAATGTTTCATCTAATTTTTCTAACATTTGAAGTGATAAAAAAATTAATAGGAAAGTTTGGGTGGAGAAAGAATGTGATAAATCTGTCACATATATAAAATTTTAAAACTCACTTAGAAGGAAATATGGTATACACCCAAAGTAAGTTAGGGTAGGAAGGATTTATCAACTTATAATTTTTTTTACAGAGAAAGATCACACATCAAAAAAAAATTAAGATTTGATGGATTTTGTTTGTTCTATAGAATATATGGGCACATGACTTATAATTTTTGGCATAACATATCACTTCCCAAAATAATATTTGAATAGAGTGGAAGAAATAGTGAAATTATAATGAATAACTTTCCTATCACATAGGAAGTTAGAAAAGAAAAATTACAAGAAGTTATAAACTTTCCAAAATAACAATTTAAATGTCTGGAAGAAGTTTATTGAAGATGTGATTTGGCTTTTCATCATGCCTAAATATGTATTAAAATCCTTCTAGAACATGTTTCTTATGGTAGATAAAGAAAAGGAAGCTAGGATAAAGAAATTTGATGAAATATTTTTTTGTTGAGACTGCCTTGAAAGAAAGTACAAAAGAACAAACCATGGATACTTGATATTGGATGTTCTTAATTCATGATAGGTGATTTAATAATCTTGAAACATGTTGAAAAACATGAAAGAGGTTCCATTACCTTTGAGGATAATAGTTCTTTAATAATCATAGGAATCAGAATGACTGAGATTAAAGAATAAAAGTTAAAATATTAAGAATTTTTTTTATTGATGTGCTAAAACATAATTTACATAGTGTAAGTCAACTTTTTGATGATGGAAAAGATGTAATTTTCAGAAAATATTCATGTGATATCAGAAGTTTGAACATTGAAAAGTTATGACAAAAGGAGAAAGAACCAGTGGAACTCTTTTTCATGTTAGAGAATTTAAAAACTCTGGTTATCTAAGTGCCAAAGATGAGAATAAGTTGTGGTGAAAAAGAATAGTCCAACTTGGGAAGAAAATAATGAAAAAACATTTTAATGTTTATTATGTACAGAATTTTCCAAAATTTAAAAGAAGAGAGGAATATTTTTGTGTTACTTGTTAGAAAGGGAAGATGACTAAATAAATTCATAAGAAAGTTGAGATTCCATCTACCAAGCCTCTTAAACTTATTCATTCCAAATTATGTGGCTCAATGAGACAGAAATTAAAAAAAAAATTTATAATTTATCAATTTTAATGGTGATTTCACTCAAATGACATACATCATGTTTTTGAAACACAACTTAGAGCCCATAGAAATGTTCCGGTTTTTCAAAAAAGAAGTTAATAATGAGATGGGGGTTTATATAAATAAATTTAGAATGGAAAATGGTATTGATTTTACAAGAAATACATTCAAAACTTATCTTAGAGATCATGGTATTAAACATTAGTATAGTTCCCTATATACCCCACAAAAAAATAGAGTAGTAGAAAGGAAGAATATAGGTTTGGTTGAAATGGGAAGAATCATGTGAGAAGAATAAAAACAATCAAAGTTCTAGTAGAGTGAAGTTATTATTATTATTTTACATGTTTAGGAAAAATAATTATGTTTGGAAATAGACATGTGTTCTTATGAAATTTTCTATGATAAAAAACCATTATTGAAATACATATATGTTTTTGGAATCCCATGTTTAATTAAAATAATAAATTTGGATCGAGGAAAGTTTGATGAGAAATATGAGGAAGGAAATTTTATTATTCACCTAATGGAATAAGTTAAAAATGTTATAAAAAATGTTTATAAAAGTTGGTGGAATCATATTATGTAAAAGTTATTGAGAATCAAACTTATTTACCAAAAGTTTAGGTGGATTTTGATAAATAAAAACTGAAATTTTCCAATGAAAACGCAAGTGATAAAAGTAAAGGTCATGAAGACTCAGATGAATCATATGATGAGGAAAGTGAAGAAGGAAGAGGAAATATGAAATTTACTAATTTAAAAAAATTTGAGACTAAAAATATTCTGGGGAATTAAAAGGCACTAGTTCAGGCTAGAAGAAAGCTGATATTAGAAAATAAAACTTCACTCATCTCAAAATTTGTACCAAAATATGTCTCGTAAGCTATTCAACACAAAGAATTGGTGAATTATATGAATGAAGAGTTGGATCAAATTGATAAAAATGAAACATAGGAACTTGTTTTATGTCTGAAATATAAAAATTTTATCATAAAAATGGGTTTATAGAAACATTTTGAAGGAATATATAGAAGTTTCAAGAAACAAATCTAGGATTTTTTATAAAGGATGTGCACAGGTGGAAGGTGGAGATTTTGATGAAACATTTTCCCCTATATAATGGTTAGAAACTATTATAATGTTTTGAGTAGTTCCTTCTCATCAAAATTACAAAGTGTATCAGATAGATATAAATTTGGATAAATTGAAGAAGAAGTTTACAATGAGAAACCTTTTGGGTTTCTACTTGATAAGGATGAAAACAATGTTTTTATATTGAATTAACATTTATATGGGCTAAAACAAGATACACATTCATGGTATTATAAGATTTAAAATTGTTTGATAATGTTTATTTTTTCAAAAGGAAAAGTTGAAAGAAACTTATATATAAATCATGTTGACTTTGGAACTCTAATTGTATTTTTTCATGTGGATAATATAATTTTTTTACGGGGATGAAGATAATTTTTGTAAATAATTTTCTAAGGTAATGCAAATGAATTTTGAAATATCAGTGTTGTGAGAATTAACATTCTTCTTTGTATTACAAGTTCAATATAAGGAAAAATAAATTATCTTATCTTAAGAAAAGTATGCAAGGGAATTGTTACAAAAAATTGGAATTATAGAATCTAAGGAAGTTTCTACTCCTATCTTAGTGAGGATGAGGATGAGTTAAGATGAGTCTAGAAAACGTGTGAATTAGAAAGGCTTTTGGAAGATGATAGGAATTATACATTACCTTATAACCTCAAGACTGATATTTTTTATGCTTTAAATTTGTGTGCTAGTTATCAAAGTAATCTGAAAGAGTCAAATATGTTGGAAGTAAGGATAGTTCTGAGATATGTCAAAGGAACAAATTCACAAGGATTATTATAAAAAATAAATTATGAGATGAAGTTTCATGGTTATGATAATATTGATTGGGCTGGAGATTGTATTTATAGAAAATCAACCTTAAGAGAAACATTTTTCTTGGGTGAATGTTGTGTAAATTTTCATAGTTAGAAACAAAGTTTAATATCCTTGAGAAAAGTGTAATTAGAATATGTTGTGACTATTCAAGCATGTACTCAGATATTGTGGATGAAAGTACAATTGGATGATTTGAATATAAAGGTTTCTAAACTATTGAAGACACTTTATGACAATCAGATTGCAATTGATCTTTCTAAAAATCATGTCCAACATTCAAGATCAAAACACATAAATATAAAGTTTCAATTTATAAAAGAGAAAGTTGCTACTAGAGATGTTTTTTTGGAATATATCTCAACAAATTATCAAATTATTGATATCGTCACAAAGTCAATTCCAAAATAATGGGTTGATGAGTTGAGGTTGAAAATTCATGTTCGTTCTCCTATAATGACTTCCTAAAACTCATCTATTAGTATGGTGTCTAAACACTCTTTTAATAAAGGATGTGTTTTGGTAAAATTCAATAAACACTCTTTTAAAACTCACCAAGGGATGGATTTTTTTTAAACAAAAAATACATTATCTATTAGTATGGTGTCTAAACACTATTTTAATAAAGGATGTGTTTTGGTAAAATTCAATAAACTTGTGTTGTTTACAAAAGTTTGTTTGTGAAAATTTTCTTAGAGCTGAAAAAGTTATTAATGAGTGTTATTAAAAAATACGAATGGGGAGATTGAAGATCCTTTGTGATGTTTTGTTTTTAATAAATTTTTGTATTTGTTGATAACTAATATTTTATAAAAGAATGTTTCTAAAAAACAAGTGAAAGTTTCTGAATGTTTGTACCCAAACATAAAGAGGGAGAAATGTTTTGTTTTTGAGAAAGTTATTTTATAGACACAGAGGATTGAACTAAGAAAAAATAGATAAAAAGTATCGAATGAATCACCACCGGTCATAGAATACATAAAAAAGTTAGAGGTTTTTATCAGACACACCATCATTCTCAGATCCATTGACATGATGTTCAAGTTTCATTTGACTCAATGTTGGTTACAAATTTAGAATGTTGCTGAAGAGTTTGAATGAAGAAAGTTATGTCAGGAGTTAGAAATTTCTTAAACTTTTTAACCTTCAGTCAAATATTTATTTTCTAGTGTTTAATTCTCAAATATCATAAGTTTTCTGTAACACTTGTGATGTGATCCTTAAGAAGAAAAGGGGGAGAATAGGTGTAACCAATCATATTGAGTTTTTGTTAGAAATAAATAAGGTGTTGAAAGTAACGTAAGTCGTAATACTTTCCTATATAAGTCATACAGTACATTGATAATATTGAAGATCTCATAAATCAAGAAAACAATAATGATAAATTATTTTTAAGAAATAGAGGAATAATAAAGATTGTATTGATTCTAGGAATCAAGAAAAAAGTTTTCATCAGATCCAGAAGTATTGTGCATATAAGTTTTCAGAAGTCTGAATGAGTTATAGTTTATGACGATTGAAGTATTTCAAAGTGGTAGATTGGAGTTTCCATCATAAATAAAATTCCATAATAGTGATAATTCAATCATTATGAGGATTCCATTGTATTGAAGCTGAGGAAGTTCTATGAGGTATAATCTGAAGAGGAAAGATAATTAAACTAACTCTGAGGAAGAAATTCATTCAATCTAACTCTGAGAAGGAAATTCAATCGAGGCCGACTCTAAGAAGGAAAGACAATCGCATTGAATTTGAGAAATAAAGTTAATTAGACTAACTCTAATGAGGAAATTCAATTTAGAATGAGATGAATAGGTTTCATCATAATGAGATGTGGAAGTTCCATCATAATGAGTTGAGTAATTTCTATTATACTGAATAAAAAGTTAGGAAGTCTGAGAAGAATTATGATAATGAATACATAAGATGATTTCAAAATATTTGTGAATAGTTTAAGTGGTAAAACACGGAATTTAAATATGTAAATATTTTGGATTTCTTTTAATTTGAGTAAGTGGGAAAAAAATTTAGTTTCTTAAATTTGTCTTTTTGGGATGCCTATAAATTGAAGAATTGTATATTCATACTTTTCAACTTTTTTATGTGAGTGGAAAAAGAAGAGCACTAGAGAATTCATGTCAAAGTTATCTTTCCATATTGAAATCTCATTAGAAGTTTAGACATCTAAAATTTTTGTTTGTTGGACTATGTATGATCAGATTGAGCATTTGAGAAGAGTTTGAGTAATTCATATTGAGAATGGATTCATTAAACTGAGCCCATCAGACTGAATTCTTCGGATTGAGTCCATCGGACCCAGCCCTATAGGATGGGAAGAATCAGACCCAACCACATCATAATGAGGATTCTGAGATATGAATTTGTGGTGTAGTTTGATCAAAGTATTTTTATTTTGTTTTATATCAATTTTTTGAAAGAAAAATTTATAAACCAATAAGAGTCAGTATACTCATTACAATTAGGATATATAATGTGTCTAATGGGAGTAGGCACAAGTTGTATTCACTTATTCATTTTATTAAATTTCTATAGACCTGTAGGAGTCTCTATGAAAATTATATAGGTTCTCACACTAAGGTCAAACCTTGTAAATGTCATGTTCATTACTTTTTTTACAAATTTTTCATACATTAGTAATTACTAGAAGATGATAAGGATATAAACATTAACTTGTTCCAGGGTTTAATATTTTCAAAATTATTGAAACTTATAAAAGTGAACAACTAATTCAACCCCACTTCTGAGTTATTATTCAATCCATTGAAACTTCATATATTGTTTATCACTTTATTTGAAACTTTTTTTAATATTTTTGCTACTTTTTTGTAATTAAAATCCCTAAAAGAATAATGGAATACTCTCATGACTCATCATTGATCTCACCAAGTCCAGCAAGATGTGGTTCCTCCTTTCACTTACATCATTCCACTGATGTGTATAAGGAGGAGTGAGTTAATATAGGATCCCAAACTCCTATAATTAATCAATGAATTCTTGATTGAGATATTCTCCACCAAGTTCTAAGAGGATTTTCTTAATCATATTACCAATTTGGTTCCCATATTCATTCTTTATTTCTTGAATTTATCAAAAGAACTTGACTTATACCTCATTAAGTAGACATATTCATTTCTACTATAATCATCAGTAAAATTTATGAAGTATGAGAACTCACCCCCTGCCTCAAAAGGAAATGGTCCAGAAACATAAGTATGAACTAATTAAATAATCTCTTAAGACCATTCAACTTTTCTACTAAATGGGGCTTTATTTATTTTACCATATAAATAAGTGTGACACATACCAATTGGGTTTAGTTCAAAATAATCTAAATATCCATTTTGGCATAACATAGTCAAGCATTTTTCATTTACATGACCAAGCCAATGATTCCATAATTGGGTGTGGCATGAGTTATGTAAAGTAGTTTCATTATCAATTTCCACTACAAGGTTTGTGTAATATGATAAAAAAATTTGTTATTTAAATTCACCTTACCATAAAAAAATTTATTTTTATAAAAGAAGAAACATTAATTTACAAATATTAAAATAAATACATCTTTATCAAGTTTAGATGTATAAATAATGTTTTTTTAATGGATGAAAAATAATATCAACCTTTCAAAACCATGATCATTATAAGATCCCATATTTTTCTAAGTACGTCCCACTCTGAGGTTTTCATTGAACAATTTTTTTTGGGTTTTCCTTTGTAATTAAACCTTAGTGACTAAGTCTTATTTGATGAAAGAGAGCCTTTTTTGGAGAAAATAACATAAATTTTAGGAATTTATGTCTATTTAAATTAATGTATTCCATGTATAAATATGTTAAATGGGATTAATAGGGTTTTCTATGAGTTTAGAAGGATCATAGGTGGTTTGGTCACATTTATTGAAGCTATTATAAAAAGTATTCAATAAAAAAATATATGTTGTGTACATGTTAGATGACATGTAACTATTTCTATATGAATTTCATGAACTAGTTTTTGATGTGATGTGGTTACATGTTGTGAATCTGATTCACATCGTGTAAATGTTGATCAAAATAAATATTTACCCAGGGCAAGAGGTTTTTCCAGCATAACTTCAAAATTATGAAATACATGACATGAAAGGATTACACATCATGTATTCCTCCTACCCAGTAGTTTTAAGTGTGTCGTGTACTTATGACTCTCATTATTTTTATTATAGCCTCTCATATCTCGCTCCTAGGGTGAACTCTTGGAAATTTTGAATTATCTTCCCCCCTTCCAAATGTCCCTTTTTCACATTCGATACTTGGTGAGTTTATTCACTTTGGTTTTCTTCTTCTCACCCATCATTACATTTCATTGTAGTGAACATGTTTTGAACAAGGGTTTTCTTTTGGGATTTGATCTTGTTTTGGGTTTATCTAGGTTCTTCTTGGGATGTTCTGTGACTTCTTCTTTAATGGATTTTGTCATTAGAAGCATTGTGTTAATCACATGTTAAAGGTATGGAGACTAAACCTAACCCTATGATATATTTAATTATGAATTATATGAAATATTTTGATTATGACCATGTAATTTGCACTATAATTAATCATTTTATTTATAGTAAATCATGGATTGGATTCCTTTAGATTCAATTGTTGATGCAACCTGGATTATGGATACCTGTTGGGAGAGAAACTATTTGAGTAAAAAGAACTAGGCTAATGGTTTAAAGCATGGTGAGTATGACATAGTACCTAAGGTTATTGCTTGATATAGAATCCCTAGGTAATCTATTATTGTTTATTGATATGACTGTTGATCATTTGAGAGATAAATGAAACTTTATTTGAAAAAAAATGGTAATTTTCATAATTAACCAATGAGATTTATGATGTGATATTATGATATCCATAATATTATGACTTGTTGAGATGTTGATGAAATCATTATATATAGGGATATTATAGTAGTGTTTAAATTATTATATAGTATTCTTGGAATAGTGATACATGCTAAAATTCTTATATATAGGGAATTTCTTGGAGGATGAAATGCTTATATAGTAGTCCATTCCAAGTGATACTTGCTGAAATGATTATATACCATGCTACAGCCAGGTATACATGATGAAATGCATTTATATAGGGTGATGACCGGAGGATGAAATTATTATACATAGAGAGCTACCTGATTGTTTGATTTTTCCATCGTGTATGGATATAGATGGAATGGCTGTGTTACATGATTAGAGACATTTCATCAATTTTTTTGAGATAGGTTAATTGATATATTATATTAATTTTTTAATTAATACTCCTATTTATAAATTTATTGAATATAATTATTATCAGACTGGTTGTGTTTAAGGATGGTGGTGTCGACCTACTAAGTTTTATTCACACCCTATTTGGGAACCATTTGGTACTCGAGCAGATTACATAGATGTTGGTTTGGAAAAGGGAAAGGGACATTATTATTGATTTTTTTGTTTCTTGCTGAATGGGATGGATTTTGGAGATGGGTCTGACATGGGGATCAGGACCAATGACTTTTGGGATTATTTAATTTGATTAGATTATTTTGTTTGTGATGGTTTTAGTTTTACTTTTAGATACATCTTAGCTTGTCATTACATTATTCATCATTGTAGGTTCCTCCATTTATTTTCCTAGCTGTATGATATACTATTTTCACTATTTATATGTTATTCTAATTTTTATTACTATGGTTTAGTTCCAATATATTTTACCAGGGGGTATGGTCTCCCCACTATAAATATCACAGCCTTGTTACTAGTTAATAGCCTCTAGCATATGGGGATCCATTCTTGAAGTCTAATAACCAAATAATTTTGACCATGTGATAGAGTACCATATCAGGGGACATTACAAAGTGGTATTAGAGGATTATCTTGTTATTTTATTTTGCTTTATTTTTTGTAAAAAGTAGAAAGGATACTAGAATCTATTGGGACATGGTAATGAGATTATTCATTTGAGTAGCTAACCCATGTAAGGTGGGAAATTTTGAGTTCCAGGGATGGGATTATTGCTTATGATGTTCTCTTGTTACAATTGATGTTATTTCACCTTGGTTGATTTACATGTAGTGTGATGTTATTATTTTGTGATGTTATTGTTTATTGATATTTACACTCATGGACCAGTATGGTGAGATATGAGTATGAATGAATCATGATAGACATATAAGGATATATATATATATATTGACGTGCATTGTTCAATATAGGGACATGTTTATTGCATGAGTTATATACTTGCCAATATTAATTGTGAAATAATATATATGTTATATTTGATAAATGGAATGAAATAAACTATTATTTTATCATAAAACACTTATAATCCATGGTTAGAGAGACCCAGAATAATGGTTCTCTATTGTCATCGCCGCTTGAGGTTGACTTTATTTTTAGCCAATGTTTATAGTAGTGTGTTTTTCTTGTAGATAAAATGACTCCTCATCATCTTCGAGTTGAGTTCTAAGAGAGTGGAAATCAGTTATCTCCTAACAGAGATGAACAAGAGCTTCCTGTTACTCTTGCGGATCAAATGGATGTTCATCATCACAACAACTTCTTGAGAGTCATTCAATCCATGGAAAAGGAGAGTATTTTCATCATGCCTTTGATGTATGAGTTGATGAGAGAGATTCAGCTACAACATCAACCTATGTTCACTGGGGAGGGAGGCTCCCAGGTAGATGAGTTCTAGATTGAGTCAATCTATACAATCATCAATCATCCTGAGACACCCACAAATAGGAGGGAGAATCATGTTGTGTATATGCTCAGTGGACCTACCAAACATTGGTGGGATATTCTAGTGCAGGATGGGAACAAGGAGGAGTTATCTTGGAAGGAATTCGAGGTGAATTTATTGATCCACTTCTATCCATTGAAGTTGATGTTTGAGAGGGATCATTAGTTAATGCATCCGATATGGGATAGAATATTAGTGATGGACTATGTTGAATATTTCACCAACCTTCAATATTGTGTTCCTTATTTAGCTATTGATGAGATCTCTGGGGAGAAGCATTTTCATGATGGTATTCACTATGAGGTTTGGTCATAGGTGAATGTTTTTATTTTGAGTGTCTTTTTAGATTTTATGAATCATGAACTCATCACAGCAATTAATCTGAGAGAGGACCCAAGAGGTAGCCAGGCTATTTCCATAGGGTAAACTAGGATCACTTATTTTGGTGGAAAGAAGTGATTCTATGAATGTTTTTACCAAGGAAATGACATGAAGACAGGTTAGGGGAGTGGGAATCCATATTAGGATCATATTCCATTGTATTTCATTAGTGTAGAAAGTTAAACCACAAGAAAGCATAGTTTTCATACACCACACTGGAGTGCCATGTTTGTGGCAATATGGGACATCTTCATAAGTCTATTTAGAAATTCTCATAGTATAGTAGTGGGAGGGGAGTAAGATAGGTACTAGAGTCTAAGAAGGACTCAACTACTTCTCATCAGATAGGTATCTCGATTTCCATAGTACATTTAGGTTGAGGTGGGAGATGTGGTACCCCATTGTAATGACATAATGTTTATTAGTAAAATTTCATTCCTGAATAAATGGGTGTTGTATTATATTATATATTATATATATAATAAATATAGAGAATGCAATAAAAAACTATATTAATAAATATTGTTACATTAATTATCGATGAGACCAATTAAACTTCCAAACATTACAACTGGACAAAAAGTATAAAATAGAAAAGCTACAATGAGAAAACATGGATCGTCCTCATCTACTAGAATTATTGGCCCCACTACCAACACTATATAAAAGAAAAAAAATTATAGTGATCCAATAAAAAAAATTTAAAATGGAAATATAGAACCTTGAGAATAATTTATTTGAATATTTAATGAAATAATTGAGTGGTATATATATAAGGAAATGTGACTGTTGGAATATTAATGTGACCATTAGAATAGTAAGCTGATTGTTGGGAATAGTAACCTGACCATTGGAAGAGTGATTTTACCAAAAAATAATAAATTATGATATAAATAACATTTATCATGATTAATTTATGTAAATAAAAATATTATAATTCAATAAAATTAATATCATGATTAAAAACCTCAAAGAAAATAAAGCATATTTCTAATAAACTGTATTTTAAAGTATTTGGTAAAAATCATTATTTTTTTGTTAAAAATTATAAGTTACATATTTTAGATATTTATTTTCATTAAAATAATATCATTTTTGAAATGATCATGTTAAAAGTTTCCTTGGGTGAGTTTTTTGGTAATTTTTTGATATACTTCAATTTTTAGGTTGATAGTAAAAATATAGTTTTTCACATCATCGATGTATCTTAAGTTACATCATTCATGATATAATAATGAAATAATCATTAATAGAAATTTATTTTCAGCCATTATATATTTAATTTCATAAATGAGTAATTAAAATACAATAAAATTATTTTTCAAACCTAAAAGTAACTTTCCAAAACCTAAATTCAAAAGTTATTCCTTAAAATATCAATTTATTTTTTTCCTTCACTTTTCATTTTAATAAGTTAATAAATTAGAATTATAAAGAGGATTTAAAGTATTAACCCCGTTATATTATATTTATATATAATTTATTTTTCAAAAATGCTCCATTACATGTTTGTCCTTTGATATATTATTTTATTACACATTTTATTTTAAAAATACCCCTCTCTTAAAGTATAAATAATCCCTCTCCCTTCCCTTGGAAACCCATTCCTCTCAAACATTCCAAAGTACGATATCTTCCTAAATAATCCCTCTAAATCCCCTTACATTACTTAGGGAAATTTTGGAGCAATCCAAATCTAATCACCAAGGGTGTAATAGCGTTTTACAAGAGAAGCTACATTGAGGAGAGAGTATGTCTCTATTAACATTTCGCTTTTTTCTTATTCTCTTTCTTATTTTTACCAATAAATTTAAAAACTGTATACTATAAAACTAATTATTCAATAATTTAAAATTATATTATTTATGTTAACAAGATGTAATTTTCATATTAATGAAAAAAATAAATGAAATACCTCTCTTTCCTTCTCTTTTAAAACTGTCCCATTAAAGGTTGATTAACCACCTACGGAGAAATTTATAAGACAATTATTATAACCACCTTCATGGATGGATATTATTAATTATATATAATATATAAATAATTAATTACATTTATTATAATCTACTAGAATTATTCATACTTTTCTATAAATTAATCTGAAAGAAAATAGAGAAATCAATGTGAAACAAGAAATTTTTAGGAAAATCATGATATCAAAACACTTCAATTTCATTAATAGAAATTAATAAATATAATAGAATGATTATAATTGATAAATAAATGTATAAATGGATATAATTAACATATTTATTAGTTTTTTAATAATTATAAGTTTTCTTATTCAAGAGGTGCAAAAGTGACGAAATAAAGAAGGAATCAAGGTAAGGGGAATCTCGAACACAACTCTTTTTTAATGGGTTATCCATATTTCATGACATATTTTCAATAAACAGTCCTATAATGTTCCTTAAATATAATTTCATTATTCATCCCTCTTCTTTTTTGGGATATACATGTTTTTTATTTGATTTTATGGAAAATACAATGATTTTCCAAAATAACTCTTCTTTCCAAAACACATATTTGACTCCTCTTGAGTTGTTTATTCTTAACTAAAGAATGATGATTCTTATAGAAAATATGTTTTTCTATTTTTAATTTTGGAACCCGAAGATTATTTATGAAATCATAATTTTTGAAATCCTCATGAAACCCATTTCATTCCATGGGTTATTTCATGAAATGATTGTTACACATTCTATATGACATGCATGATTATGTAAATATTATGATGTGATGACTAGAAAAAAATAATATAGCCCTCCAATGCATTGGTTAATTTGTTGTAACTCATGAGATAATTTTTATTATATGTTAACATGATGCTATATTTTTTTACAGTGATGATGTTATGATTATTCACATATGTTATGTGTTAACATGATGCTAGCTTTATTCACAACTATATATGGAAATTTACCACTATGACATGATGTTTCATTTTTATGCATTTCCACATTCGATGAATTTATCACATTTTTACCTCATTATATTGATAATGATCTGAGGCTTATGATATGATGATTATGCTCACCCATGTTATATTGATTCAAGTTCCTTATTCATCCTCTTACAGGGCTTTTATCTTACCCCTTTCATTGATGTATATCCTTAGGTAATTGCATGTACTAAGGATAATGTGAGATTTTAGAAGGATAAAGAAGAAGGATTTAAATAAATTTTTAGGTTTTATTATGTACAAGTTATTTATGAGCTTAATTTCTTTAGGACATAAACCTTTGGATCATAGATTTGTAACTCTATTATGTTTTTTATCATTAAAATGATGTAATAGTGATATAAGAAAAATTAGGGTCACTATAGTTGGTATCTAAGAATGGTTTACTTAAATTGGGAATTATGATTATAAAACAAGAGTAAAACCCATTAGTATAAGTCTATGTATAGGTAAAACATCCTAGAAGACTATTTTTATAAAAGTATAGACATAGGGATCCCATAAGATATTCCTTTACTGTTAATTTCATTAAATAATAAATTACTCATGATTTATTGACTTATGTTTTTTTTCTAACATTTTCTAATCCATAAAATGGTAGGAACCAGGAAAAACTAGGCCTAAAACCTCTGTGAGTGACAATGAAACAATTATCCAAATGAGATCCCCAATTCCATGGGATGTTGAGTTCAATACTTTATGGAAATGATTACCTAGTTGTCTTGAGATATGAATAATAACATGAACTGTGTGGAATGTCCATATTCACCCAAGAAGGATCAATTATCCATTGAGTCCTTAATGAAAAAAATGAACATCGATGTTTAGTGGAACTTCCAATCCACATGATGTGGAATAGTGGGTTAACTCAATGAAGAATATCTTTTCTATGATCCATTTCTCTAATAAGTAGATGGTGACTGTTGTAATTTTTCATTTATATGGAGATGCTATTAAATTTCAGGAATTGATAAAGAATAAAAATACAAAGGATTAAATGGAAGAGATGGAGTGGGACTAAATTAAGAAAATATTTCTTACAAAGCATTTCCCTTGAACTCTTCAAAAAAAATATTGAAAGAGAATTCATATAGCTAAAGAAAAAGGAAGGTGAAGTTATCACAACTTATGATGAAATCTTCATAGGGTTTTGAATGTATTCCTTCAGTTTTTTTGTCAATAATGATATAAAAATAGATATTTTATTTATTGTTTTAAAAATACACCTTCAAAATGATCTATAAATAAAAGAATTTGGGAGTTGTGAATATTTGGTTAAATGTGCTCTTAAAGTAGATATGAATTTCAAAGAATGGTCCCATGGTTATGGAGATAATAAGAGAAGAATGGGGTTTCAAGATTGTGGGTCAAATGAAAAATGAGGAAATAGGATCCAACTTCCCACATGTCAAAAATGTGGGAAGAATAATAATTTTAATAGCCTCAAAGGAATGGGGAAATTCATCAAGTGTGGGAGAGAAGGGCACCAAGATAATGAATATTGACGATATATGAAGAAGCTGACCAACATGATAGAGTAAAGGAAGGAACATCCTAATGCACCACCCATGGTTTAATGCTTCAACTATACGGACCAAGGGTGTTATAGAAGCAAGTTCACTAAACCACATGTCCTTGATGGAAACCAGTTTCCACAATCACCAATGTCAAAGGAGCAAGAGAAAGCTTGTATCACAAATACTAATGAAGTGGAGTGTGAAAATGAATTCATACAAGGTATGATTCCTATTCACTAAATAATAGAAATAGTATTATTTGATTCTGGTTCTACTTATTCATTTATATCCTAAATGTTTTCTAGAACTATTGAATTGACGCCCAGATACCTTTAAGTGGATATATCCATAAAAAACATAGTGGTGTAATCATTACAACACAAGTGTTGGACTCTTCTCCTATAATCATATTTGGGATGATTCTTCATGAAAATATTATTATATTTACCTTAATGAAATTAGATTCTATATTGGACATGAATTGTCTTTCATTATATATAGATGAAATGAACTATTGGAAAAAATCTATTTTTATATTCTGAACCATCCCATAATCATTAAAAAATGCAAGGAAGATCATGAATCTTATTTGGAAAATCCATAAAAAGTGTGGGTGTTGATACCCTGTAGAGAATCATACCATTCCCAAATGGTTGAGTCAAAGGAAGGTATTAACCTGGAGGAAATTTCCTTTATTAGGGAATACATTGTTGTATTTCTCAAAGAGTTACATAGAATCCCCTAATCGTGAGGAAGCGTTCTTAATAGATCTCATACCCAATGCCACTCATAACACAAAATTCCCATATAGGAGGGCCTTGATTGAAATGGAGGAGTTAAAGAAGTATCTACTAGGGAATTTGAAAAAATGGTTCATACACCCTAGTATATCACCTTGGGGTGCACCAATGCTCTTTGTCAAGAAGGAATATAGATCAAAACCTATGTATATCAATTACCAAGATTTCAACAAGATCACTATAAATAAAAATTATCCTCAACCAAGGATTGATGACTTGTTCAATCAACTAAGAGGAGTGAAATAATTCTCAAAGGTGTATATTTTTTATGGATATCATCAACTAAAGTTGAAGAAGGATGATATTCAAAAGATTGCTTTACTTACAGGGTATGGGTACTATGAGTTCATAGTAATTCCCTTCAGACTTACAAATTTTCCTACCCTATTTATGGATTTAATGAATATATTCTTTAGAGACCACCTCAACAATTTTTTGGTAGTGTTTATCGATTATATTCTCATTTATTCCAAGATTAAGTAGGAACATGAAGAGAATATAATGATTGTGTTGGTGATATTAAGGAAGGAGAAAAAGTATTTGAAGTTCAAAAAGTGTGACTTTTGGATGCAAGAAGTCACATTTTAGGGAAATTGATCACATGTAATGGAATTTATGTGGACCCTTCAAAGACAAAGGCAATTGAAGAATAACTTAGACCCAATAGTGTCATATAAATCTATAGTTTTATAGATTAGTTGGTTACTATTTACAATTTGTGATGAATTTATCATTATTTTTTAGCCAACTAACTGATTTACCACAAAATGGAGTAAATTATTTATGGATGAAAGAAATGATGAAAGCATTAAGGAGATCAAGAATAGGCTAATCACTGTTCTTGTACTGAAATTTCCCAGTCAAGATAATTGTATCACTGAGAGGGGGAGAGTGTGAATCAGTAATATATTTTTCTTTTATATTTCCTTAATTTTGTAATAAACATAGAATCCTATTAAATATTTCTTTCCCTATTGGAAACAATTAAAACCCACATCTATTGGAACACATGAATTTATAAGTATCACTATTCAACAAGAATATCTACATCCTTTCTATGATTTTGAAATGATCTAATACCACACAATCTGTTAAAAAATTATCCTTTTGTGTGGAATACAATGAGTAGGATATTTTGTTTCACTCATGTAGCTCTATATAAACAATTCATTAGTGAATGTTATAATTCTATAACAAATGATGAAATACAATGTTTTGTAACAACACATGATATGGTGATTCTTTATCATATTTCACAAATGTATTATTTTTTAAAAAATTATTCAATTTCTTACCTAGAAGTTTGTAAGAACTTTTCTAAATTTTGTTACAAAACTTAGTATGATTTCCATATCAAACTCTCCCAGTTCGATTATCCCAGTTTTATTTCTCAATATGAAAAATATATGACTTTTTAAGAATACGGTTGAGAAAATTGTGAACCACTTCTTCTTCAATCCAAAAATCCCAATATGATTTTCCCAGTCCGATGATTCATCCCAATACGATGACCAGTTGAATACAACAATAAAATATATGGAAACCTCTTCTTCTCTCTACATCCATTTCTTATCTTTTCTTCTTTTTGAATAGTACATTTATCGAAAGTAAAAATTACTTTCCCTTTTATACTCCCCCAAAATATGGTTTGGGTGGGATTCCTAAAAAATTTCCCACTCAATAAAATTTTCTAAATCTACACGTTCCTTTGAATTTTGGGTTCATATTAACATCATAATCTCTTCTCAACACTTATTTAACATTCTCAAATATTCTTTCAACTTCAACTCTGCATTATAATTTCTATGAAAATCATTCTAATTCAAATTTCTCATTTCAATTTGTTCTTACAACCTGCTTCATTATGATGAATACAAATTTAAAACAATATATTATTCTTCATATCTTCTCTTGACCCACTTGAATTAAAAACAATGTAATTCAAACTATTTTAAATGGTTAACTAAATTATTAATATAGCTATTAATTTCTTCTTCATATTGGCCACCACTTAACTTTCTCATTCTTTTCATTCATCAGTTCCAAAATATTATTCCTCTGATGATTATTATGGCATACCGATTATGGACCAGTATCACCAGCTTCAACATCAACAAATTAGTTCTCTTCTGAATGTGATACCAATAAATTTCTATAACAAAAAATTATACCTCTAATTAATATGATGACATATTTAATTTGAAGGATCAACATTAGTAACTTATTTATTTTTTGTATAAGATTCTCAAAAACTTCTTTCTTCAAGGATTTCAATCTTCTAGATTTTGTTCTGACTGAAAACTAGAACCATTATTATGACTATTCTACTCTGCCTTTAAAAAAATCTGAATCCAGAAATATCATTATGATGATATTTAGACCAGAATGATTAAAATACATAAACATTCTTCTTTAATAAAATTTTAACAAGTATCATGACTTTATTTATGACTTTTATTACTTTGAAGATCAACTTTAGCATCATCTCACTTACCAAGTAAAGTGTTGCAACTTCATTACCATTCATAAACATATTTATTTCTTATTCATCTTGAATACGATTTCCATTATTACAATCAGACTAAATATTATTGGAATAATATTTTTCTCCCATTTCTTTCATCAAGATTTCATCACAAGTTTTAAAAATTACTTATGATTTATGAGAACTCCAAGATCGGAAAAGAAACATCACATTTTCATCAAAGTTATGCAGACTCAAATTATTCCCCATTAGGATCAAACATTTCATTCCAAACGTTGGCTAATTTCGATGATCCTCTTCATCCAGAAAACATATTCCCAATGTGATGGAATTGCGTAACCATTCTGAGTCTGAGTTTATTGAATATGATGGTCAGTCCAATTTTTATCACTTAAAAAGTGGGGTGATTTATTTTCTTATTAAAATCCATTGACAAAAAATGAAAATACCTAAATATGATATTCATCTTTATCATCTTGGTCCTAACAATCACCCACTTTGGATTTTTTTGTCAACCAAGGTTCATAAATCACTGAACTTTTAATCCTCAAGCTATGTATTACTTATCAATAATTATAAGACTACTTGTGCAAAATCATTATATGAAACAAGAATTATTGACATAAAATTTGTGATGTCCAAAAGTAGTGATTATGAAAAATTTCCTCATCTTTTCTTCCACAAATTTTAAACCTCCATAAAATAAAAAACAAAAATTGTTTCCAACAACCACTCCAACAAATAGTTAGAATAGTTCACACACTTACAATGATGAATTAACAATTTACCAACAACTCTATCCCTTTACATGCTTCCATAATGATAGATTTATAAAACAATTTCCCCCCTTGAAAACACTTTCCAAAGATAAGATGATAGAGGGAACAAAAACACATACCTCAACCTTGACGAGAAAGAGGTTGGATGACCTTGTTCAAGCTCAATTTAGAGAAGGATTCCTTGGGTAAAGGTTTTGTGTAAATGTCAGTAGCTTGTTCCGATTTAGGAACATACTCAAACTTTAACTCATTATTCGACACATGATATTTGATGAAATAATTTTTGAAATCAATATGTTTTGAATGAGAATGTTTTACCAGATTCTTGTAAAGGTTGATTTCACTTTGATTATCACAACCCAAGATAAAGGGTAACTTCAATTAAATAATTTAGTATTCTAACTGATTCTTTATCCACATAAGTTGGGTAGAATATTGTGTAGTAGAAAAATATTCAGATTCAGTTGTAATGACAGCTACTGAATTCTATTTCTTTATATTCCAAAAAACATAACTTTTACCTAGAAATAAAACTCCACCTAATGTGGATCTTCTATAATCAACATTTAATACCCAATCAGCATCTGAATAACCAAAAAATTCAATACTTTCTAAGCTATCATACCTGATTTTGAAATTTTTTGGGCCTTTGATGTATTTGAGGATTCTTTTTCTATAATATAAATTTGATTATTTAGGATCACTATAAAATATTTCACATAAGGTAACATAATAAACAATATTGGGTCCTAAGGTAGTAAAATATAAAATAATTCCAATCAACTTTGGAAACTCTTTCTGATCAAATTTCTTGTCTTCTCCATCTTTACTCAACTTGGTTCCCACTGATATTGAGGTGTAAACTAGTTTTGAATATTCTATACCAAACATTTTAAGAATTTCTTTTGCATAATTTTCTTGAGAAAGAAAAATGTGTTTCTTATTTTATAAAATTTTAAACACAATAAAGTATTTTATTTCTCCCAGCATGGAAATATCAAACAAAATTTTCATTTATTTAAAAAAAATTCCACAAGATCTTTCATTATTCCTAGTAAAGATAATTTCATTAATATAAACAATTATGATGAAGAAAAACTCTTGAATTTATTTCATGTAAATATTGTTATCAACTATTACTTTATTAAAACTCATATTCCTTATGAATGTATCCAGTTTGGTATAATATGCCCACATAGATTTCTTTAGTGAATATAAGGATTTATTAAATATGCACATATAACTTTCCTCTTTCCCAACAACAAATCCACAAGGATTCTCAATGTAAACTTCCTCATAAAGATCAAAATTTATAATTGCAGACATTACATCTATTTGAAAAATTTTGAAACTCCATTGTGTATAAATAACAAGAACAATTATGATTGATTCTAACCTTTCCACAAGAGAAAAAGTTACACTAAAGTCAACACCTTCAATTTAAAAGTAACATTTTTATAATAATCTTTCCTGGTTTGTTATCACTTCACCTTATTCATTTTTTTGGTTCTGGGAAAACCATTATGTACCAATAAATTTTTTTTATCTGGATTAGGTACGAGTTCCTATGAATCATTATTTTCTATCTGTTATAACTCTTCATTCATGGACAAAACCCATTCTAGATACTCAAAATCTTATTTCACGTTATTCGGCAAACATTTTGAATACAAAGAAGTGAATGTAATAGAATATGTTGTTTTTATTGTTTGAAACTTTTTATGTTGACCACCAATAATGTTCTGAGTTTCCACTAGCTTCCTCATCTTGGGATGAGATTTTAGATATTCTTCTTCATCACTTGAAATAGATGAGTCTGATTCTTATTTTTGAGTAGGATTGCAATTGGATGAATCTTTATCAAAAATTTTGACAAAACTTTCTCAATCCAGCACAACATCCTTATCTGTTTGATTATATTTATCCATAATATATTTCTCAATAACGTTCAAATTATTAGAATAAAAAATTATTTATATTTCTTTGTTGAAACATCTATATCCTCTTCCGTCTAGAGCTTAACTAAGAAAAATTCAATCTTCACCTTTCTGCTCAAACTTTCCCATATTTCCACCTTTCTTCTTTATAATTCATGGACTCCTAAAAACTCTTAAGTGTTTCAAACATATAGTTTTTCTATAAAAAAAATTCTAGGTTAATATACAAACTTGTCCTATAAAAACATCAGTTTTGAATATAAACAACAGTACTCATGGGTTGCCTCCAATATGAATGAGAAAGATCTTGTTCAAGTAACATAGTTCTCCCCATTTCCACCAAAAATCTATTCTTCCATTCATCAACCCCATTTTATTGAGGTGTGTATAGGGTACTATATTTATACAAAATTCCATTATTCTCAGGATAAATTTAAAATTCTTCATTCTTATACCCATCACCATTATTATTTTTCAACTTTTTCACTGAATACTCACATTAATTCTTAGATATTCTCCTAAAACATTTAAACATTCTCAGATCATTTGATTTATATATCATATTCATAACGCAAGTAATGTGATTAAATTCATCAATTAATGTTATGAAGTAATTATAATCATTTTTTGATTGTTGTCTCATTGGTCCATAGATGTCGGAATGAATAAGTTCCAAGGGGTTTTTTGAACAAATATCAACATTCGTATACACAAACTTTGTAATTTTTCCCTTATGATAAATAGTGCAACAAAAATCTCTTATTAATTGAAAATCAAGAATATCTTGAACACAATATCACTTTCATAACTTACTCTTTTTTATTTGGAAAATGTTTTGCATCCTTTTATGCCATAATTAATTTTCTTCTACCATACCCAAGTAACTATAGTTTTGTACCTCACCAACATGAAATAAGTTTTCCTTTGTCTGTTGGCCTCTTGTAACTATCTTTTCATCCTTATAAATTTTCAAAAAAAATACATCTTTCTCGAAGGTAACTTTGTTACCTTCATCACATAATTGTGAAACACTCAACATGTTATGTTTCAACTCATCAATATATAAATATTTCATAGATTTGATCTTTTCTTTCTTAATGAAATTTAATCCAACACCTTTGATTATTATTGTTTCATCCTTGTTGAATGTCATAGTTACCTCTTTGTTTTATTTTTGATTCCCTAACAATATCAATAGTAACCATAGATAGAATATTTTCCTCTATAGCTTCCATACTGACTGGAGTTATGAATATGTTTCTTAGCAACTTTCTTATCTGAAGTTTTTTGACCACCAACCTTTCAGTTGTCAATTAGAATCTTCTATTTTAGCTTATTTCTCCTTTTATCCTTGCCATAACTCAAAATAAAAGAAACATTTACATATTCATAATTTTTAGAAACATTTTTAGACTCGGGTTTTTTAAAAACATATGAATTCTAAACTTTGTTAATCTTGGCCACACACATAAATTTCTAAGCTTTCTTATTTCTAGAAATAATTCTATCTTTTCTATCAACTTTTTATGGTTAATTTTTTTATCCTTATTAGGTCTTTCCTTATGAAAACATTCACCAACATCATATATAGAATTTTTGGAAAATATTGTTTTATTTTCATCATTAATTTTTTTTAATAGACAAGTTATAACTATTATTTTTATGCCTTTAACTTCAATTCCAGATGTCCATTACGATTCTTCTCTTCCTTAAGATATTTTATCATATCACTAATATCCAGTTGCATCTTTTTCTTATCATCTAAAAACATTTCATGATATTTTTATGAGGAACTTTCATCATCCAACTTCTTTTTTTGTTTTTCACGACTTCTAATATTTCAAAAATATATTTCAAATATTATTTTAAATGAAATTTAATTTGAGTTTCTTCTTAATCAAAACTGTTGATTCTGAATTCTTCATCATTAATTATTACACTAAAAGTATTCTCACCAAAATGCTTAGTAGAATTTTTGGATTTAGCTTTACTATCTTCTTATTATTTATCTTTAGATAAGAAAATACACATTTTATATTTTGCGAATTTTTTAACCTTATATATGGAATAAAATTTTCCTTTCCACCCTATTTCCTCCATGAACTTCTTGGCCTTATTTATTCTTTATCACAATCCTTTTCATTCTTTTTTTTGTGGAAATTTTTTTGTAAAGTTCCCAATGAATCCATATTCAAAACATTTCAAGGGAAAATTCCCTTTATATTTACATATACCTCTTCTCACATTTTTAGAAAAAAAGGATAAAATATCAGAAAGATTTTTACTTACCTCATTTTCAGAATCAAAATAACCACCTTCTTCTTCAATAATAATCTTCTTTGAATTATATTTATTGACAGTCTTGAATGAAATTTCTCTATCAATTTTTTTTATTTTCACCTCTTTAACTTTATTTTTTTATAAGTGATGAGAGTTCTTTTAAAATAATATATAGATAATTTTTTATGATATATATCTTCTAATTAATACACATTAGCATCAAACTTGTAGGAAATAATTCTTAATATATTTTCAATAACTATATAATCCTTGAAAATTTAACTATGACATCTGACAGTGTTGATGATGTTATTTAACTTGGTAAATAAGTCCCCAATAGATTCATACCCACCCATTTTAAAGTCTCCATACCTCAACCTCACAATTTTTAATTTTTATTATTCACTTTTGTATTTCCTTCATATATGTTTTTCAACTTATCCCATAAACCATTATCTATGGAAAAACCCTTCACCATTAAAAATTCACTTTTAGAAAGTGATGATAGTAAATAATTCGTGTCCCTTCCATCACTCTCATGATTACTCTTATCAATAGATTAAGATGAACTTTATCATCAATAGGATGAAATACATATGTTACATCTTCAAGAAAATCATATCTAATAGACATAATATGGGGAAACATTAAATCTTTCCAGATATGAAAATTCTTACAATCGAAAACCATGATTCTTTTATTGATGACAAAATTCAAATAATCTATCAAATTCTATTCAAAACATCAACAAAGAATACATTAAGGGAACCTATCTCTGATACTAATTGTAATTTCCCAATCAAGATAAGTGTATCACTGAGAGGGGGAGGTGTGAATTAGTGATATATTTTTCTTTTATATTTCCTTACTTATTAAAAAAAAATTCCTCCTATTAAATATTTCTTTTCCTATTGAAAATAATTAAAACCCACATCTATAAGAACATAAGAATTTACAAGGTTTATTATTCAGCAAGAATATCTACAACCTTGGTATTTTTTGAAAATGATCTAATACCACACAATCTACTAGAATACAGTCATTTTTTGTATAATACAATGAGTAGGATATTCCCTTTAACTTGTGTGTCACTATGTAAACAATTAAAAAGTGCATATTATCCTTCCAGAACAAATTATGTAAAACAAATTTTTGTAACAAAACAAGTTATGATGCTTCTTTATCAACTTTCACAAATGTGCTTTTTTTATGAAAAATATTTTCATTCATACCTAGAATTTTGTAAGAACTTTTATGGTCTTTGTTATAAAACTCATTCTGATTCTCCTAGTTTAATTGATTAATAAGAAAAATATATGACTTTGTTAGAATATATTTGAAAAAATTCTGAACCCTTTCTTCTTCAATCTAGAAATCCCAATTCAATTTTTCTAGTTTGATGATTCAGTCCAATACGATGACCAGTTGAATATAATCTTTTCACTTCTCATACGCTTGTTTTATCTGAAATAATTCTTCAAAAAAATTCAATCAAGAAACCTCTAATTGTCTCTAAATCTATGCCTTATCTCTTATTAACCATGAATAGTACATATATCATAAATCACAAAGTAATTTCTCTTTTATACTCACCCCAAAAATGGTTTGGGTGGGATTCCTAAAAATCTTTCCTCTCAATTACATTTTACGAATCTATATGTTCCTTTGAATTTCAAGTGCATCTTGACTTCATAAACTCTTCTCAACTCTTCTCGAACCATAATGAATAATCAAATATCTTTATCTATACATTATACTTTCTTTAAAAACATTAGTCTGATTCTAATTTCCCATTTTGATTTTTCATTAGGATCTGCCTCATTATGAAGAAGTCAAATGTAAAATAATATATTCTTCTTTGCATTAATTTGTTACAAACAATTATTAATCTGATGATTATGATGGCATACCGTGTTCGATGGACTGGTATCAGCAGCTCCAACTTCAACAACTTCTTTCTTTTCTAAATATGATACCGGTCAACTTTTATCACAAAAAATTCAACCTTTGATGAATATGATGACATACTAAATCCAGTGGATCAATATTAAGAGCTTATTTCTTTTTTCAATATGATTCTAGCTAACTTCTTTCTTCGAGGATTTAAATTTTTTTGGCATTTAGTTTAACTAAAAACTAGCACCTTCATTACGATCATTCTCCTTGGTCATTAAACAATAATTCATATAGAAATATCATTACGATGATCATGAGGCTGGAATGAATCAAATTCAACAAATTTATTCTTTCATAAACTTTTAGCATGTACCCTAAATTCTTCAGGACTTTTATTATGTTGAATATCATCTTCATCATCATATAAACTTCCAAGTAAAGTGTTGATTCTTACTTATATTTTATCAACATCTTTATTTCCTTATCAACCTGAATACGATAGGTATGATAATGGTCAAACTGAATATTATTGTTAAAATATATTTTCAAAATTACAATTAAACTTTTCATTCCAGACTTAGGGTGAGTATAATTATCCACTTCATCCCAAAAACATATTCCCAATACAATGGACTTTCTTAACCATTGTGAGTCTTATTTTATTGAATATGATAGTTAGTCTGATTTTCACAAAATAAAAATTGAGTTGATTTATTTTCTTCTTAAACATCCTTGAAAAAAGTAATAATACCTAAATATGATAGTCATCCTTATCATCTTTTTCTTAACATGTACTCACACTAACAATAAGTGGAGAAGGTTCTGTGATATATAGTGATGATTCAAAGAAAGTATTGTGTTGTGTACTCATGCAGAATGATAATGTGATATCCTATTCCTCATGATAGTTAATGATCAATGAGAACAACAACCTGGTGCATCATCTAGAGTTAGAAGATATGATCTTCGCTCTAAATATTTGGCCGCACTATCTTTGTGGTGAGAATTTTGACATATAGACTGATCATAAGAGTTTAAGGTATATATTCACATAGAAGTATATCAATATGAATCAAAGAAAATGGTTTGATCTAATAATGGACTATGATTTCTCTATTCACTACAATCAGAGAAAGGAGAATAAGGTAGATGATGCTCTTAACAGAAAAAAACATGCTACAATATCCATGATGCAAACTTAGAGAGACCTTATCTTATTGTATATGAAATGTATATATCTTCAAATCATAACGATTTGGAATAAATCCTACCCCTCCCAAATTATTTCCCAACCATCTATCCAAGAGAAGATCAAGGAGACATAAAGGGATGATCTGGAGAGAAAAAATGTTGAAATCAATAAAGGAAGGGGATCAACATGAGTTCCAAATTGATGATGACGGTGTAATTCAGTTTTTAATGAGGCTTTTTGTTCCTTGATCACCTGTGATAAAGACCATGCTATTGTATAATTCACATAGCCTATCTCTCTACACCACCCTAGAAGTACCAATATATACCATGATCTTTGAGAACACTTTTGATGGGACAACATGAAGAAGGATATTATAGATTATATATCAAGGTGTTTTTTATGACATCAAGTTAAAGTAGAGTGAAACAATTCCAAAGGTATGATGAAACCGTTTCATGTAACAATGTGGAAATGCGTGAATATCACCATGGAATTTATCAACAGTCTCCCAAAAACAAGACTCACCACTTTATCACTATTTGGGAAGATTTTTCACTTGAAAAACATTCCCTGATATATGTGAATGAAATGGTGAGGTTTCATGGGGTTCCACTTTCGATCATATATTATTATGATCCAAGGTTCAACTCTAAATTCTATAGTAGTATTCAATAAGATTTTAGTACTAAATTAAATTTTAGCATGAACTATCACCGCCAAACTGATAGAAAATCTAGAAGGACCATTCAAACAATTGAGGACATGCTAAGATAACACTTTATGGAATTTAAAGGAGGATGTGATCAAAATATCCCCTTGGTTGAGTTCTCATATAAAAGCAACTACCACTCGATTATTTAAATGGATCTATATGAATCTTTGAATATAAAGCAATTTGGAACTCAAAAGTTTTGGGGATGAAGTTGTTGAATGAAAGATACATGGACCTAATATTGTAAAAGTGATGACAAAGAAGTTTCAATCCATACAAAAACATATAAAAGCTTCCTAGAGTCGGTAAAAGAGATATATTGACTACTACCGAAGGGAATATTATTTTGATGTTATAGAAATTTTTTTCCTTTGAATATAACCATGGAAGAGAGCCATACACTTTTTAAATATAGAAATGTTTTAGCCAGAGGAATATTGGCCCCTTTGAGATCCTTGATCACATAGGATTAGTGACATATCAAATTTCATTTCCACAAATTATGGCTCAAGTTCATGATTTTTCCAAATCCAATTTTATGGAAATAATTAGGCCATTAACCTTACTGCACAACTGCTTTGACAAGCCTGGGAGATATGTTTATAATATTTTACATTTTCATTAAAAACCTCCATGAAGGATTTTGACAATGAATAACCTAGGTTAGACTAATGAAAGATCTATGTGGAAATAAGTGGATGAAGTAATTATGTATTTGGGTTGTATTGAAAATTTTAGTTAAAAGCCTATTTTGTGATTAACCTAATTTAATGGATTTCCATCATATTTATTTTAGGAATTATATTAATTTTTTTTAGAAAAGGATGACATATATGCTCGATGATAACAAACCAAATCTGGCAAGGCAGTGGGTCTTAAACCCATGACCAAAGGATGAGAAGCGTTTCTTTCCAACAACTAACCTATGAAATTTCCTGGTTAATTTTTCTTTGTTTTTAGCTAAACAATTTGATGAATAAATGTTTATGATAATCCAGTAGTTTCACTTTTGAGGATTTGATATTAATCTATTAACAATATTGTTTTTGGAAGATAGTTAAAGAAAATAGTTAGAATTTTCACTCTTTTATAGGCCTCGCGATCCATTAAATGTGTCTTTTAGTGCTTCGGGCATAAAAAATAATTGTTGGTAATTAATTTCTAGGAGTAAATGAATGAAGTATAATTAGATCAATGCACAACCAAAATTTAGGATTTTTCATATTAAATTGAAACATATCATGTAAGAATATTTCATTATATTCTTAAGTAGTAAAATAATTACCCAACATTTGGAAAATGTCTTAAAAATAAAATGTTTTCCTAATATCATAAATTCTATTGAATCTGTGGTCTTCTAAATCATCACAGATTTATGGCTTTGAGGTCCTCAACATTCCATTGATCATTCACTTGTTTGTGATTGATGACCCCATTCACTCCTTATAAATATTTACATTTTCCTGTATGTACGTATCTCTACTCTACACTGATGTTCTCCTACATAGAGACCTAGTTACAAGGTAGTCCATTTGACCTATGTACTTTCTATTCTCTCTTTTATAGAGGATGACTTATAAACCCTTCTCATGATGTGAGATTTAAAACATAGGAAGTATCAAACAATCTATCACCATGATCAAGTTTAAATTGAAAGGATGTAATTTAAATAAGGTGGGGAGAATGTTATGAACTGAAAATATAAAGTAAGAACCTTTTATTCGATAGCGTGTATGACACACGACCCCGAACACATAAGGTAATATAATTTCTAGATACTTTATAAAATATTTACCATTTAAAATAAATTATATGTATTTCAATACATGCAACACCGAGTTAACTTATGTTTCATGAAAGAGAGGCCTTTCTTGATAGATTATATTACATGGAAGAGTGTCCTTCCTCAACAGCTTCTGTTACATGCAAAAATTACCTTCCTTGATAGCTTCTATTACACACAAGACCTATTTTCACCAAATAATAATGTATTATTAAAATATTATTATTTAATATAATATGATATAACCAAGATGTTATGTTAGAAGTTATAAATAGTATTAACTAACTTATGAATATTTATGGTTTATAAAAATATAAAATTAATTCATTGGTTACCAACTAATGATAAATGAAAATAAGAACCAATTGGATATAAAAAAGAAATATTATTATTTATATACATCCAAAGGAGTTTTGTCTTAATAAACATAGTTAATTAAAATTAATGAATGATTTTAACGAAATATATAATTTATATATTAAATAAAATATTTTTTATATTAATCCATTATGTTTTATATGCATAAGATAAGAATAAACCCTATTTTACATATTAAACCTATATGTTTATAAAGGCAATTTTACCCCCTTTTAACAGAAAACCCATTTTAAATTATAATTCTAACACTTTAATTAATTTAATATGTAAAAATAAACTTAATCATGGAAATATAAACATAATAATTATTTTAGGGTGAATTTTTTATATTTTTCTGAACCATATCATATTTAATGAATAGTTAAACATACTGAATTTTAGTTCAAAACTTATTTTTTATCTAATTTATTTATAATGTTAAATTATATTTAAAATTGGATTTAAAGTTTAATTAGATAATATTTTTATAAATTAATACAATATATGTCATTGGAATAAATTTTAATTTTAAATTGATAATAAAAAATAGCAAACTTTCATACCTTTTTACCTTAAAAACATGCATTGTCGTCCCATCTTGGGGATTAAATTTAAATTAATTTCTACCACTTTTCTAATTTGAATTTAGAATAATTGATTCCATATTTGGAATAAAAATAATTTATAATTTCTAATAAGACAAAATTTGTTTTTTATAAAAATATTAGTGAATGTAATTAAAATTAATTAAAATTATTAAGTTAAAATTGAGCTTAATAAAGGACAAAACCATTAACTTAAGGGGCCAAATAACCTAGAAACTTCTCCAAAACCCCATTTATGGACATAATTAGGAAATTAACCTTCCATTATTGATTTTGGTTGGTTTTTTATGACATTTGTTTTAGCGATGTGATTTGTTCACATGATCCATGGAATGTATAAATGATGATTATAATTAAAAATATGTGACATAAAAAAACTTTATATGATATTAATGAAATAATTACATTTTTTAAATATACTATATATATATATCATTTTCTTTATTACCCTTTCACACACTTAAAAAGTGATAATGTCATTTGTGGACATGTGGACTACCGTCTCCTCAACATGATGTGATTCATTTTACATCACAGTAATTCTATATAAAATAATATATGATTTAATAATATTTTATTTATGATATAATAATCATTTTGGAAATATATGTTGTTACATACCTTCTCTCCATAACAATCATTGAAAAATAAGAGCATTACTCATGCGTACTTACAACCTAAAATCTCCATGATTGTAACATTGGATCGTTTTTCATAACCCTATTTAATAATTTATTTTAAAGGCATAATTAATGAAAAAATATGATAATTATTTCATGATTATTATTTTTGAGATGTTATATAATGTCCCCTTTAACCATAGTTGACCCACCAATGTTCTTTTTGAATCATAATCCGAATTTGTTCTAAACACCCAAAGTAAACAGAATTTTTTTAGTTGTATAAAACATATTCAAAAGTGAAATAAAATTAATTATAAATTAGAAAATTATTCTCAATAAATTATAAAATTAAAATAATATTATTATACATGAAGTGAAATGATGTTCACCCAAAAAGAAACTCAAGGTAATGGATTCTCATTTCACTTTTTACATATGTGAGATAAATGTCATATTCCAAATGTGATTATTTTGTGGGCTGTATATACTACCAATTTTGATATATAATATCATTAATTATTTTATTGTCATTGTATTTTATAATTCCATTCAATATTATTCCTTCATGAGGCTTATGATTTTAAAATTTTGAAAGTTGTATGGGACACCTTGGGATGTTTAAAGATTATATTCCTCAAGAATAGTACTAATGATCTTGCAATGGAACTTCCATTAGTGGAAATTTTATAACAATTTTTTAACAAACCCTTTCATTATTATCTAGTTATTCATGACTATTTTCAAGTATTAGTACCATTTTTACACTCTTTGGTACTGAAAATGTTTTATAATTTTTTTAAGAAAACCCAACTTTATTTATCTCTTTAGTTGGAGAACCTAGTTTCTTTTAAAAATCATGTTTTAATAAAATGTTTTCAAAAATATTTTTAAAATTATTTGGTGAATAAGTTTTTATCCTTTTTTTCTTTTAACATTATTTTAAAAGGAATACGCTTTTCTATTTTCAAAAAATGTATTTCTCTGGCAAATAGAATGTTTTATTACCTCACACGACAAGTATGGATTTACCTATCATCATTACTTTGAAGCTTCCCTTTCATGTCTAAAAGGATACTTTATAATGAAATTTTTTTCAAAAGTGATTTTCAAAGAAAATTTTTTCCAAAATGTTTTCATAATCATAGGATATTTTACTGAATTTTTTTAAAGATCGTTTTATAGTATTTCTATTCATCAGCATCAACAGAAACAACAACAAAACTAGGTTTATCCAATACTAGGGCTTTAACAGTGCTAGCTAAAAATGATGTTAAAGACCCCCTTTGTCAGTGCCAAAAAAAATATTAAATGAGGTCTTTAATAATGATAAAAAAACATTGTTAAAGGGGTAAATCTATCAGAATGTTTAAAAAAGAACTAATAAATGGGATCTTTTAATAGCACTTATAAAAAAATACGGTTAAAGGGGGGTCCTTATCAGCGCTTTTATAGAAGCGCGGATAAAGACCCCTCTTTATCAATATTTTTTTAGTAGTACTAATAAAGGTATACATAAATAAAGTCAATGAAGAATAATATATTAATAGAAAAATATATTTATATTGATATAAATATAATATATTTTTTTTAAAATATGTTTTAGATAAGGTAAATAGAATTTTACAATTAATATAGAAGATATTTTGTGAAAATGGATTACAAAATAAATAATAAAAAAAATTTAATTAATAAGTTTCTTACTATTTCTGATTAATAGTCATTTAATATCAATTTCAAGATAGAAAATCTAAAAAATAATAAAATATCTAAAATAAGTTGAAAAAGTAACTCAAACATCAAACAGTGATAACTTTTGATCTAGGTGTCCATTTATTCTCTACCACACATCAAATCAAATTCTTTGATGAGATCTACACCCTTAGTGACAATGGTAAACCTCTATCACATGTTTAAAGACCAAAAAATCTCATAAGATCCCCAAAATAGAGTTTTTAGTCCGGGTACCCTGTTGTTTTTGACATTCGATGGATTATCAACCTATTTTAAGGGGGTATTATTACCTTTTTGGTGCTAACTAATTTTATTCCTAGGTATTACATTTATATTGATATTATGGTTTTGAAATTTTTTCATTTTTCATAATTTAATGTTATTTATAATTAAATATATGCATGTTTCTTATGTTTACTTATAATAAATCACTCATATAAATAAATATATCAACATATTTATGTAAAAATGTATATTCTAATATATGTAAGTAAATAAATATTCTAAATATGTATTTAAAATAATATCTAGTCATTTTTTCATTATATATACGTATACATATGTGTGGATTATTAAAGAGATATATATTTATATTCTACTCTATTATATATAAATTAATATAATATATAATATATTTAAATAAGTATAAGTATATATATCACACACACACACATATATATTGTATAAATTTATTTTAAAATAATTATATAAATATATGTATATAAATATATAGAAATATCATTAAATAGACATCAAAACAACATAGCCTAGTGGTAATGGTGTTCCATCATCGAAGGAGAGGTGTAGGGTTTGAATCCATGATGATTTTCATAAGGATATAAATATAAAAATTGATGATAAAAGGTGGCAGGGTGAAAATAACTAATAAAGGGGGGTGGAGCGCTATTAAAGGGTCTGTGGAAGCACTGATAAAGGGGGTCAAGCTCATAGGTGTCCAAAAAAATATAATTTTACCCCCTTTAATTGTGCAGCCTTTATCATCACTAAAAAGTGTTATTAAAGACCCCTTTAACATCACTAAAAAAGTGTTGTTAAAGGACACTTTAAACAATGTTTTTTTATCATTGTAAATGGGGGACTTTAACTGTGCTTTTTAGCACTGATAAAGTTTTGAAATTTTAACAATGCTCATATTGTCATTGTTTTATTAGAATTGATAAAGGACTATTCTAGAACTTTTAAAGGAATATTTTGTAGTAGTGAACCCTTTATTTTTACTCCACTTAAGATTTTTTTGTATTCATATCATCTGTATTCTTCCTTTGAATTTTTTATTATTGATTTTTCTAAGGATAGTATTCACATTCAATTCCTTGAATTATTTGTTATTCCCATTGAAATATTCAATCTCATTTAATCATTGAACATTGAATTTACCCCAAATTATCCATTTCATTCATCATGTATGTTACTATTTCCTAATCCATATACCATTTTATATATGATGTCTACTTTGATAGTTATTTTATTATTTCTGAAAATAATGATAATTTCATCTTCTTTATTCAATACAGATACTTAATAAGGCATAATATTTATTTTTATTATTCAATTTGAGGAATAATTTGGAAAATAAATGATGAGGGGAGAATAAATATTATATAGATCCTAAATGCATCAATATTTTCTCATGAGACAAATTATCTGTGCAAATCTGAATATTTTAAACCGTCATGTGAAAGGTCTTGACGGTATAGGTTTTCATGTGCCTTAGATATGACATCCATTAAGAAAGCATTTATCTAATTTAGTTTCATTTATTATTCATCCATGATAATTTGTTTCAGCATATCTAGGGATACATTTAATTTTTAATTATTTAGATAGTATCAGTTTTATTTTCTTACCATACCATATTTATGTAGGTATTTACTAACTAGATTAGAGTTATCCTCAAAGATATTTATTTAGAAAGAAGAAGAAAAATATGTAGTAATTATTTTATTATTTTCTCATGTATACATATATTTTATGAAGACTACTAAACTCTATGCATTTGGGATTTAATTCCTCGTAATCATCTCAATGCAATAATAGTAGACACCAGCTTTGGGCCTTATGGGGTTGGGTCTCTACAGATCTCCTCTCAGAGATGCTAGGGTTAGTCTTTTGAGAAGACCAGAACCTATAATATGTGTATATATAAGTTAAGATGATAAATGGGTAGGTTTTGGTCAATCTAGAAGGTTCAAATTGCTGTAAGTAAGTGAGGGAGAAAGTTCCCTTTTATAATTATGTGGGGCATTTTAGGACACTCCCAAAATATTAAACTAATATATATTATTTTTTTAATTATAAATTTCTTAAAAGTGAGTTATTTAAAACCTAAGATGAGTATGGGTCTAAATCCTCTCAAAAAAATAATTTTTAGACATTTTTAGGTCACAATGTTAACCTTATCAGTTTTCTTTAACCCTTAGTTAAACCCTTTAACTCTTACCATGACTACTTTTATTTACTCTTTAGTGATTATATAGTTATTATAAAATGATAAATGAACCCCAAATGTATCATTGATGAAATATTTAACCTTATTGTTGTTATTTGGCCGAGTTTATATTTTTATGAATTTTATATCATTTAATAAAATATTATTTATTTTAAAGTATCATTTTTTTTCATTTTTGATACTATTCAGAATTTGTCTTTTTAGAAAATATCTTATCTTCATGATGACTTCAAAAAAAAACATAATATATCATTAAAATTTCTAAATTATCTATCAAATTCATGGATGACATTAATTATGTAAAATTTTATTTATTTTAATGTTTTTTATAACAATTATTTTTTATTTCCATTAATTAAACAATTAGTACGTCATTATTATGAAAGAATTTGATTAAATTATTTCTTATCTAAAAATTTTAAATAAATTATCATGATGAAGATAATTTTATTATATTTGAAATTAATATATATAGTCTTATTTATCTTTTCTATAACCATGTATTAAAATGTAATACTTATTAAAAACATGAGCATGACATTTTTATCTTATCTTTAAATAAAATATAATAAATGTCTCATTCTCAACCAAGTGGCTTAAAAATAGCATAATTTCGTCCTAATGATGATTTTGGTAGAAACCCACTCATTAAATGAAATTTGGACAAGTGTTGGGGTAATTTTATAATATCATTTATATCCATAATTACCTAATTTACCCTTAACTGTGGTAATAAAAATATTACTAAATTTTACTATTCATATGACCAAAAATAAAAGAAAACTATTTACATAATTTTGACCCACAAATTCCACATATATAATCCATTTTTAATAATTTAAAACATATAATTCGTAGTAATTAATTTAAAATTAATCTTGTTAATGGCGTGAGAAAACGGGTTATTAAAGTTTGAACCTACAAAAGATTGAAACATTTTTATACCTAAATTCATTGAAAATTTGATTACAATAACCGAAATTGTATTAAATGATCAAAATAATCTATTGATACTTTAAAAAAAATTCATTAACATAATTTAACACAATAAATTATTTTGATGAAAAAAAGTTGTTTTCAATTACAATTTAGTATTTTTCACTATTCATTAAAACATGAAAATTATCAGAAAAATACCAAAAATTCAACTAAAGTAAAATTTTATATTTATATTTAAAAGATTATGATTAGTTTTTCAAATATAATTCATAAAATTTTCAAAAATTGGATTTAAAATAGGTTCTCCATTAAAAGACGATAAAACAGTTTTTATAAAAAATAGGTTTTATGTGTAATAATGGGTTTGTTATTATATAATACCTCTCGAATATATTATATGAATATCAAAAATATTTTATTTTATATATAAAATATATATTTCATTTATATCATTCTATAATAGTAATTAATATAATTTATTAGAATAAAATGACTTTGTGTGCATAAAAATATTTCTTTAAAAAATATCATATATATTCAGTTGGTTACTATATTCATTTTTAATTAATTTAGAACCAATTAATTCATGCATATATTTTCATATGTTAGTTATTACTATTCATAACCACTATCTTAATGACTAGGTTATATCTAATTATATTAAATAATAATATTTTTATAATATATTGTTGTTTGGTAAGACTCGACCTTGGATGTAACGCAAGCCAACTCATTGTTGTGTGTAGCATAAACCTATTTTGGTATTGAATACAAAATAATCTATCAAATAAAATGAATTTATTTAATAATTGACATACTTTAAAATCTTGGGGTGTTACAGGTGATGTAGGGACATCAGGTGTTTATGTTAATGAATTTCATCTACAAGGTGAAGATTTTTGAACTTTATTCACTCAATATTGTAAATTAATTGATTTTAATTCCATGAATTATGTGATGACCCAACCCCAGAAAAACCAGGATTCAGTGCCTTTTGAACATGATGTGTCATTTTAAATCAAAAACATGCATTGATAAAAACACATCACATCCGAAACATAGGATCGAGTTCGGTTCGGGCTCTGGGAAACTGGTAACTTCAAAAATGTTTCATCTAATAAAAGCTATTACCTAAAAATTTAAAATTCAAAACATAGGGTGAGAATAAGAATGCCGACTAAGGGGTTTAAATAAACCAATGAATCTTTTGAAGGAATTTTTAAAACAATTATCCCAAGAACATTCTATTATAGAAAACTGTAACACATGTAACATAACATAAAAGTGGTCAACTATGATTTTCAAGGAATACATCAATCAATTACGAAATTTTCAAAAGGAGGAAGTAAAAGATACACTAAACAAGTATGACGTATGAATGTTTAAGCAAAAATTAAACCGTTAAGATTAATACTTAATAATATTTTCGTGTAAAGGAAAAAAACTTCAATTTCATATGTTGGTTTCTAGTTTACACGAATCATGCCCAAAACTTTTACTTGTGACATCAATAAGAAGTTGATAAAAACATAAGGGCATGAGTTGTGAAAGAATAGGTATATCATATTGAAAAGAAGATGCAACATGACTTGAATATGTGGCTTCAACATTTCATTTAGACATTCATGAACATATCACCAAGTTTCATCCCCAAGGTTTCAATAAAGAAAATTTTCCGAGGTTATTCACCAGGGTATCGTGAAGCTTGTCACCTATAGAGATTAATTCATTACCCAATGCATTGGATAGCTTTCAGCGAACACCCTTTATATGTCTTTACTTTCATGTGAGCCACATAAATCAATACTTTACTTAAATGGGGTTTTATATTAAAGTTGTCCCAAACCACCTTGAATAGTCCATTCATAGTTGGTCATATTAGTTGAATTTATATATCTTATTAGTGACAAAGGAATCTAGCTGATTAAAAACCAAGCTAAAAATCATATGACCGTTATTAAAAGTAAAGAAGAAAGGCAGATTATGGAACAAAAATTGACATATAAGGTACTGAAAGAATAGAAAACTAGAATTTATCACATGCAAGTTTGTTCTTGAAATTCAAAAATTTTATCATCCAATTGATTACAATGTGAACAAAAAATATCAAGTAGGGTATTGAGCTTGCACATGATAAAACATTCAATATTGTTAAGCCTTATCATAATACTGAATAATGTACATGATAGAAAGCATGAATCTTCACCATAAGTAACATCATTTAAAACATACGAAAAACAAATAAGTTACCCTTAAATGTGGATATAAGTTTTTTTTAACACCCTATTTCTTATGTTTTTAAAACTCCACCTAAACTCAACACTTAATGTGTAAGGACCCTAACAACTGAAATAAAGGTTCACAAATCATATAAAATATATGTATATACCTGATCTTGAACTTAAATATTGTCAAACCCAAGTGTGTTAATCCCCTTTGAATATTAGTTCAACAACATTTTGAATAGGGATGGTCATGCCCTTATTCATAAATTTTTTTATGAAAACCTACAAAAAAAATAATTTTATAAAAATCCGATCATATATATAACATTTTCAAAATTTATTTATTATTTAAATATGAAATTAAGTTTATGTGAATATGTTCAGTGCATGAACAATTATAAACAAACTTCATACATATAACTGAAGTAGAAAGGTTATGCCCATTCCTGCATATAACTGTCGTATATACATATAACCAAAAGTATATATGTATTTTCAAAACAAAAAAAATGTGGCCATGTATAATCGTTACATTATTCAAGCTATTTGAATGCAAGAGAACTCGAAGGCCTTGGTTCAACATTTTAGAACGTTTGGACTGAACTGTGAGGTCAAAAAAAAATATTTTCTTGAATATATAAGTGTATAATTTATTAAACAATCAAAAGAAGGAAAAAATAAAAACTAGTACTTTAATAACCAGGGAAAGGAGGACTTCAGGGAGGGTTGTCCAGGCTCGCTGGCGACTTGAATGGGAGAGAAGAACCAAGAGGTCTCAATTATTTATATACAAAAGCTCACACACCACCTTGCATGACAAAAACATACCCACTTTCATTGAATTCAATGGGGGTGTCATTCTTGAAGAAAACAAGGATACATGGGGGTCCCCAGTGGTCTGAGGTGAAGAAAACGAGGGGTGTGCCAAAGGGTAGGGTTACTAGTGTAACCCATGCACGGAGGAAAAAGAAGACGCGGCTAGGGGAAATGTCGTGGAAAAACAGACGGTCCAGATCAATCCCAACATCGATCCAAGGTATGATATGCATCCATTGTATTAAAATAATTGAGCGTCTTAGATTATATATAAGTTTCATCAGATGGTCTAAGTTCGACGTCAAAATTTAAAAAACTCGAATGACCAGGATTTGATCATGTTAGATCGAACAGTTGACAAAGACCGCGGAGAGAGACGTGGTCACTAAGGGTCGAGCGTGGGATCCGAAACAACGGCCCAGATCGCGTGCGGCGCGATCCAATGGTCCAGATCGCGTTTCCCCCAAAAAACTGCTTCCCATATTGAAATGGAGAGCGTTTTTTGCCTCCCTTATAACCCGGGCCTCACAACGAGTGCTCAAAAATCACACATCACCCACAAAGGGGCCCCTATAAATGGGCTACGGCATGCATGGCTTGGCCTACCCAGACCCTGTCGTGGCCTCATGCCCACACTAGTGCACCTATGCGCTCCTGCTTTCTCCTGAGCGGCCTTCTGGGACCCTATGCTCGAGCTCGGTTCGGCCTTGGATTGGGGCTAAGGGTCAGGCTCAGCCACTTCGTGTGAGCTGCCTCCCTCAGCCCTAGCCAAAAAGGGCTGGCCCTAGTGGGCCAATTTTTTTTAAAAAAGCTACACTAAAAAATGTTTTAGGAAGAGGAAACAGTCCATTTATTAAAACTATATATAATTTTATATTCTTAAACATTAATGAATACAAATTAAACATGTTTTAGTTAAAAGTATTTCAATAATTAAAAATACTAAACCCCTTTTTTTAACTTAAAATGTTACGAAAAGGAAATTTTAATAAACCTACATTATAATTTATATACTAGTATTATCAAAAACATAGTTCAATCAAAACATAATTTAATTTGAATAATTTAAACATAGATTATATAATTATTTAAGAAATGAAAATTGTTACATTGTATTTGAAAAATTTGCAAAGTGTTTTGAATTCCTTAATTATTTTCAAAATCACTTAAGGGTGAAACGACATTTTACACCATATCCTTTTAGAGTTCATAAATGATGGTTTAATTATAACCTTAATCATAACTCAATTATTTAGAACCTAATTAATATTTAAATAACATCACTTATCCTAACAAGGTCCAACATCTATTTTTTATAACTGTTAGCTTCCAATGGTCACTAGAGAAATGGTCAAAAAAGTGTCCTATAAAACTAAACCTTATGATGTCCAAAAACTCAAAAGGGAGAAGATGGTGCTTCTCCTTCTGCTAATGCTCAACATGGTTTTTATGATCACAGTGGTGATGTTTTTTGATTTAGTTGACTCGAAAGAACTCCTTTACTTACGGGGCCTCATTGTGGTGATTGGGGGTCTTCCAGTAGTGCTGATAGGGTTTTTAATAGGTATATTTGGTTAGCAAGATTACTCTTTTGATCTCGGGGTATTGAAGACACTACGGTGTTCTTATTAAAATAAAGAGACTTATGTTGATCTTTTAAATTTTTCCTTGGTTAAAATGGATTTAACAAAAGTAAACACATAATATCATCATTATATGATACCCAAAATTTGGGGTGTTACACATTTTTTTTTACTTGTCATTATATTCATGTTCATTTAATTTTTGTTATTTTTATATGTTGTATTTTTGTATTATTGAGCTTGAGCTTCTTTTATTAGTTCACGTGGACCTTTTGTTCGGTTTATACATTAGTCATGTGCCATTATCCTTGGTCCACTTTCCCATTTGATATATGTCATCCTCATACCTGATGTTGATCCATTTATCCTTATGATCCTATGGTTTTCTATTCCTCCCTTTTTTCATTCTTCATGAAACAGATTGGATTGATCTATGGGTGACCCTTGATAGCTTATCCTATGATGTCATATGTCCTTATTTTGTTGTTTAAGTGGTTATGTTGGGACACTTATCTATGTTTTTAATATCCTTGGCTATATTCTCTAGTATTCTTCTACCCCTACTATAATGACCCCTTGATTTGGAATCTACCTCTCCACTTGTGTGAGATTTAGTTGGGCGAAAAAGGTCCATGGTTTTGGGAGCTCTAGTTTTCCTCGAGGGAGAAGAGTAGATGAAGGATCACTGGTGGGATTACTTGACGTACCAAAAAAGAAATATTGATCTAGATAAGTTTTGATCATCTTCATCTATGCTTGGTGAGGGGATCTGATGAGGTCCTAGTGTTCCTTGGTGTTCCTTTTACCAAGATGGAAATAATGATTATATAGGAGTACAATCTCAATGACCCTAACAACAAGACCTAATTAAAAATGAGGGGTGTTCCATAGGGTATTGTTACTGGTGTATCCCATGTGTGGAGGAAGAATACGACAAGGCTTAGGGAAATGCCAAGAAAAAATGGACGGTCCAGATCGATCCCAACGTCGATCCAGGGGATTAGATGCGTCCGCTATTTTAAAATAATTGAGCGGCTTAGATTATATCTATGTTTCATCTGATGGTCTATGTTCGATGAAATAATTTAAAAACCTCGAATGCCCACGATTAGATCATTCCAGATCGAACAGTTGAGAAAAACCGCGGAGAGAGATGCGGTCGCTGAGGGTTGAGCGCGGGATCAGAAACAATGGCACAGATCGTGCGCGAGGCGATCCATCGGTCCAGATCACATTTAGCCCGAAAAACTGCCTCCCACATCGAAATAGAGAGCATTTTTCACCTCTCTTATAACCCCAGACCTCCCAATGCGTGCTTAGAAATCACACAACACCCACGAAGGGGGCCCTATACACGGGCTCCCACCCACAAGCCTTGGCCTACCCAGACCCTGTCGCGGCCTCATGCCCACATGAGTGCCCCTATGAGCTCTTGCTCGCTCCCGAGCACCCTTTGGGGAACCTTATCCCAAGCTCAGGCCGTCCTTGGCATGGGGCTAAGGTTCATGCTCAGCCACTTCATGTGAGCTTCCTCCCTCGTCCCTAGCCAAAAAGGGATGGCCCTAGTGGGCCAATTTTTTTTAAAAAAACAACACTAAAAAAAGTTTTAAGAAGAGGAAAGAATCCATTTATTAAAACTATATAGAATTTAATAACCTTAAACAATAATGAATACAAATTAAACTTTTTTTAGTTAGAATTATTTCTAAAATTAAAAATACTAAACCCCTTTTTTAACTCAAAAATTTACGAAAAGAAAATTTTAAAAAAACCTATAATATAATTTATATACTAGTATCCACGAAAACTTAGTTCAATCAAAAAATAATTTAATTTGAAAAACATAAACATCGTTTATAACATTATTTAAGAAATGAAAATCAATACATTGTATTTGAAAAAATTTCAAATCATTTTGAATTCCTTAATTCTTTTCAAAATCACTTAAGGGTGAAATGAAGTTTAACACCATATCCTTTTAGAGTTCATAAATAATGGTTTAATTATAACCTTAGTCATAACTCAATTATTTGGAAACTAATTAATATTTAAATAAGTTCACTTATTTTAACAAGGTCCAAAGACTATTTTTTTTATAACCGTTAGCTTCCAACGGTTACTAGAGCAATGGTAAAAAAAAGTGTCCTATAAAACCGTACCTTACGGTGTTCTAAAACTCAAAAGGAAGAAGATGGTGCTTCCCATTCTGCTGATGCTCAGCATGGTTTTTATGATCACAGCGGTGATGTTTTTTTCGTTAGTTGACTCAAATGATCTCCTTTACTTACTGGGCCTCTTGGTGATTGGGGGTCTTCCAGTAGTTCTGATAGGGTTTTTAAACGTTATATTTGGTTATCATGATTACTCTTTTGATCTCGGTGTATTGTAGACACTACGGTGTTCTTATTTAAATAAAGAGCCTCATATTTATCCTTTAATTTTTTGTTCTGTTAAAAGGGATTTAACAAAAGTAAATGCATAATATCATCATTATATGATACCCAAAATTCTATGTGTTACATTACTCCCCCAATCAAAGAATTGTGTCCCCGCAATTCCTTTCATACAAACTTGCTAAGAGGAAGATCTCAGTTGTTACTACCATATCCCCATTGTAAAGGATCTTGAGGTGTGTTCACCGGAACACCCAAATTGATGGTCAACTCCTATTGTTCTCTGATCTTGATACACTTCGGGCAGAAGGGGTTGAACTCATGCACCGAACACTCGGCTTCTAGAGGGAGGCTCTAATGGTACAAAGTTTGGAAATGTCCATATGGACAAACATAAGAAGAACTTTTAAATTTTGTCTCGATTGAGAAACACCTAAGTTATAGATTTTTTTTCGTACAAGATAATGTTGAGGAGTTGGTACATGTAGGTCGCATAAACCATTACCTCTAAATAACCTTCCGGAAATTTTACTCTTACCATGTATTTTCGGCCTAGGGTGAAACACAGGAAGTGCCCTTCGTGGTATTTTCCTCTCTGCTTTTCTCGGCCAATCGAGCTGAGCCTATGAGATAGTAGATGGGAGCATTCCTTGACAGATACGGAAAATCCCCGGACCTTTTGTCACCACAAACAATTTCTTGCACATTCCTTGTAGGTTTGGCGGAGGGATGATACTAATCTTCAGAGGTTTTGATTGAAATAATATCTAGTATCACAATAGGAAGAGATAACATGTGTGTTTTTCCTTCCATCAGAAAGTTTATGATGAGAGTTCAATCACTTGAAATCCATCCAAAAGTATAAACAAAGTAAAGACATAAGAAATAATAGATAACAAAATATGTTCTTCATATAACTACTGGTGCACAATGTTGAACGGGGCTAATGGTTTCCCCCATTCTCTAACACATGAATTCCCATGACAAGCTCGAAACTCTCTATCTCCCTAAACTATATGCAACACGAGCAATCAGGTTCGATGTCGTGGGGGTACTTATGGTATCTCTATAGTCTAACATGTGGGGTGTACAACTATGAGAAATACTTATGTACTTTTTGTCTGTAAATAGAATGAGAGTCTTTGTATTCAAGGATACCGAAGTCCATCATTTGACCAAAATGGCCATAGGAAAGACTTGACACACTACTAGAAAAGGGGGCATTGGAGCCCCCCAGACTCGGCGACCGCCATTGGAGGTCGCTATAGCTCACCATTAGCGACCGCCAATGGCGGTCGCTAACCTGACCTAAAAAATTTCGGGGGGTTTCTGCCCCCCCCCCCCCCGCGCCCTCATCTCCCTCGATCTCCCCTCGCCCTAACCCCCTCCCTCCCTCGCCGCCCTCCCTCGCGCCGCCCTCCCCTCCCCCGCCGCCCGGCCTCCCCCGCCGCCCCGGCCTCACCCCGACGCCCGGGCCTCCCCCGCCGCCCGCCCCTCCCCCCGCCGCCCGGCCTCCCCCGCCGCCCGCCCTCCCCCGCCGCCCGCCCTCCCCCCGCCGCCCGGCCTCCCCCCGCCGCCTGCCATCCGGCCTCCGGCCGCCGCCCCTCCGCCCTCGGACCTCCGGCCGCCGCCCTCCGGCCTCCGGCCGCCGCCCTCCGGCCTCTCGGCCCTTCCCCCCCACCCCGGACGGCACCCGCACCCCGGACAGCCCCCGGCGCGCACTCCGGACCGCCCCCCGCACCCCGGACGCCTCCCCGCACCCCGGACAGCGCCCCCCCCCCCCCCCCCCCCCCCCCGCGCACTCCGGACGCCCCCCGCACCCCCGGACGCCTCCCCACACCCCGGACAGCCCCCCCTGCACTCGGACACCCCCCTCCGAACCCGGACATCCCCCCCGCACCCCGGACAGCCCCCCCCCCCCCCCCCGCAACTCGGACACCCCCCTCCGAACCCGGACAGCCCCCCCCCCCCCCCCCCCGCACCCCGGACAGGCCCCCCGCACCCCGGACACCCCACCCCGCACCCCCGACAGCCCCCCTGCACCCAGACAGCCCCCCCTCCCCCGCACCCCGGACACCCCCGCACCCCGAACACCCCTGCCCGCACCCCTGACAGGCCCCCGACACCCCGGACACCCCTCCCCGCACCTCGGACAGCCCCCCCCCCCCCCCGACCCCGGACACCCCCCCCCCCCTCGCTGCCCCGTCCCCTCACCGCCTCCTCTCCTCCAGCTCCCCGCCGCCGCCGCCGCCCGTCCCCCTCCCTTGCCGCACCACCTTTGGCTCCGACTCCCCTTCGCTGCCTCCTCTCCCTCGCAGCACCGCCTTCGGCTCCCCTCCCTTTCAGGTTTGTAGCTCAATCAGGTAACATGAGCTTTCAGTTACATTATTATTTTATCAATGGTTCATAAACAAATGGTTAATATTTATTTTGAATATAGTTGATTTGAAAAAATGAAAATGTAATAAGTATTGTGTAAATGTTTGTTATACAGATATTATTATGGATAAGAGTTGGATTGATCTTCCAAATCGAACGTCTAGAGAATATTTCAATGGCATTATGCAGTTTATTGACTTCACGAGAGGATTTGAAAGTGACTATATTAGTTGTCCATGTAGGAAAATGTGCTAACAGATATCAATTCACGACGAATTCACACGAGATATTGTGAGGGAGCACCTTTTCTTTAATGGATTTCTGAAAAATTATAAGAGTTGGACTCGTCATGGAGAAGAATATGTTCGTTGTCAAAATACAGATGCAGCTCAGATGGATGTTGATGCAAGGATGACTGATCCAATGCATGAAATGCTTACTGAAATGGTACGTGGGTTTGATCCTGAAGGCATTGACATCCAGAATCTTGAGACCGGTGAGATAAATCTTCACTCTGGTGCAGATCGTGATTCGAGGAGGTTTTATGAAGTACTTGATGATGCGAAAACAGAATTATATCCTGGATGTACTTCTTACAATAAACTGTCGTTTATCGTGGAGTTGTTGCATTTGAAGACTTTGAATAATTGGTCAGACACATCATTCGACATGCTTTTGGTTTTATTGAAAAAAGTTCTTCCTGTCGATGCTAAGATTCCTAAGTCGTATTACTATGCTCGTAAGTTGACAGAGAACTTAGGTTTTACATATGAGACTATAGATGCATGTGCAAACAACTGTATGTTGTTTAGAAATGAAACTGCTCATTTGGATATTTGTACGGTTTGTGGCGCTTCCAGGTGGAAAGAGAACAGGGGAAATAAGACTCATCAAAGTCAGATTGCGATACAGGGGAAACCGATTGCCGTAAAGCAAATGCGTTACTTTCCCCTTAAACCGAGGTTGAAAAGATTTTTTATGTCATCTAAAGTTTCTAATTTAATGAGATGGAATGCAGAAAGAGTTCATGAAAGTGACATGTTAACCCACCAGGCAGACTCTCATGCATGGAAGGATTTTGATAAGAGACATCCCGACTTTGCTAAAGATGTTCGTAATGTCCGATTGGGATTGGCAGCAGATGGTTTCAATCCATTCAAGTCTATGGTTGGTGCAACTCATAGCACATGGCCCGTGGTGTTGGTTCCATATAATCTTCCTCAGTGGCTTTGTATGAAGCAACAATTTATATTACTTTCCACTCTTATTGATGGACCTAAAAGTCCGGGGGATAAGATTGATGTTTACCTTCAGCCATTGATTGATGAGTTGAATGAATTTTGGGGCGATGGTGTGATGACTTATGACTGCGAAACGAATGAAATGTTCAAACTGCATGCAGCTTTATTGTGGGACAATCAATGACTTCCCAGCTTATGCAAATTTATCAGGCTGGAGTACGAAAGGGGAATTTGCTTGCCCTTGTTGCAATAAAAGTAAAAAATCTGTATGGCTTAAACATTCCAAAAAATGGGCATACATGGGTCACAGGCGTTTTCTCCCTCCCCAGCACAGGTTCAGAAAGGACAGAGTGGCATTTGATGGTTCTAGAGAGTTCAGCCCAGCACCAAAGATCATGACAGGAGTCGAAATGTTATCGCAGATTGAGGAAGAAAACATCCGCACGGTATAATGAAATTCAGGATTTGGTGGCTCCTCCAGTACGTAATATTCGTGTTGCGGGTAGGCAGCGCAGTCACAATTGGAAAAAGAAAAGTATTTTTTTATAGTCCTTCCGTATTGGAAAACTAACATGTTGAGGAATAATTTGGATGTCATGCACATTGAAAAAAATGTTTGTGATAACATATTGTGGACCATTTTAGGTGTCAGTGAAAGTCAAAGGACCATGTTAATGCACGCCGTGATTTGGAAGAAATGGGTTTAAGGAAACAGTTGCATTTACAGTTAGCTGGGGGAAACAAGGCATATATGCCTGCTGCACAGTATTTGATGACTACAGAGGAGAAAGAGACATTTCTTTCCATTTTGAAGAGGGTCAAGGTGCCTGATGGTTACTCTTCTAATATTTCAAAGTGTGTGAATCTGACGAGCAAGGACATTGCAAGGGTTGAAATGTCATGACAATCACATATTACTTCAGCAGTTGATTCCAATCGCAATTTGTGATTGTTTATCCCCCAATGTTGTTCAGCCCTTGATTGAGATGAGTAATTTTTTTAGACAGCTTTGTTTAAGAAATCAACGAATGAGTGATTTAAAAAGTTTGCAGGACCGAATTGTACTTACGCTTTGTCACTTTGAGAAACTTTCCCCCCCCCCCCCTCATTTTTCGATGTTATGGTCCACTTGACAGTGCACCCTAACTGATGAAGTAATGGCTGCTGGTCCAGTGCAATTCAGGTGGAATGTATCCTATTGAACGGTATTTGAGTACATTGAAAAGATTTGTACGCAACAGAGCTCGTCCAGAGGCATCAATAGCCAATGGTTATTTGATGGATGAGTGTACTACCTTTTGTGCAGAATATCTTTACGGATTTTGAAAACAAAATTAGATAAGCCCTCTCGGATTCATGATGGTCAGTTGGAGAAGGAACCACATTTGATATGGACAACATCGAGTGGATACAAGCACATCGATATATCTTGTTCAATACTCCATAAGTTGCACCATTAATGCAGTAAGTATCTTATCAATGTGCTTGTATAACTTTTACATGTTTTCTTTGCATAAGTTGATCTTTTAAACATCGCGTAATCATTTTGCAGGAAACACATTAATGAGATAAAAGAAGAGATGCATCGTGCGACTGAGTTGCAAATTCAGCAATCTCATTATGCGGCATTTCATGATTGGTTCAAGGATTATGTATGTATAAATTGATTTTCATTATGAGTGAAGTATTAAACTAATTCTTTCTGCATATATCAGTATTGATTTTTATAAATTATGTAGGTTTGTAAGCTGAGGGAGTTAGGGAACCCCACGCTACCTGAAGTATTTTATCCAACTTGGCTGAGGGTCCATCTATAACGGCTCGTCATTATAAAGCTATTGATGCTAATGGTTTTCGATTTCGCATTAAAGATGTTGACGACAAACGAGCAACACAAAACAGTGGCATCGGTTGTCCCTTTGTCGATTCTGGTTATTACTATGGTCAATTGATAGACATCATTGAAGTTGTATACACACACGGTTTTAAGTACATATTGTTTAAAGTGTAATTGGGTTGATCCAGTGCGTGGATGTAAAGGTCGATCAATAACAGTTTTCATTGGTGAATTTTAAACTATATGTTATACAGAAATAATGAACGAGTTGAGAATGAACCTTTCATTTTGACATCACAAGCGGAACAAGTATTCTTCGTTACTTTGACTTCGGATCCAAGTTGGCAAGTTGTTGTCAAAATGTCTCGGCGAGGAGTGTTTTTTATTTGAAGAAGATGAACCCGAGACTGTTCCGTTTGTTTACCAACAACTTGATCACATACCGTAGTTCAACGTGAAGAAGATATTTATTGGGTCAGAGCGGCTGTTGAAAGGAGAAACGGTCGATTTGCATGCTTAATGAAAGGTATAATTGTTTTCCCCGTTATTCAGTAGAATGTCCTAGGATATCATAAATTATCTAATCATTTTATAAATCCTTATAAGTTTTAATCCTCACTTTTGTAAGTTAATTCAGTCATAAATATTTAGGTTGATTAACTTTCTGATTTTTTAAAATTCATTCACAACTAATTATTCAATCCAGTTTTTGTTTGATTAACAGTTGTACAAGTTTGATTTATTAATAACAATCCAATTTATCTTTTAAACACTTTGGACTCATTACTGATATTTTGTATGACTGCAGACATGTCAGGGGAAGAGGCAGAAAATCCACATCATCCATCTGAGGCATCTACGTCTCAGGGTCGAGGTATGTTCGAATGTCATTGTCTATATTTTTTATGTAATTGACATATATATATATATATATAACATTTGTCAATTTATATATAAAATTGTTTTCAACAGGATCAGACTCGGCTAGTTCTTCCTCTCGCAGGAGAGGCCCTGGTCGTGGCATATTATCATGGAATTCCGACACGACGACAGATGTTTCATTTGATGAGGTATTTCATCCCGTGGGACCGAATGCCCCGGCATTTATTCGTCAGCTGGGGTCATATCATACGTGACCCACATCGATTTCCATTGACCACGTGTGATTGTGCTTCTATCCCTCAGGACACATAAGATCGTCTATGGAGGGAGGTTCAGGTAAGAAAATAATTTTACTTTATTTTCTATTTATAAATAATACTAATATGTTTGATTATTTTCATTATAGAAAAATTTGAAAGTATGCCCTGAAGAGTTTCGGCCCGTGTGTATGAGCAAATGCCGTAAGCTATGGAAAGATTATAAAGTCAAAGTGAAGAGGGACCACTGGGTACCAAATATGGGTGCCCTTGACATTTTGGAAAAAGTCCCGAGAGGTGTCCCTCCCGGATCAGTGGCGTGACTTGGTTGCATATTGGTCTACTGAGGGTGTTGCGGTTTGTATATTAATTATTTTTCCTGTATATATATTTTCAAGAATATGTGATTTGTTTTGAAATTTGAATGAATTGAATGTAGGAGGTGTCAAACACGCCATTCGGAGAATCGAGCGTTGCAGGGACCAGCTCACAGGCTCGGGACTCGTCACGTGTCTCAGATCCGACATGAGGTATATATTATTCATTTTTTAATTTATTAATTAATATGATTTTGTGTTTATATTCTTTTAATATATAGTTGCGAGGGCAAGGTGCAGCAACTGATAAAATGTCGGTGTGGATAAGGACTCGTGATCGCAATGATCCAGAGTTGCAGCATTGATAGTAAGTGTCTGTACTTACCAATAATTACATAAATCTATATATTAACATATATATATTTATATATATTTAAATATTTTCACAGGATCAATTTGATGCTGAGTTAGAACATCTGCCAGAGGACCAGCGACAGCTTCCCATGCGACGGGATGAGATCTTTCATCGCATTATTGGTCGGGATGGGCATGGCTATAGTTTGACCTATGGAGCAGGGATTCCTCGTTCTGTAGTGTCACGCGCTGCGGTTGTCGGTCCTGCTGTTGCTCATATGACACAGCAGATGTCAGATTTTAAGGCACGGCTGCGCGCTTCCGAGGAGACAAATGCGCAATTGACAGCTGAGGTTAGAGCACTGCGGGAATATGTGCGTCGAGCTGATGGTACAGGGGATCATACGACGCAGGTATATACTGTATTTATTTATTTAATTTAAATTATTTTTGTTATTAAAATATTTATAATGTTTATTTGTTGTAGGCAACCTGGCCCACCAGAAGGAGGTAGCAGTGATGGCAACGCGTGACACACCATATATTCACGAGATATGTTTTTTGTTTTTTACTGGTAGGGTTGATATTGATGTACTGTATTTATTCATTTAAGTAATGCATTATTACCATCCATGGTGGTCTTTTAAATATTTTATACACATATTGAGTTTTTGATCAGATAATCTTGAATGATTCTACATTTGAAAAAGTCGAACTAATTCCAACAGATCAATAAATCTGATATTATAGATTATGTATTATCCAATATATTTTTTATAAATTTCAGTATGGTATCGATAAAAGAAATATGTATTAATTAGATGTTATCACTTTTATTTTTCACTTTTGTAATCAATGGGATGGCCTTTGCACCCCCCGGAGAGCCCCCCGCACCCCCGTACTGCCCCCCGCCACCCCTGTACAGGCCCCCGCCACCCCCGTACTGCCCCCCGCACCCCCGTACAGCCCCCCCCCCCCCACCCCCGTACAGCCCCCCGCACCCCCGTACAGCCCCCCCGCACCCCCGTACAACCCCCCGCACCCCCGTACAACCCCCCGCACCCCCCGTACAACCCCCCGCACCCCCGTACTGCCCCCCGCCACCCCCGTACAGGCCCCCGCCACCCCCCCGTACAGCCCCCCGCACCCCCGTACAGCACCCCCCGCACCCCCGTACTGCCCCCCGCACACCCGTACTTCCCCCCGCCACCCCCCGTACAGGCCCCCGCCACCCCCGTACAGCCCCCCGCACCCCCGTACAGCCCCCCCCCCCCCCCCCCCCGCACCCCCGTACAGCCCCACGCACCCCCGTACAGCTCCCATGCACCCCCCGTACAACCCCTCGAACCCCCGTACAACCCCCGCACCCCCGTACTGCCCCCCGCCACCCCCGTACAGGCCCCCGCCACCCCCGTACAGCCCCCCGCACCCCCGTACAGCACCCCCCCGCACCCCCGTACTGCTTCCCGCACCCCCGGAGAGACCCCCGCACCCCCGTACAACCCCCCGCACCCCGTACTGCCCCCCGCCACCCCCGTACAGGCCCCTGCCACCCCCGTACAGCCCCCCGCACCCCCGTACAGCCCCCCCCCCCCCCCCCCCGCACCCCCCGTACATCCCCCCGCACCCCCGTACAGCCCCCCCGCACCCCCCGTACAACCCCCCGCACCCCCGTATAACCCCCCGCACCCCCGTACTGCCCCCCGCCAGCCCCGTACAGGCCCCCGCCACCCCCGTACAGCCCCCCGCCACCCCCGTACAGCCCCCCCCCCCCCCCGCACCCCCCGTACAGCCCCCCGCACCCCCCGTACAGCCCCCCGCACCCCCGTACAGCCCCCCGCCACCCCCGTACAGCCCCCCTCCCACCCCCCGTACAGCCCCCCGCACCCCCGTACATCCCCCCGCACCCTCGTACTGCCCCCCCGCCACCCCCGTACAGCCCCCCGCACCCCCGTACAGCCCCCCCCCCCCCCCCCCGCACCCCCGTACAGCCCCCCGCACCCCCGTACAGCCCCCCCCCCCCCCCCGCACCCCCGTACACCCCCCCGCACCCCCGTACAACCCCCCGCACCCCCGTACAACCCATGCACCCCCGTACTGCCCCCCGCCACCCCCGTACAGGCCCCCCGCCACCCCCGTACAGCCCCCCGCACCCCCGTACAGCACCCCCCGCACCCCCGTACTACCCCCCGCACCCCCGTACTGCCCCCCGCCAACCCCGTACAGGCCCCCCGCCACCCCCGTACAGCCCCCCGCACCCCCGTACAGCCCCCCCCGCACCCCCGTACAACCCCCCGCACCCCCCGTACAACCCCCCGCACCCCCGTACTGCCCCCCCGCCACCCCCGTACAGGCCCCCGCCACCCCCGTACAGCCCCCTGCCACCCCCGTACAGCCCCCCCCCCCCCCCCCCCCGCACCCCCGTACAGCCCCCCGCACCCCCGTACAGCCCCCCGCACCCCCGTACAGCCCCCCGCACCCCCGTACAGCCCCCCGCCACCCCCCGTACAGCCCCCCGCCACCCCCCGTACAGCCCCCCGCACCCCCCGTACGGCCCCCCGCACCCCCGTACTGCCCCCCGCCCCACCCCCCCGTACAGGCCCCCCGCCACCCCCGTACAGCCCCCCGCACCCCCGTACACCCCCCCCCCCCCCCGCACCCCCGTACAGCCCCCCGCCATACCCGTACAGCCCCCCGCACCCCCGTACAACCCCCCGATTGTGTCGTTTTCAGCAGCGCGCCGCGCGCTGAAATGGCGCGTTGGGGGGTCAAAACCACCCAAACGACCTCCGAATGCCACGAAACCGTACGACAACATCCGGGGCGTGAATTGTGAAATGGTCGGCCAGACGGCACCTCATTCGGGAGGTTCCGTGTGACGGCGGCGGCAGGAAACGCGTTTCCCGGCGCCGTTAAAACACCAAAACGGCGTGCGGCGGTCCGATTCGGAGAAAACGTGCTCCGAACGACCTGAAACCGCACGGGAACGATAGAAATATTATTCCTGAGATGCAGGAGGAGGCCGCACGTCCATCGGACGTGCGGTGCGCGCGGCACGTCCGATTGTGTCGTTTTCAGCAGCGCGGCGCGCGCTGAAATGGCGCGTTGGGGGGTCAAAACCACCCGAACGACCTCTGAATGCCACGAAACCGTACGACAACATCCGGGGCGTGAATTGTGAAATGGTCGGGCCAGACGGAACCTCATTCGGAGGTGCCGTGTGACCGCGGTGGCCGGTAACGCGTTTCCGGCGCCGTTAAACACCAAAACGGCGTGCGGCGGTCCGATTCGGAGCAAACGTGCTCCGAACGACCTGAAACCGCACAGGAACGATATAAATATTATTCCTGAGATGCAAGAGGAGGCCGCACGTCCATCGGAACGTGCGGTTGCGCGCGGCAAGTCCGATTGTGTCGTTTTCAGCAACGCGGAGCGCGCTGAAATGGCGCGTTGGGGGTCAAAACCACCCGAACGAACTCCGAATGCCAAAAAAACCGTACGAAAACATCCGGGGCGTGAATTGTGAAATGTTCGGCCAGACGGCACCTCATTCGGAGGTGCCGTGTGACCGCGGCGGCCGGAAACGCGTTTCCGGCACCGTTAAACACCAAAACGGCGTGCGGCGGTCCGATTCAGAGCAAACGTGCTCCGAACGACCTGAAACCGCACGGGAACGATAGAAATATTATTCCTGAGATGCAGGAGGAGGCCGCACGTCCATCGGACGTGCGGTGCGCGCGACACGTCTGATTGTGTCGTTTTCAGCAGCGCGGCGCGTGCTGAAATGGCGCGTTGGGGGGTCAAAACCACCCGAACGACCTCCGAATGCCACGAAACCGTACGACAGCATCCGGGGCGTGAATTGTGAAATGGTCGGCTAGACGGCACCTCATTCGGAGGTTCCGTGTGACCGCGGCGGCCGGAAATGCGTTTCCGGCGCCGTTAAACACCAAAACAGCGTGCGGCGGTCCGATTCGGAGCAAACGTGCTCCGAACGACCTGAATCCTCACGGGAATGATAGAAATATTATTCCTGAGATGCAGGAGGAGGCCGCACGTCCATCGGACGTGCGGTGGCGCGCGGCACGTCCGATTGTGTCGTTTTCAGCAGCGCGGCGCGCGCTGAAATGGCGCGTTGGGGGGTCAAAACCACCCCGAACGACCTCCGAATGCCACGAAAACCGTACGACAACATCCGGGGCGTGAATTGTGAAATGGTCGGCCAGACGGCACCCTCATTCGGAGGTGCCGTGTGACCGGCGGCGGCCGGAAACGCGTTTCCGGCGCCGTTAAACACCAAAACGGCGTGCGGCGGTCCGATTCGGAGCAAACGTGCTCCGAACGACCTGAAACCGCTCGGGAACAATAGAAAAATTATTCCTGAGATGCAGGAGGAGGCCGCACGTCCATCGGACGTGCGGTGCGCGCGGCACATCCGATTGTGTCGTTTCAGCAGCGCGGCGCGCGCTGAAATGGCGCGTTGGGGGGTCAAAACCACCCGAACGACCTCCGAATGCCACGAAACCGTACGACAACATCCGGGGGCGTGAATTGTGAAATGGTCGGCCAGACGGCACCTCATTCGAAGGTGTCGTGTCACCGCGGCGGCCGGAAACGCGTTTCCGGCGCCGTTAAACACCAAAACGGCATGCGGCGGTCCGATTCGAGCAAACGTGCTCCGAACGACCTGAAACCGCACGGAACGATAGAAATATTATTCCTGAGATGCAGGAGGAGGCCGCACGTCCATCG